>QNUK01000257.1:0-502500 GCA_013621035.1 Clarias magur
CTGTCCTTCCCCACTTGTCATGCCCCCAGCAAATGCAATTTTAAACACGCTACACTTGTACCAACGTGCCTTTTAGAGTTCATATCATCACACAGTGCGAGAAGGACGTTATCAGAAACCTTTTTTTTTAGGATGCAAGCTTAGGGAGAATTGTTAGTCATTAGGTCTATGCAGTCAGGTGTTTTACAGCCTGGGATTTAAAAAAGTCAAAAGGAAAAAAAACATATTTTTTGGATAAACTGTATTTAATGTACTGTATGCCTGTATGTAATTAGAAGGCGTGTCCTGGACAGAGTATCGTTAATATGTGTGTGTGTGTGTGTGTGTGTAATTATAATATATATAATTTATATATATATATATATCTATATATATATACACATATTGCGATTTCTTAGTCCTGCCCCGAGTCCACTTTAAACCCCCGCTGTCCCCAAAAGCTCACAGTTTCCACTGACACGTCTGTCATCGAGCATTGTATTATAGCTTATTACCTGCTTTTTATGAATATTGGCTTGTCCGTGAGCCGCTGTAGTCTTCAGTACAAATGTGTGTTTGTATGTGTAAAATGATTCTTCTTTCTCTCTTTTTTTATTTTTTAAAGAAACATTATCTCTTATTCTTTGTCTGTTTTGGGTTTCTGTTAAAAAAAAAAAAAAGAATGAAAGAAAAAGGAGGAAAAAACGTGTTCAGCCGTATGAGATTCAACAGCGGCTCCTGCTTTTTTGTTTTTTTTCCCTTCTTCAATCAACACGAGGCACTGAAACTGGAAAAAAAAAAACAAAATCTATTAGAAAATCAATATATATAAATGTAGAAATATATACAGTATATAAAAAGTGTTGTTTTCAAAAGGAGAGATTGATGCAGAATGGTTTCTGGGTGTTTTTTTTTTTCTTCTTCTTTTCTTTCCCCTGGAGCGCTGTGATGCATCAGTGTTCATATTTAAAAGAGTGAGACGTGACTCCATAGTGATCCGATGTGTCATGTGACAGTACGGAAGCCTCTGCAGGACAAAAAGGATCAGAGCCCAGCTCATCAGCTGGCTACCGAAACAGACATTTGTACATTTTATGCAACAAACGCGAACTCAAACCATTATTTTGAAATTGTGTACGTAAAAGTTATATTTTTACATGTAGACTGTTGTTATTTTGTGTTTAGAGAAAACATTGTATCGGTTTCTCTCTTTTTTTTTTTAACTTTCTTTCATTCTTTCTCTGTTAAAAGGCGAAAAAGTAACAGTAACTCTGTGTGTCGAAAAAACGTGTCACATTTGAAATTGTAGTGAGGTCAAAAAGCTTCGAAATTGTTTCTTTTAAAGAAAAAAGAAGACTTTGTTTATATTGCTGGGAACATTTTTTTTTTTTTTTTAAGAAAACAAGAGGTTGGAAAAACAAAGGTATATAATATTTGTCTCAATCTCTATGATCATGACATTGCCATGTTTAATTGTACTTTTTTGAAGAGATGTGTGTAAATAGTCAGGGTTTATGTCATTTTGGTTACTGCAGACGGTAGAATAAACGCGGTTTTAGATTCAAACCCAGCAGGTTTTTTTGTTTGTTTGTTTTTTTAAATGGCCAGGTGATGAATAAATAAGCGACTCCGCTGTCCGTCCATGTCAGCAATCAACAAGAGTTCAGTCCTTGTAAAACACTGAAGAACAGAATAATTGGCTCAAGTCAGTTTAACATGGTGCTTCAATGCAGATGTTTGACATTAACTCTTTAAAATAGTTTTTTTTTTTTCGATATTAATTCTGTATCTGATACAGCTGATTTGTTTTTATATCTTTAGATTCAATTGTGTGTTACATTGTGATTTCAAACGCTGACATTTTCACTGCAGTGTTTCATCATAAGTAGAGAAACACTAAAACAGCACTAAGAAATGGAATAAGGAATAATGAAATGTGGGAAATGAGAACGAAATTATTTTTTTCTTTTTTTTTTATACGATAAATGTTAGTGAAATAAGGGGAAAAAGGTAAAATTGTGCCACAGAATTTCCAATTGTGTTTCTCTCTTTGTTCATACTGTATGTTTTTCACTTACACAGCTTGTCATAAGAAACAAGCACGAACACAGTGTTCTCCACTGACTAGTTCCTCTTTCTCCCCCATCCAAACTCAAAGATGCAGGCCTCATGAAAATCCCAACCTAGATTGACACAATCTTTCTTTTAGGAGACCCCACGACAGATGATCTGATGTGCATATTTGATTTAGTTCATGTTAAACTGCGGAAATTAATCCTAGGCCTTCTGTACGGCGGGTGGAGAAGCTTGTTGTACTTCTGAGCCACAAATGCTCAAGCTGGATTGACAGAATAATGAACTAAAATGTTTTTGCCACCAAAAACCACTTATTTTCTAATATGCTTTCTATAGTAAGATGTAATATAATGAAAGTCAGTGGGGCAAGAGCTTTGAATTAATTTTTAAAAATTATTTTAGAAAAACACTTTGTCACTGCCAAATCCACTCTGGAAAAGAAAATGCCAGTATTTGTAGTTTCACTACATGTTAATGAAACGTCTTAATCCAGGGTGAGATTAGTCTTTCAGTCCAGCTGTAAGATTTTTAACGGGAAATATCCTACGCTTTCTGTCCCTCCATGTTTGTTTAAATTCCTCTGAAATTATGAACAAACATTTGCATTAACACTAAAATACAAATCTGTTCCATTTGTCTTCAGATTTATTTATTTTTTTGTCACAGTGACGCTTGTTATATGCACATTTGTGGACGTCTTCCATGATGGTTTTTATTTCAGTCCGACGTAAAACACCTTTTTTTTTTTTTTTTAGGGATTAATAAATAAACAGATTAAATTACGAACAAGCACAAACTAAAAATGTGTGTAAACCACAAACAAAGGTGAACCTGTTGTAATAGAAGTATTACTGTGTGGTTTTATTTTAAACATGTTCATTACAAGTCATGTGTAACTGTACAAAAAATGAAATGTGGCCTTTTTTCCCCAACCTTGTTTCTTGTGATGCAGTTACATTAAGAAAATATAATAAGCAGAGATTTTCCCGTATACCAGTGCCTGGCTTTTTTTTTTCCTTTGTTTTTTGTTTTTCTTGAGCTATTTTGCTGTAAATTAGACTCGCACACTCTGTTATTAGAGGAGAAACTAATGAGGACTAAATTTAACCTATTATATTTGGCTTGTTTTTTGTTTTTTGCAGGGGCAATCATTTTTTATATTTACAGAAATACTGATGAAGTAAAGAAAGGAATCAGAACCAGCCAAAATGGCCGACTTAGAAGTATTCCTTTTTTGTGAAAAGAAAAAAAAAAACACTTTATTTTACTATTTAATGTCTTTTTGGTTTGTGCTACTCAGACGAAGCTGAATGGTGTTAAAAAAACGAGGGGACAAGCGGATCCATCGAAAAACACGAGCAGTTGTTCAAAAACGTTTAAACTATACAACAGTTACAACTTTTATCTCTCTCTCTCTCTCTCTCTTTTCAAAATGTCTGGCTGTGCGCCTCAAGCCTTTTATTATAATTTTTTAATGTTTGTGTTCTTGTTTATATTTGTTTAATTTCATACACTTTTGTTTTTCATTACTTTTCTTTTTCAATTTGAATTATGTTTATTATATTATAATTATAATTATTATTGTCATTGTTATTGTTGTTCCTTGTTTTAAGACTAGTATCAGTGTGTAAACGGATTGTGTGCTGGAGTTTTCTCTTCGAGCCAGCTCATCCTCGGCCATTTGCCTGTCGGTTTTCATCTTGTAGTTAATCAATGAAGTCATGTACATGACCATTCTGTAGCAATAAATGTGCCATTTTTATAACCGACCGCTCACATGGCTGTTGTTTTATTATTAATACTTTCATTGGCAAAGATCCAATCTACTGCGTATTGTAATAGCGGGGAAACAAAATCGCCTTGAAAAAGATTAGAGATCGCTCTACAGAACCTTCTCCACTCCATCTCCAAAAAACACACCAGTAGGTGTACAAATTTGCCAAAATGAGTATGAATGAGTGTATAGAGTGTGTGTGCATGTTGCTGTATGAGAGACTGCTGGGTGTACTCCCACCTCACACCCAGTGCTGTGTTTTAGCATAAGCTTCATCACAACTCTGACCAGGATCGAGCAGCGACTGAAGATGAATGAATTCATCAAATCATTTTAAAGGTGTGTTTTAAATTTTTCTTCCCATTTGTTTTGTTTTTTTCCCCTCAAACTCTGGCTTAGGGGTTAAAACACTCTTAGTCCTGAATATCTAAGTTAAATTAGAGTTCAGGCAACTTTAAGGAACAGGGTAAAAACTATAGATGTGTATTACTGTATTTACATTTACAGTAAGTAGAAGTGTAAAGTTGAAGGGAAGTAGTTTGAAGTTTAAGGTTTATGATTAAAAGGGTTACATCTTAATCCTAAATATTTTTAAATATTTCAGCGATTAAGAGTGAATCCAGGTATTAAGCTTGAGGTTTATGATTTAAGGTTTTTTTTTATGTTTTAAGTTATATGATTATGGATTATTATACATTATGAGATGTGATATGTGTTAACGTTGATTAATAGTACATTCAGAGATTTTTAAAGATTTCATTTAAGGTGCTCAGGATTGGTTTTGGGGATTACGCCTCACTGACACATTTTTCCACCTGACCGGAAAGGTGTGTGTGTGTCATGAAAGAGACATGACTTCATAGTTCACATTGCCTTCATTCTTCTTTGTAGTCTTGATATTATAAAAATTATTTTTAATGATGTCAGTGATGTCATTGCTTTTCTACATGTGTGAGCAGAGTCAGCAGTTTAGTGCCACACACATACAGTACACTCATCCCATTAACACGCCTAATCTGACTTCTTTTGCCTGTTACACCTTGTCCTAGTGCAATTTCCAGGAATGTGTTAGAAACTGTAATCATCCGTTCCATTCAACAGGCGTTAGCGTTCCGGTAAATAGGTTGTAGTGTTTAAAATGGTTGTAAATGATCTGCTAAACTGAATCGAAACCATGGGCTTTACGTTTCGTTTTCTCGCAGGTGTGCGACCTCACGTGAGCTGTGGTTTATAGTTATTGATAATGAGACCCTACTGGTAGAGGAAGGATGCTGCGACAAAACAATCGTAGACTCCCTTTAATCGGAAAACCACTCAATACACATTATTAGACAATATTTTAATTCTACCAATAAGACCATCTAAATGTTTGCCAACTGCATTTCCTGGAATCACACTCCTTTTAATGGCAAGTTCATACACTTGGGCCCTTGAGCAAGGACCTTAACCCTCAATTGCTCAGATGTAATGAGAAAAAAATGTAAGTCGCTCTGGATAAGGGCATCTGCCAAATGCCTGTAGATGTAGATGTAGATATGACTCACGCTTCAGTGGTCGAGCGGCTCTATCCTGCCTGTCTTGCGTAAAAGCCCCAAGGGTGCACACTTGTTAGAAAGTATATGGGTGTAGTCAGGAGCTAATATTGAAACTGGTCTTTAATGGTACATGCATAATTTATTTATATTTATTTGAAATCTTTTTTTTTTTTGGGGGGGGGGGGGGGGGCACAGTTCTCTCAGGTTTGTTAAAAAAAAACACACACACACCAATTCAAAGTCATACGCATTTATGTTATGACATCACAGAGGTAAACACACTGTTTTGACACTGTTCTCCCACAAATACACAAATTTGATAATTTAAGGTTAAAAAATAAATAAATATCCCAGATACTGATCATCCCTTTAGCAAACTTTATAAGTTGACATTTTGTCTTTCATTTTTACTTGAAACTGAATTGTTATTATAATAATTTCAATATTATTAATATTGAAAGTGTTTTTTGCTCTAGTCAGCAGAACAGAAAAAAACATATCACTTTCTTTTCATTCATCCATCATTTTCCATGCACTGTTCCTGCTGAGGCATTACATTAGCACCCGACTGAGAGGGTCACTCCAGACTCCTCCAGTTATTCCAAGTAAAGGATATACAGTGGAACCTTGGATTGCGAGCAGTATTAGTTATTATTAATATACTCGTATATTAAAGAGAAATCCCCCCCATAAGAAATAATGGAAACTCTGAGGATTAGTTCCACAATCCAAAAATATTCATATAAAAATTATTAATACAAAATATGAAGTAAAAATAAAACAAATGAACCTGCACTTTAAGAATCGTGGATTGTGTACTGATTGACACCAGAGAGAGCAGAGGAGGAGGGGCGGGGTGGGGGGTTTGGGGGTGTGGTTTGCAAGCGCACGCACACACACAGATACACATGGTCTCACACACACACTCACTAGCTTGCAGACAATGCGCACACACACCAGTGTGAAAGGGCGAATAAAGACTCACCCTCACACAAGCAATGGTGAGTCTTTTCGGTAAACTGGTGTGTGTGAAAGTCACCCTACACACACACACACACACATAACACAAAATAAAATATGCTTTGCATGCACACATGGCCCCAGTGTTATAGTAAACAGTACATGCACGCACGGATTGTAACTATACAAGTGACGGACGCGCACCTGTATCAAGCATGGGAGACGATTACCCACAATTCCGCAACGTGCGAGAGAGGAGAGCCATTGGCTCAGTTGTGATTATGTGAAACAAGATGCGGGCCACATGATACCTCATGATACTTGGTACACAAGTATCTCACTCGTTTTTCAAGTCAAAATTTATTTAAAGTTTTTGCTCGCAAACCGGCTTACTTGCAATCCGAAGTTCCTCTTTACAACTAAATATTAGGTGTTATCTGTCCCAATACTAACCAAATCAGTAGAGAGTTCTGCATTAAATGTACCATGCTCTAAGTTAACATCTAGATGTAACCATCAGGGAAAATAAAAGCTAAGAGTAAAAAATTACTCTTAGCCGCCACCCATCCTGTATCTGATCTCCCACCTACAGCACTTCTTGCACTTCTACACCTGCTCCTCCTCATATACCTGCTTTCCATCATTTCCCTTCTCCCCATCCTCTTCCTATTCTCATCCACCTGCTAATTTTCCTTTACCTCCTCCTCTACTAGCTTCTTATTCGTTACCTTCTCCTCCACCATCTGCTTTGTATCCTTTACTTGATCAGCCTTCTTTAACTGTCTGATGTTAGTGTTACACTGCGCATGAGATAAGCATTGATATGTTAAGGACTGTGTTAGTATGTGAAAAGTGTTCATTTACTTCTGTGTCACTATGTAAAGGCATGCTGATGTGCTAAGTACCAAGTGTGTGAGATAAGTGTTGGTATCTTATGCATTGTGTTACTGAAGTGAAATAAGTAGTGAAATAAGAAGTGTCCAGTAGCGTTTTAGAGCACTGCTGACGTGTTATGTTCAGTAGTGTGTGTAATAATTAGTGTACATGTGTTCAGTAGTGTTTAAGTGATGTGCATGTGTTCCAGAGCATGTGAGAGAAGTGTGCATATGTTCAGTATGTGAGAAAAAGAGAGAGAGGTACACGTGGTAATTAGTGAGTGTGAGAAAATTATACATTACCTAGTGTGTCTTGTAATATACTGTACCAAGTTGGTATGTTAAGGACTGTGTTAGTCTATGACAGAATTTTAACTGTGTGTGTGTTGGGTACCGGCCTGTACCCACATCCCACATTCTTTAAATATTTCTCGGGTTATTATCGAAACTCGGCGTTTCTCCAAATATGGAGAAAAATAACAGCGCGCGCACCCGCGAACGAGCGCGTTCTGCTGAGAGAGACACCGCGGGCGAACATTCAGTACGCAGCGGTGAGAACTACAGCCCTGCGCAGGAAGTCGCGTATCAGTGACGTGTACGTGACGTGTCAGGTGTGCTTCGTAGGTGCGTCAGGTGTTGCCGAGCCCGCGCGCACAATATTCTTGCCGGTGCACGCGCCAGGTGTCAAAGTCAAGCAGAGCTGGTGATCTGCAACACATAGAGGGAGCGCGCGCAGCAGAAACACGCGCACACTACAGCTTTATACAGGTAATGTGAACAAATTAAATTACTTTAAACTTCTGAAAATTGTAGGGATGTGGGGATATATATATATATATATATATATATATATATATATATATATATATACATGCACACATTATAGGAATATATATTCTTATAATTTATATAAATTTCTTGTGGTTTGGTGCTCTGAGACCAAGTCTGCGGTCACTTAGTTATCATATATATGTGTGTGTGTGTGTGTGTGTGTGTGTGTGTGTGTGTGTGTGTATATATATATATATATATACACAAAATTAAAATGTTTGAGGCTTTAACCTGTGTCACATGTGTTCTCCTGTACAGCTCTTATTCCTGCACACCTGATTTAACTCTTTCCATTAACACACCTTTCCTAAAGTTATAGCCTTAACATACATTTTAAGTGTGTGTGTGTCTGTGTGTGTGTGTGTGTGTGTGTGTGAGAGAGAGAGAGTGAGTGCCTGATAAACAACTTCTCTGATTCTTCTTAACAGTGTGCATGAGCTACGAATGAGTGAAAACGTGTGTGTGTGTGTGTGTGTGTGTGTGTGTGTGTGTGTGTGTGTGTGTGTGTGTGTGTGTGTGTGTGTGTGTGTGTGTGTGTGTGTGTGTGTGTGTGTGTGAGTGTTTGATAGTTACAGAGTCTCTCGAGCAAGCTTGGACACTTTTCAGACGCACATGTACAGTAATAAACTTTTGGTAGCAGAAGGGAAACCCGACTTCACTGTCCAGATGAGGACATACTGTACTGTGCCACTGCGTCACCTGAGTGCAGTTGGGCAATCCTGAATAGTTTGCGTCTCATCTCTTGACATCATTTATGATCCGTCATGATTTGTCAGTTAACGCGAGGTGTGATGTCATAGCCTTATTGCTACATTTCAATCTTTAACCGAATTACACTTTGTTCTTTCACATTTAGAAATACTCCAATATCGTCTGTGAGAAAATCAGCACATGATTAATTTCTTGCTCGATTTACGCAGATATGCTTTTCTATAAAATGTTACACACTCACTCCAATTGTTGTTAGTTAGTGACTAATCCCTAAACGAATGATCTTGACTAAGTCATGTCATCCTTCATGCTTTCGATCACTAATCCACTCTTTTCAAACTGAAGAAATAAAAATAGTTTTAAACGCCTTTGCATCCTGTAACCACACCTGAGGAGTCTAACCTGTCTTTTCAGGTCTGCCTATACACCATATCATTCCTTCTTGGGTGTGTGTGTGTGTGTGTGTGTTTTGCATTAAGTTGTGGTTAGTAGCTTGTTAAAGATAATCCAAAATAATTCCAGGATGCTTATTTAAAAAAAAAAATTTTTTTTTAGTGACTCTTGAAACTGTGTCAGTCCAGATGCGCTTATTTTAAGCATGGAGGAAGACAGACTTGTGTGTGTATGTGTGTGTGTGTGTGTGTGTGTGCGCGCGTGTTTTTGCGTGTGTACGTGTTTGTGTGCGAGTGTGTGCATGCAGGTGTGTATGTGGTTAATTATTTTTGCTTTCTTACCTGACCAGACAAATGCAAACAGTGTTTTGTGTGTGTGTGTGGCAGGCGCAGCTCCTTTATTCGAAGATAATCAGGTAGAATAGAAAAAGAAGAATGGCGTATTATGACCTGGGGTTCATATCGTTCATTAGGAATGTTTTTTGGAGTGCAGGTTAAATTTGGATCTGAGTTTATTCTTGACATGGCTCACTATGAGCACAACGGTCCAATATTTTACTTTGATGTTAATAAACCAGGATATTAAGTTTTGACTGATTTGCGGTATCGGGTTAATTAGCTGATATCTTTGAATTTTCTTTAGGTCTCAGGATTGCCATGGCAAAAGTTTCAAGTTTTTGTTCTGATTTAAAAATAGACTTGCAGGGAACAAGGTCTTGTTTTAACGTGAATAATATAATATTGACAGGATATTTATGGCTTTCCAGAACTGAATATTTGATAAAATGATGCTTATAATGACAATCAGAAATGCGTGCGCAACACTGTGACCTGTATTCCATGCAAAAAGATTGCCTGAGACAAAAAAAGACAAGTGTGTCTCGTCCCAATTCAGAATTCCTGAAACCTGCCGATGCTTACAGAAGATGCCAGATTGTGACCTTTTATGCTGCAATTCCATTTAAAGGCAAATCCAAAATGGAAGATATTGAATGAAAGAAAAAGTTTGTGGCTTAAAAAAAATAAAATAAAATTTTTGCCTGTGATTCATTCCGTTTAAAGGCTTACGAAGTGTGATTAGTCACAGTGTGGTAATCTTCCCTTTTAACCAAATATAATAGTCTTCAGTAGGGAGACGTTCCTCAGACATGAGCTGGTTGTTCCGTTCATACATCACCAAATCATCTGCTACCTGGCTTCCCTACACACGCCCTTGCATTGTCTGAATCTACTTTCCACTATTTCATGCATACCTATTTTTGTGTCATGGCATCACCTGATCCCGCCCTCAGGCTTCTGCCGCCGATAAAGTGCTCAGAGAAGAAGTCAGAGGAACAGAATGTAGAAATGTTCCTGACTTGCTCGGTCACATCGTATCTTATGATCTAGTATACGCTCCACTCCCTCTCCTTCCCTTAAAAAACAATGTGCTATTATATTGTTCCTGAACGACGCTATAGAAACCGGCCTGTGTTGTCAACACATTGGCACTGATGGATTTATAACTTAGAGAGAGCTCAAGCGACAGTGTTGTTTCGTTTGATCGTCCCGAGAACCAAACTGCTCACGGCAGATTTAATGATCAGTAAGAACATCACGTTATTTTTTGTTCAAGCTTCATGTATCTAGTTTGGACGAGCCAGTGCCCGATGTAGTTTAGTTAAGTGATTAGGTGTGGAACCTGATCCCTTGTTCTGCTGCTGTATCTCAGTATGTCGTGCATGTCTGAGATACTTTTCAGCTCGCCACGGGTGCGAAGAGTGATCAGTTGGTTCATCATAGCGTTCTGCAGTAATAACTCTGCAATTCTTGCCTGATCGGTCTCATCAACAAGGTGTTTCCATCTGGATGTTTTAGTTTTTTTGTGCATAAACATCTCAGGAACATTGCATTGCACCGCTGACGTATTGGCTGATTGGATGGGTATTTATAATGTCTAATTCTATTTACATTGAGAAGGGTTAGGGGGGTTAGTGCCCTGCGATACCACAACACCCCCCCCCCCCAACACACACACACACGACCCTGAATACAGGATAAAGGTATAGACGATGAGTGAGAGCGAGTGAGTTTCAACATCATTAAACAACAGTTTCAGGTTGACCAAACCCTCTCAAATCCCACTCTCCCAATCATGGGCACTACTTGGTGTATTGGCCCTTTATACAACCCTAGCACACTAGCTTTCCATTTAACACTATTTAGGATTCAACCCCGGAACCACCGAAAGTTAAGGCGCCTAATATTCTGAAGCGAATTAAGTGGAAATAGTGTAAAAAGAAACTTACAAGATAAACAGCACTGAGCACCACCTCCATGGTTTTTGGAAACATAGTACCACTAAGAGTTTTAAACAACTTTCACTCCTGTTAATGACACTAACTGTCAGCTGAAATAACTGTCTAAGTAAAAGAATTTAAAAAATCAAAATCTTTTGATAATAAATGGTGTTTCTGGAACTGTTGTGCCTGGGCTTTGTCCTCGTGCTGATATTCATCACAACAGCACTATTTCTCATGTGCTATGGCTTAATTAGCACTCTAGAGTAAGTGTTTTATAGTGAAGTTGCCTGCCGTGTTTTTTACTTTTGCTTGAATGTTGCTGACTTTGTGTCACGGTTGCTTTTCATGTTTGATATTAAAAGCTTTTTATTTCTGAATAAAAAAACAAGATGATGTATATTATATAATATATATGTGTTTATAAAGCACTTGACATGCAACCATTTGGTAGTACATTTTGTAGCCAGTGTACAACAAAACATGAGACTGGATAGCAGACTGATGCTTGTACCTGCCCAGTGACCAGGACAGCCCTGAGTGAAGAATGCCAAACATGCAGTAGATAGTCATATAATTAGCAAAAGGCTAAAAGGCTAAAAAAGCTTTTTCACATTGAGGAATGGAAAGCACTTCGCTAATTGGTTTAAACGTTGCTGCGTCCCCGCAGGCGATGGCTCTGCTGTCACACAACCTGCATGACACAGTGTTTTTTTTTTTTCCTGGTTCCACCCATTCGCCCTGTTGCGCTGTTTTATTTAAAATGCCAATATATACAGGTGTGTTTGTATCTGAGGTGAATGCCAGTCTTCTCTGACACGTGTTCCACCCAACAAGGGAATGTGTGGCGTGCAGATCTATCACTGTCCCCACCTGCTTTTTACATCCTCGCTGTTTTTTATCCATGTTTGCAGTATGCGCTTCCCACGGTTTATTTATCACCATGGTTATATAAATAAATAAATAAAAGTTAAGGTTGTCTACTATTGTGTGATTTATTGTCACATTTTGTATGTCTGTTCAGTTGATGTGAAACCTTGTCTTATGTGGCCTCTCCAGCCACTGCTTAGCAACGGTTGCTACTGTCGCTCTGCTAGACGTACATTTTTGCACCCGTGCCAGCGTCATACCTGTACATGAGCGTATTTCGATCATATTCATCTCATAACCGAGCCCACCCCATGAGGGCGGAGTCTGAAGCAATCCATACTTCTCCCAGTGACTCCGAAATCAGTAGCCTCGAAAGTCAGTAGCCAGTCATGTTCTAATAATTATTGCAATTAATTATTGAATCATTTTTACATGATAATTAGTGATTATTTGAATGAGTGTTTTTGAATCGTGCAATATATGCATTTATGTTATGTATGGTGACTTGGTGATTGATTTCTTATATAACAAGATGGGATTGTTCTAATATGAATTTTACATATAACTGATGTAAGTGCAGTGTGTTAGAGTAAGTATTCGCCCCTTCACATTTTTATTCTCACTGGCAGAGCCAGCAATACAGCACTGTATAAAAGTCTTTAGCCCACTCTCATTTCTCTTTATATTTTGTCTCCAAAGATTGTGACGTTCTTGTACGTTTAATGTAGTCTTGAGCAATACTCTCATTTTTGGCAAGTTTTTGGCTTTTTCAGTCCAGTCAGTCTACCTGAGCAGTTGCAGAGGAATGTGTTTTGTTTGTTAAGCCACAAAGTGACCTGTGAATCATTGAAGCATGAAAAACATCTAGCTTAAGGCATGAACCAGTGAGAAACAGGTGCAGATGATGACAGATGATCAGGCCGGTGGTTAGTACACTGGTGATGCTGAATGCTGAGTGGTTGGAACAGACAAGAGGGGAAATGAGGTCGCTGATGCTGCTGTTACATAAACAGCCTATCACACTTAAACACTTGTTCAAATTTCTTTAATTTAATTTAATCTACTTAATCTATTAATTTAATGTAATTTTATATATATGAAGAAATGAAGGTTGGCTCAAGACTTTCTATTGGAAGTTCAAAAGTCCAAATGCTCACATTCCCCATATAGTAATAATAATAATAATAATAGTGGTAATAATAATAAACATGTAACTAGAGACAAATCCATAATGTTACAAGCTTTGTACCCAGGTGGAATGTGCTTAATGAATACATGCGATCGTTTTTATGCAGCAGAACTGAAGTATGCTCAGAATGAAGGTGGTGTCAGAGCTGGTATGTCAACATAGCACATGATAAAGGCTGACACATATACACACACACACACATACACACCATTCTAATTTTCATAGTATTCAATCAAGACTCCTTTGTCCGTAATGCAAACTGAAAAAAAAAAAAAAAAAAACGTTTCAGGAGATTTTATTTAATTCATGCTAAGAACAGGAAAACTGAGAAAAGTCTGCGCGAGTGGTCAAGTTGTTTTATTTAATTGGAAAGTTTTATTATTTTCTTATATAAACTGACTAGTAATTAATGTTCAGTGCTGATTTGCACCGTATTTTGCTACACCTACAGTCTGAATTGCTAAACCTAATGCTGATGTGTCATATTGCTGGAGCTGTATATCAGGGTTTTTAGACTGAAAGTATACTGTAAATGTGTTCATGTACAAACGCATGCAGACTGATTCTAATTATTAGAGATGTATAATTGCGTGCATTATTTATTCTGAGAAAACCTGTCCTTAATGCATTGGATTTCTCTCCAAAATATGAACACGAGTCAATCAGGTGAAACAAATCAGCATCAAATTTAGTCATATACAGTAAAATGTGTGAATTATCATATCATTACTCATTAGTTCCAGTTCTGTATGAGACAACCAGGCCCATAAACTTTTTTTGTTGTTCATTTGTCTCACTCACTTCTTGTAAAAATTGGAAACATAGATTGAAATATGTTAAATAAAAAATAATAGTCCTTTTATTGTGAGATCTTGCACAACCCTGAGTAATTCATAGACTTCCAGGTCATTTAAACTTCACTTAAAAGCCAACATCATTCTTTATGTTTCTAACTCAAAATAGAAGTGGCTGAATTCTTGTAACCAATCATAACACAGAAGGAGGCTAGGAGTTTTTTTATTTAAATCACTGCATTATACATAAATCTGGTTTAGACTGAGGTTTAATCATTCAGAAATGTTTGGCTAAACTGAGTTAATAAACGCAATCATTTGAGTCACGACTTTGTTCTCTTTGATCTTAAACGAGACCGTTTAACATCAAAGAGACCAATCATAACACAGAAGCTGGGATTCTTTTTAACCTCACACTAAGCTTTGCTAAAGGTTTTGCAATTAATAATTTGAATTATTTTGTAATTTACTCTTAAAGAATCATCGTTTAGCAAATACTGCTCTTACATTGACATGTCTTTACATTTTTTTATGTCTCTTTCACTTTTTTTCTCTCCTCTGTCCCTTAAGGCAATTGTTCTCAACTGCCCTGCACATTTGACTGTTTCCTCTCAGCATACCTGATTTAGCTACTCAACTAATTAACAGGCACTTCGTACTTTGGGATGGGTGTGGTAGAGCAGGGAAAACGCTCAAATATGCAGGGCAGCAGTCCTCCAGGACTAAGGTTGAGAAGCAGTGCCATAAGGGGCTTCAGTAGATTGTGACCTCTGTGCTCATGATAATTAACTAGCTTACACTTACACTTTTATGGCAGATCAGGGTGTTACCTTTAAGTAAGTCAGGAACTCATAGTGAGCACCTGCTCGAAATGGCATTTTTAATGCATAGTTATCCTGACAATGTGAAGAATGTCTTTTCTCGCCTGATTGTCCTACACTGAAGTTATTTTGTTTGTAAGATTTAATCAGTCATGCTGATCCGCATATTATGGTGAGAACGTTTCGGGGTATAAAACATCCTTAAAATGGGAAAGAACCTGTTCCTACAATATTTAATATCTGACTAATATATGATGGTGATCTAATTATTCCGCACCTCTACAATGCGTCCCACATTTTAGTGATGAGTCAAAGAGGACAGTCACTTCCTGATCGTTTTCATTAATGAATTCCGAGTGCAGCACCATATCCCGAATAGACCTGAAACCAAGCAGGTACATTGTTACCTGTAGGGCTGTATGTGCTCAAGATGTCGGGTGTGGTTTAGGTGTGGTACCACAGATATCACTCTCAAGTATTTCTCACTCAGGGCGTGTCATGGTAAAAAACACAGAGACGGTCTGTCTAGACACCCATGCAAGCGGATGGATGTTGATGTCTCATTCGGGGATCCTTTGTAGATTTTATCTGTTGGAAACATTATGTAATTTTGTAAATATTATTTTATCGCTTTTGCCAAAGAAAAGGTCTAAACTCTGAATCTAAATCTGAACTCAGTTGGAAAAAAAAATCGTGCTCTTCGCCTCAGGTGCTGAAGTGATTTTAGTGGAAAGTCCTTTAATAAAGGACAAGATAATGAAGGGGATAATTGTCCAGAAGGACATTTTATATTGTATACAACTTCATATTGTAAGGATTCCTCTGGGTTAAGAGTTTTCTAAACTACTAAGCAGGTCAGGGTTTATTTCAGAGAATACACAGTACTGATTGAATGTGTGATAATGAACCCTAAGCTTCACCTTCATCCTTATCTTCATCTTTTACCGTTGTTATGCTGTGTGTTTTTTATTCTTACTTAATCAAGAAAGAATTTGGGTTTCAGATCACCTGTTTTTCCCTCAGGCATTCGACTCATTTCTGCCCAACCTCCCAATTAAACTGATAATACCACAGAGTTAGCCAAGAAATGATTCAGTTGTGCTCATCAAAGGCTACTGAGAGAAAGACATGTTTTCACAATGTGTTGCAGATTTCATTGGTATACCTGAAGTCATTTGTTTTTGTCACAACATGTCACACCTTATAGCTTCATAGGATTTATCTTGATAAGGTTTAGAGCAAAGAGCCGCACCTCCCTTTTTCATGGTTATACAACTTTTCTCGGCTTTTTTATCTTTGCTCTGTTGGAGTTCACATCACACATGACCTTTGCTTCCTAGGTACTGATGTGGCTATTTGGTGTGATCGCTCAAATCAAATGATTTTTTGTTGTTGTATTTAACTAATACACCATAATTACATCACGATTTGGACGTTGTGATCTTTGTTTAAATTCAGTAGCACTAATATTTATTGTCTGATTTGTCTCAAGCAGCCATATTTCTTACATGTTTTTGATTCATTAAAAATTGCAAAAAGTATCTAATGATCATTGAAATGAGATAATGTTTTTTCATTCCAATCTTTTGCTTAACACTCCAGCCCAGAAGGTGGTGGTATTGCACCAGACCAACATAAACTTAAAAGAAAAAGAAGCAGTACGACAATAATATAGTAAAATGTGAGTATTTGCAGGGTTATTTTTTGGCAAAAGCTGTGGTGTAAGTATAAGTTTGTAAATTAACCTAAATTATTCAAATTTGTCAAATTATTTTGTACGTTTACCTAAATAATTTGAAATATGAATAAAAAAAACTGATCCATCAATCCAATTAATTTATTCAAACAACAAAATATTAATTCAAATGCAGAGTTGATTAAATCACACCTTGGTCTATATGATAGTATTTTCTCTACTCCTCTGAGCTAATCGTACTGTACTGTATTACCAGGGAAAGATGATTTGAGAAATGTAATTTGGCAAGGGTTCTTGGACCCCACTAACAGTGGGTTCAGCTAAATATTATGCAAATAACACAATCCAACCACTAATCTTTTCATTTGTTTCAAATCACGATGTAAAGGGTAAGGCTTGCTCCATGCACCTGACCATTTCGCAAGCAGAAATACACTTTCACACTCTGCCCTTGCCAATTAAAGCTAAAGGAAAAAAAAGAGAGAGAGAGAGAGAGAGAGAGAGAGAGAGAGAGAAAAGCAACACGACATTCTTTTCCAGACATGGGTAAAAGCTGCTATGGAAGACGGCAACAACAGCAGATCTGTTTTGGAAATGAAGTTGAGTGATTCATCATTAGAAAGGCCTGGAACGCTTTGGGGGAGAGAAGGACAGAAATATGTAGCCAAATCGTCCTGTGGCTAAATATGCAAGCTGCAGTCTGGATCCAACAAAAAAAAAGTGATAAGATGAACGATTAGTCACGTCCAACTGATGGAAAACATTAGGGGTGCTAGGCTTTCACCTACACAGTAAGGTATTACACTGACCAATCCAATACATCATTTTTAATACAGCATGATATGAGCTTAAATCAGTAAATGCCGTAACACTGCAGTGGACTTTACAGGTATTTATTCATTTACTGACACATTCCTTGTGTTCATTTATGACCAAATGTACTCATGTGAATTTTGTTGTATTGGGTTAGGAAAAGCGCTCTTAGCAAGGAAAGATGTATCGTTGACCTTCAGTAGGGCGAGGCCATTTACAGTCCTAACCTAGACTTTGAAGCGTCTCATGTCTCCTAGAAACAGTGAACATGGGCGTTTTCTGGAATTTGCTCGGGAGGAGAAGTGACTCTTGGTCCAGATTCCTCTCAACTGAGTTGGTTTGTCTTTAGCAACAATCATAAACGTTGCATTCGAGTCCGTGAGCCAGTGATGAAGCGGAGATTTGGATGGCGGCCAGTCAGACCAGGCATGTTTATAACTGTAGTGCGGCTGTGTCAACAGAATCATTAATACTTGTGTAGTCTTGATTTTACTGATCCATTTTAGAAGATCCGGATTATTTATGTTCATTTTCTAAAGCATCGTCTAATCTCAAATATGTACCGATTAGCCGGATTAACTAGAAATTATTTTTAACTTAATAGTGTGGAAATGCTGTTTTCAGAAACAGAGAAGCATTGTGAAGGACCGGATATTAAACCACTGCGCAAATACTGTACTGTTTGTCCTAAGATGTGAAACATCAACTTTAGTTGTTATTATGGAATGCTCACATCTGCTCAACACAGTAGTTGTTGGGATGGCTTGTGTTGGCAGGTCAAACGGAGAATGTCTTTGTAATGAAGAATGTGAGCATGGACCTGTACATGTTAGTTGTTCTTGCAACTACGCAGTAAAACAGTTGAGTTAACTTTTTCAGAGTTTATTAGATTCTAGAAATGGATTTTCAACTTCGATTCCAACTCATATAGGTATTAATTCAACATTGATGGATTTGCCGTGTACTCGTTTTGTTCTTGGCATGACTAACTATAGTTACTAGGTATACGAATGTCCAGGTATCACCCGATACAATCCTGTCACGATACTTAGGTGCTGGTTCGATTTGTATTGCGATTTTATAAATATCATGGTTTATAGTGTCCCAGTTGTATGTGTGAATAGTTTAGAGAGCACCACCTGTAGGATCTTAAAGAATGACTTTTAAAGAACAATTAAAGCCTCATACAGTCGGCAAACATCATTTTTGTTTGTGGTGATACATGATTTCCCAGGATATGTAACTGCATAATTTTCTAATCTCTAATTGTCACTGTTTAATATTATAGTTTATATATTGTAATAATGTGCATCCAGGTTGTAGTCCTGATTTGTGCTGACCCTTATATATACTGGAATACAATTTTTTTGTTGTTGTTCAGTGATTTAAAAAAAAAAAGACATTAATAAACATTAATTATCGCCAGCTGGCCCGTCCTTCCGCTGGCTCGCCCTTTCACGTACCTGAAGAAGGGGGGACGCCTACGTAGGGAGCCTTCGGAGTGAGCGAGGAACAGGTTGAGCTGCACGCCCATCGCACGCCATGACACATGTTTTCAAAGTAATTTGAAACTAATGTAATTAGTAATCTAATTACTTTTTAAATGTAATAATCAGTAATGTAATCAAATTGTAATGTAATTTCTACGTAGAAATTAGTCATTTGTAGTATATAACTTTTTTTGAGTGACTTACCCACCCACTCTGGCAGAAGAGCATAAAAGAAGCAAGCCTCCCTAAAATTCTGCGTTCATGTCGAATTCCAGCAAGTTGCCTAATTTTTCAGCCATAAATGACGCAGCGTGTGCGCCAATGGCCTATCTTGAGTGCAAGGTGGAAGTGAGGCAATGCTATGATTAGTTTATTGTCACAATATAAAGCTTTAATGGGTTTTTAATCCCTGTCTAATTTACGAATGATGAACCCGTCCCCAACCCTCATAGACTGTTCAGTAAAGATGACCAGAGAAGTTTACATTCCCATACTCTCTGTGACTTTACACATTGATCTGTTCTTTTATCACCCTTTTTTCCCTCACTTATTCCTTGTTATTAAATCACTCTCTCTCTTGCACTTTACTCTTGGTTTCTCACACACAGTCACCCACACATTCACACACCCACCTTGCCTGCCAGAGGGACTAGATGTTTTCTGAAAGCTGCACTGATTGCCGACACTGCCCCACCCTTACACGCCTGTTTTTTTTTCTCCTTCACAATCCTTTTCACCTGCATGCCAAGAGATACAAGTGAGTCACCCGAGTGCATATGAGGAGTTGCTTAACTTTATTGCAGTACAGGTAGTTCAGCATGTTGGAGGACAATTGACAGAACTTAGGTTGTTTTAAATCTTATATATATATATATATATATATATATATGTATATATATATATATATATATATATATATATATATAGTATTAATATCTCTCCTGAAAGAGACTTCCGTTTAAACATTTATGCACGCCGGCTGATAGGATTACTGCAGTGATTTCACTTTTGGCATTCATAATAAACTAATAAACGTCACACAGTATTATTTATAGCCGAGTGAATTTAGGATTAGTTTAGAACTTGCGTTCTTTAATATTTAATAGTTATTTTGACACCTTTTGCATAATAGTTTTCTGCTATGTTTACACAAGCATTACGACTGGAAAAACAAGTTATTTAGCCTTCACCCTGCATCCACCAGCCCCTCCTTCTCCCCTCCATGTCACTTCTGTCTTGCTTGCGCCACTATGGAACAGACCTGATAGCCTGAGCAGGTAAGACATCGCCAGCTGTGTGTAAGTCTATGTGTTTGTCCAGTCTACATTCGTTCATTCTTTATTTTTCTCAATTAGACGAATTAAAAACTCAGTTATCTCCTACCAACTGCTAGAAGTCATATCGTCTCCGTACTCCTTCTCTGTCTGCTTTTGGCTTTACCCGAGTGAGGCTTTTCTCAGACAGGTTTTTCTCAAGTTTTTATTGACTCATCCTCGATACACTGTGTCTTATTTACATGCACTCTTCCAAACCGCATGTTCTCTCAGGTTTTCCCAGCAAACCTCTTATAGGAAAATCCAACATGAGCTTGTATATACAGGGTGGGCCATTTATATGGATACACCTTAATAAAATGGAAATGGTTGGTGATATTAACGTCCTGTTTGTGGCACATTAGTATATGTGAGGGGGCAAACTTTTCAAGATGGGTGGTGACCATGGTGGCCATTTGGAAGTCGGCCATCTTGGATCCAACTTTTGTTTTTTCAATAGGAAGAGGGTATGTGACACATCAAACTTATTGGGCATTTCACGAGAAAAACAATGGTGTGCTTGGTTTTAATGTAACTTTATTCTTTCATGAGTTATTTACAAGTTTCTGACCACTTATAAAATGTGTTCAATGTGCTGCCCATTGTGATGGATTGTCAATGCAACCCTCTTCTCCCACTCTTCACACACTGATAGCAACACCGCAGGAGAAATGCCAGCACAGGCTTCCAGTATCCGTAGTTTCAGGTGCTGCACGTCTCGTATCTTCACACCATAGACAATTGCCTTCAGATGCCTTCAGCCTTCAGATGTCACCACCCATCTTGAAAAGTTTGCCCCCTCACATATACTAATGTGCCACAAACAGGACGTTAATATCACCAACCATTCCCAGTTTATTAAGGTGTATCCATATAAATGGCCCACCCTGTTACTGTATGAAGCAGTCATGTTCGGTATCCCTGCTATTGGAACACGCAAGAAAACTTCTCATGATGTTTGTTATGTAATCCTGACAAGCACACAGATACACTGCATATAAACATATGCATTTAGAAATGCATGTGTGTGTGTGCATGAAATAAATCTGATTTATAGACCGGTTGCACTTAAAGGAATGTAGTGTGTGTGTGTGTGCATCTCTTGCGTAACTGATAGGGGCAGTTAGGGTTAGTTTAACTAGCGTTACTGATATGCTCATATAGAACCCCTATACCTACATTATTTCTGTAGATTAGCGCTCACAGTCTGTCAATGTGTTACACCATACCGTAGCAAAACAGGAGGTACGCATGATAAGTATTATATTTTTATAGACTAGTTATTGAGTTATGTCTGGTTTCCTTGAATATGCTAGAATGTCACATGTGGGCGGGTGCATGCTTTATCTGTCAGTCTTCATGTGATGTGAATAAATGTTAATTAGTGACAATAGAAACACAAAGATAGGTTAAAATCACGCATTTCCCGACAGAGTGACAGAAGGGATCAATAGAACGTGTTATCGTGTCCTCTGCAACAGATGTAGTGCTGTTAGGTTTTAAAGTCAACCAGATCACGTTTTCAACGTCGTTAACGTGATCGGAAGCTTGTTAGTTTAAATATAGTTACATGCGATGATATATTAATGTATATAAGACATTCACACCACATAACGTATTAACACACATTAACGTTGATTATTAATTATATATTAGTAAACCAGAGACAGGATCATGGGCACCCAAGGGTCATCCACGGCCATGGTGAAGGCTAAAGGCTAGCCCGTCTGATCCGATCCCTCAGAAAAGATAGAAAGGTATCAGAACATCCAGTGCACCACAGCCCCCTGTGCACAGGACCAAAGAATTTCCCAGATCCCAATACGATCCACGCAACCAACAGCAATCAAAAGATCTGCTACAGAACACACACTTGGAGGTCTTATGTCGTGATGTCCCAAGTGACCAGTGCTGCCTAGGTGGCACAAGGGAAACCCACACAATACTTGGTTTAATGGTTTGCATTGCAATGCTATGGCTGATTGGTGTATGTACGGTAGTTACTGTACATGTGATCTTGTACATGCAGTGAATGAGAATGAGAGCAGCTGCAACCCGAGCTATCTCGCACAACATGTACAGTATTCTCTGCTGAAACCTGTAACAAGGGCCACTTCTCATTACATCCACACGCTCTCTGTAAACACCATCTCCATGTCATGATACAAATATGTTTTAATGCAGTTGCATTAATAAATGTATACATCAGTGTTTCCCCCATGAACAGCAGACTCAGCACATGAATCCAGTCTGAACTTTCCCATAATCTCTGCGCTCCAGTGATTTATGACCATCTGCATGTTTGGGGAATATATTTAGTGGAGCTTTTTTGTGTGGGAAAAGCAGGCCTTGACAAAACAGCGCTGCTCTAGTAAACAGTGTTGCTCTGGTGGGTCCTCAGTCTAGTGTGTGTGATGCATAGTCTGGAGTGTCAAATTCAAAACCATTATTAGACCCCATTCATTAAGGCTGCTCATTATAATAGCATTAATAACTTTACTAAGAAAGGCTTCCTGGCAGTGAAATTCATATTATTAATTTACCTTTAGGAAATATCGCCGAGAGCTCATCACTTGAGAGTACACACACGCACACACTCTCTCACACAAAACTCTAAACACTAACTTTTAATCTCATCCCCCTTGTCTTTTTAACTCTCCCGGGGGGAGAGAATAGAGCAAGATCAATCAAGCAGACACACACGCACACACGCACACACACACACTTGTGGGTTGACTTGTGAATGTGTGGCCACATTTTCACCCACAGCAACAGGACAGAACGCTAAACACTCTGTCGTTAACCAAAACCTCCCCTGAACTCCACAGTCTTTACTGCACCATGAGCGCCTGCAGCCTCAGCTCTGCTTTTGAGTTTGTAAGTAATCGCTGGTATAAATGCTAAATAATATAACTATCCTTTTAATTATTGTTGTCTTCACATTTTCATTCTTTGCTTTTGTTTTCATTTGTCTTTCCTTTTGGTGTAGGACAATGACTGTAGTTCAAGTTATTATATGAAGTAAATATTGATCCGGAAAGTAACTAGCAGAGATATGACGTTCTGTTAGGGTTATATTGTTTGACAAAAGATTCCCCAGACGGACAAACATGAACAGTATACTGTCTGTATCGGGCTTTTTCTTTTACATGGCCGAACGAGTCTGTTTGTGTATTTTGGTTGGAATCCTTGCTTTCGTTTCAGAATGACTAGAATACGGTGGCCGTGAAGTGCAAAACAACTTAACAAAACCGAAAACAAAATAACATTCAAAGACAAAATAACAAATTCAAAACCAAATGAACAAATCCGAAAAAACTAAGTAGCAAATTCAAAACCAAATTAACAAACCCGAAAAAAAAAAAAAAAAACGAAACTAATTGTTAATTTGGTTTTGAATTTTTTATTTTGTTTTGGGTTTTGTTAATTTGTATTGCACTTCTCGGCCAGTCAGATACGAACCGGAAAAGGTAGGTATAGTTTGCGAATTAAATTCTTACCGCTGATTGGACGAGACACCTGTCACTCAAGATAAACAGATTGTTATTGTGGTTTTTAATTTGTTATTTTGTTTCCATTTTGTTAAGTTGTTTTGCACTTCTCGGCCACCGTACTAGAATGCTCTCTCAGGCTGTTTGATTTCAGTCCAGTACTTTTAAAAGTTCCACATTTCCTTTTAATGCTTTTTCTTATAAAGGATTAGTCGGGACACGTCGGGGAAATCCTGCCCTTAAAAACACCACCTCCCACACAACACTTCCCTGTGTTTGCTCAGTCTGGATTCCATGCTCCAGTTTTTAATGTGCGTGTTTTTTCTTTTTGTGTTGTGTAATATACAACTCTCCAGAGCTTCTGGTAATTCTGAGGTAGATTTGATTTGATTGAGATTTTGTCCTTATGTTTCCCAGAACTCCCTGAAGGAGTCACACCCATGTTCTTGGTGCAGAATCTCCAAACTGTTAAAGGAAATCATTTGCATACTGTACATCCAGATGCAGAAAACTTGTTATCGGTAACTAGTCACATGACCAAACCGCCTGTTTCACATCTGAAATTTGCACCATTCATATGTTTTAATACGGCTGAGGGTCTCATCACCGTAGTGTGTTCCGTAAATCAGTTCACAAGGAATTTCTTTACAGGTCCCAGTTTGATTTGAACAGCACTCATAGCACATTTTGTTAATATTTTAGATAATGTCTAGCATTAGCTGATTTATGAAAATATTGAATTTAATTACAGTCCACAAGACAATTTAAATATAGGACACAGATATTAAATTGATTTATTTGGCTGAATGCGAACCTTTACGACCCCAGTCCAAAGTTTTAAAATTCTCAGAGTTTCAGAGCAATTTCAACACAGCCAAAAAGACAGCCTTAGACGTGTCTGTTTGGAATTGTGCCTCCGAGAAGTGATAGAGTACTTACTCGGTGTGCGACAAAAAATTGCGGCAAAATCGATGGGTTTATCGTGATACACTGGAACCACTGAGTGAGTGTTTCACAGTAAGTTTATCACAGGGCATTGCTAAAACTCATGTTTAGCATTAAGAGTACATAACTAGTCGTTTATGTTTCCATCACTCATTTTGTCGGATGCGGATCCAGACTGCGGCTTGTAGATTTAGCCACAGGGCAATTTGGCCATACATTTGTCTTTCTCTCTCCCAAATCGTTCCAGGCCTTTTCACATGATGAATCACTCGAACTCGTTCCCAAAACAGATCTGTTGTTCTTTGCTGTCTTCCGTGGCAGCTTTTACCGTGCTGGAAAAGCATGTTGGTTGTTTGTTGAGCTGTCATTAGTTCGATTGCCAGGAATTCATGATAACCGAGTGTGAAAATGTATTCCTGTTTGCAAAGTGGCCGGGTGCATTAAGCAAAACGTTCCCTTTTTCATTAACTCCGACTGCCAAGAAGGCTCTCGTTTGAACAAAACTGAATTATGCCCAGAGTAGGAGGTTATATCAAGCAGCACTTCTCGTTATAGGAAGCGACTGACTGGATTCCCTTCATCATGACAAAGCCTCAGGTCAATCAGATTATCCCGAGGAACGTCAGATCTAATCTAACCCTTTAATAAGTTTGCTTTGCTTCTTAGCTCTAGCGATGCTTTTTTTTTCCACCGGCGATTACGGGAAGTCATTAGGATGTTTTCAAATTTACAAACAAACGATTATTCTAGCGATCATTTGCTCTCAAGTCATGTTTTTTGTTTTGTTTCTCAATTCATCAACAATAAACATTCCTTAGCAATAGAAGTTTTTAGTCACTCGAACAGAAAGCAGTTACGCTGATGATCGAAGGTTAAGTTTTTAATGGATTAAATATATATATATACTGTGTATACACTATGTGTTCAGAATATTGTGACACATTGAATACAAGACGGATAGCTTTAGTTTGAAATAATGTGTTATTGTGTCACAAAACGCTGCATTAGTAGGGACCTTGGGGTTTTAGTTGCTGTTACAAATCTGAGCAATAAAAACAGCTTAAACCCACTTGTTAAAGCAGCGCTAGAACATGAAACAGATTGCAGAGCGTGCAGATTGACGTGGCCTGTAGCAGCCTGTCACTTCCATCTGTAGACTGGAACGCTATTGTGGCCAGAATTGCCCACATAATGCATTACTCACTATATTGTGTTTTTTTTTTTACGCATTTAAATGTTCAAATCCGTGCCTTCTGCTTCGGGTCTTTAGGACTGACATGCTAGTGTTTGTGAATCAAGATCTTATAATTACACAATTTTAGACCGATCAACTCAGCATCCTGTGTATACGGTACTGTACGTACTCGTGTTTGTGTGTTTGGGTTATTATACTGTATGAACACAGTTTTACAGTACATTCCTGACCTTCAATTTCCAGGGACATAATCTCATTCCGATTTAGAGGTCGTGTTTGATCCTTAAACTCTCGCATTGTGTCGATTGTTAATCGTGTCATTTCTTAAATATCTGGCAGGTTTTTCCAGAGAAGATCAGTGACAGTGCCGGGACTTTGTGGAGCCTCATCACACAGAGTCACCTCAGATTAATAAACCTGCAGAGAGAGACCGAACAGGAGATTTCACACGTCAGTCAACAGTGAGTATACACACACACACACACACACACACACACACACTCGCACTGGCACTCACGTTTACACGTGCATGCTGGTGGACATACTGTATCCATGCAGACTCGAAGAGTACACGCATAAACGTGCTCCGACATGGCCAGCATCTGGAAATGATCACGTGTGTATCAGTTACAAATCACTTATTCACTAACTTATTCATTATTATCCATGAACGAACGGTCGTATGTTTTTAGAGCTTTAAAGTTAACCCAGTTCACGACCAAAAAGGAAGACTATAGTGTGTTGATTAGCTGATGTGTGCATAATTGTGAATGGGCCGTATTTCTGGATTATGTCTGTAATACCTAGTCTCCTGTGTTTTTCAACTGCAAAGCGCTAGCCTTTTGTTAATCTGTTCTGGTTTGACGCAGATGTCACGCAGGATTTTTAACTTTCCGTCTGTGTACTAATGAAGCTGAATAGACCTGATCTAAATGTCCTGCATTGTGGCATTGTATTACAAGCACAGAGCTTTTTCCCGCTCTATTGTGCCTCTTTAAACACACTTGGGTACACTTATTGTAATGCGTTCTAACAGTTCTGGTCGAACTTGGAAAGAAACATATGCACTGTCCTGAAAAGGGAGTCAGCAGGAAGCAGAATGTCTGTAGTGTGCTAGGTGATTTAGTGCCAAACAGTCACACTCGGGTAACTGAGACCAACAATTAGGATTACAACACACACACACACACACACACTCATACACAAAGTGAGCTTGTTTCTCAGCTTCGGGTTACAAAATAAATGCGGAAAACTGAAAGAAAAAGGAAAGTGATGTAGAGAGAATAGCATGAGATGTCTGCAGATAATACTTTACCTGACATGGAGTCGTCATTCTGGTTACATCGAGGTCCTCCACCCATATTCTGGATGACTTGTAACCGGTTTGTTTACATGTGAGTTACCGAGGATATAGTCGGTTCTCACTGACATGCACACACAACTTCTGCGCTTTCACTCTCTATTTATCTGTGATGAGGAAATCGTAGTGGTCACAAGTTATGCTGAACGTTTGAACAAACACAAATGATATTCATAAACTTGAATTAAACAGGGAAAACCTCAACAACATCCGTGCCGGTGGTTTAACGTACTGCACTTTGGTCTTAATAAGGAATATTGGACAAAATGTTTCTTTTGATTGAAAGCCTTGTACAAGGTAATTTATACTGGTCGGGGCTCTGTGGGAGCCGTTTACGTTAATTCAATAAAAGAAGAAGAAAGGCTGGGCTAGGTAACAGCAGCCATTACTCCAGCCGAATCTAAAGCCGAAAGCTAAAAGCTAAAGCCGAAGCTAAAGCCGATAATTGTAAACCCGAGTGCGGGATAGACTTGTCCGACACGCATGAGGGTTTTTTTTTTTCTTTCTTTTTCTTCTTGTGTTTCGTTTTGTGTCTGTGTGTTTTCCTGAGTGTTGAGGAGTGTGTCAGCTGGTCCTCCAGGGAAAACACATCAGCAGCAGTGTGCGCGCGGGACCGGTTCGTCGGTGACCACCGCGTCGCCTTAAAGGAGACGTCGCTCACGGACGCACATCGGGTGCAGAGCGGCACGTTCTCTGAGTGTGTTTATTGTATTTATGGACTTGCGTGGGAGCGGGGAAAAAAGGAGCTCATGGACTCTGTGTATGTGTGTGAGTGAGTGAGAAGACACGGGGAGTGAATGGTGTGACACTGTCAATAAATGTATATACACTTTTGATTTCACAAATATTGATTTCTGGTGGTCCTTAGCCAACCCTGATTCTGCTAACGGCAAGTTATTCTTTCCAATGATAGTAGCGTGTTTGTTACACTACGTAATAACACGCACATGTCGGCATGCCATAATGAAAGAACATTGCACACACCACCCTGCACCCTGTCGTTTAATTCCTGTAACATCGTTTTTGGACATTTTTAGCTCGTAAACAAACCCCGATCTGACCACGCTAATCTTCTTTTCTGTCCGCGCTCACCCCGAGCAGATGTTAACGCTTTCCGAGACGCACTTCATTTGCATAGAAACGGAACGATAAATTGACAGCGTGATACCTGTCCGACCCAATTTGTGGACTTACAGTACATCACGTTAACTGGAGAAATTTCACGTTTCAAAGATGATGACATAACGTGTCATATCACTGCAATAGGAGTACGGAAGCTTTCTATTATTAGATCAGAGAAAGGGCTATATGTTTTTTTTTTTTTTTTATGGGTTTGTTCAGCAGATTGCAGAAATCCTGTAAAATTTTCTGAGATTTTCACTGATTATTATTATATGATCATACAAGCATAGCATTTGGATGTGCCATATATAATTGATAGATGATCTAATTTTTATTAAAAAGGAAGGAGAATTGGGTTTGTGATCAAAAGATGAATATGACACAGCAGATCAGAATTATTGAAAAATGTGACTGACAGGTGTTTCTTGTTGCTCAGATGTGTCCTGACTGTTTAAACCACCATTCAAAGACGAGACTGGTGGACTACTCTAGGTTGGGTTTCACAAAGAAACACAACGTTCTGGAACTGAGATTAGTCTCTCCTGGAGTGATAGAAAGGCCAAAGTCTAGAGAAAGAACGTATCTGCTCAGGATAAACATCCGCGCATTCACCTATCGGTGAGGTTGTCTCATGGCTTGGCCTTCTAGAGCAGCTTCACTCATCTTTCTCGATGATCGCACTCATGATTGTAGCAGCAGAACGAACAGAAACGATCTGTCAGCCAGTTTACAGACGGATGCAATCAGGGAATTTTATCATGCAGCCACACAATGACTATGAACACACGAACAAAACTAACAAAACAAAGTCTTTTACCAGTTTTAGGCTTGCTATAACAATCCCTAGTCCTTAAGCCAGTTGAATTCCCCTTTTGATGCCAAGACTGAAGAAACAGGTCAAAACAAATAATAACCGTTGTACAAGAATGGAGAACCTTGTAAGTGTTCATGCTTTCACTGACTATGTTTTAAGTTGTTTACAACCAATTCTCCTCAATCATGCCGTATTCATCTTTTGACCTCGAACCCAAAGCCCTTAATTATATTGTAAAGCGAAAGAGTCGACCTCGCCGCCGCGGTGCTTTCCGCGAGCGTTGCATGACTACAGATTGTTCAATGTCTCTGAATAGATCATAACGAGGATAGAACTGTTTCACCCTGGGCCGTTTCCAGTTACCTTCCAGACAAGAGAGGGCACGTCGGAACGCATCTTCATAATCCACCGATAAACCGAAGGGTGTGTCCCGCTTTCACGTGTTAAATCTGAAGCTGTTTTAAAAGACTGCAACTAGCCAGGTCTACTGGTTCCTACAACACCACAGGCTGTTAGAATGTTATAACACGGAAAATGATTTAGAGATTCCGAACAATGACACTTGAGACGTGTATTAAAGTATCATTTGTGACAGAATAGATGCAGGTTAAGACTTGACAA
The DNA here is from genome assembly GCA_013621035.1 of Clarias magur. Taxonomy (NCBI): domain Eukaryota; kingdom Metazoa; phylum Chordata; class Actinopteri; order Siluriformes; family Clariidae; genus Clarias; species Clarias magur. The sequence continues at coordinate 29,947 of QNUK01000257.1, forward strand.
CAAACATTTTTCTGGCTTGAGTGACATGGTGATGAATTTGCCTGATCACTCGTGATTTCTCTTTGAATCATTCCAACAGCTATCTTCTCTTGTAAGCGTAAAAAGTTTCCTTTAAATATACGTATGTGGTTTTGTTAAATTGAACGTCCATCAGAGGAGAGAATTTGGCAATCGTAATGTATCACTTGTGTAAACAGGAGGCACAGACAGGAGACAAAGACAAAAACAATATATAGTGTCTGGAGGTCTCATGTTGGACTCTCTCTCTCTCTCTCTTTCTTCTTTTCTTCTGCCTCTTGTTGTATGGACTCTCTGTGGTTTTATATGTTGTCTCTCTTGCCTTGGACTTTGCCTTGCTTCTAAAAACACACACACACACACACACACACACACACACACACACACACACACACACACACACACATTTGTACACTTTGCATTGAAGAAAAGATACTTTCTGAAGTTCTCCTGACGTCGTGCCCTGTGTCCTTCAGTGGACAGATCATCCTCCGAGAGTGAGCAATTTTGCTTCATTAGCATGAATTATGTTCTCTGTGCATACTGTACAGTATGTGTGTGTTTGTGTGTGTCTGTGTGTGTGTCATGGGGAGGATTTATACAGAAATGCAAATGGTATAAACTATATGGGCCATAATTCATTTAACCGTGACTCTATTGGGATATTTTAGGATTTAGTATATATATATATATATATATATATATATATATATATATATATATATATATATATATATTTCCTCTCTCACAATAATGTTGAAACGTTTATTATATGGAGTAGATTGGCTTTTTTGTTTTAAGTCAATTTTATTAATAGAACATACAAATTAAGTAGACCAAACGAAAGTTTCAGAAATGACAGTTAAAGCTCTGCATGCTGTTGCAGAATCAGTAATCGTATAATACAGCATTCCTCCCTGGAGAGATTACCCGTGGCATTATGGGTGAGTGTGAGAAAGACAGTGTGGTAACTATGATGGAAATATGATATGAGTGGTATGACAGACAGCGAGAGAGAGAGAGAGAGAGTAGATGTTGAAATCCAGCTGTGTAAGCTCACTGGAATCATCTGTTAAACTCTGCATAAAGGGCAGCGTGGAAAAATGTAGGATGTTATTAATAATGATAAAAACGAACATATGTGTCATGGACCTTTTTTTTTTACATTCGCTGTACTGTTCTGATTGGTTCCATGGGGTTAAAGCTGTTTTCATTCTTCAGCGCATTCTTTACTTTCCTATTCCTGTCCATTATAAAGACACATATGCAGTGCAGAGCTTGTCGCAGAAAGACCTGTGTATGTATTTCTAATATCGTATGAGACCTGCTTTGTGGTGTTTTATGAGCGTGCATCTCCCTCTAGTGGAGGCGTCATTAACCATAATCATGTGTGTTTAGAAGCATTTCAGGAGCAGTGTCCGGTACATGGGATGCATGTGCTAACTAAAAACCCCCCTTAATGTCCATGTGTGTGTTAGATTGACGTCGGTACGACTGCAGAAAAAGGCCCTGAGTTGTGAGACAGCAGCTTCGGGGAGTCTACAGACCGACGCTGAACATTTGCAGAGAATCTTGAAGCCAGAGATCAGCACTGTGAGTTACTTACACTACAGTACTAAAGAGATTAAAGACACACAGATCTGAGCACAATACTCTACCAAGAGCTGTTCTAGATGATAATGTTTTTTTTTGTAATAATGCATATTACATAATACATACATACATATCATTCAGTTATTTTATATTATATTTATTTAAACACAGTCAAATCCCCAAATACCAACATTCACAAAAATCTTTCCTGTTTCTGTTGAAAACAATCTGCTGATCCCTGATCACTCTTTTCAGTTCCCCATGATTAACATTCTCCCATCCTTCCTTTCTTTCTGCCCCGCAGAGCTGTGCCGTCAGCGAGTGTGACCTACAGAAGTGTTTCGTAGGTAAAGCAGCCCACGCAGAGCAGCTTCAGTTTCGTGAGCAGGCCCTTGTTGCCCTGCTGAGCATGCTCGGGGAAAACATCCAGAGATACAGAGAGGAAAGCACTAAACTCGACCACCTGACCGAGAAGCTGAGCAACGGGATGCCAGGAAAGAGTCAGACAGACACAAGAATGGTAATTAACCTTTCATACGTGCCAAAAACTCTTTCTTTTTTTTTTCTTTTTTTTCCTGCAGGGCTTGTAGCACAACAGTGATTGTCGGGGTAAATCAAAAGTGAAAAACAAAAACTACATCTAAAACTCCAGGTGCTTATTTAAGTGTTTAGATGAAGGGAATGGGGGGTGGAATCTACAGTAACTGCAGGTTTGACGATGTGATGCTCCTAAAGTGCTGCTATATCTGTGCATATCTTAATTATCATTCCTGGTGGGAATCTTCTGTTGATGACTGATTAAGGGAACTACAGTAAGGCTTCTGTGTGAACTCATTGAACACTATGTACTGATCATAAAATGTCCGTAACATTATATGAAAATGATATACAGTAGGGATGCCAATTATTTTGGTGTGTGTTAAGATTTTAAAACTTGCGTTATTTAATATTTCACAGATTGTTTTATCGTTGAAAGCATAAACACCATAACAACATCAGGCGTTTTTTACTTTTCACTAGTTAGAGTGAATGTTAGAGTTTGTTTGGCTGGTTGAAAGCTAAAATGGTCAAATGCTGACTGAGCTGTTCGGAGGAAGCCATGGCTGGCGACACAGAAAATGGAGATGTGAGTGCTGAGTGTGGACAGCCGGAGGCAAGTTTCACTCACCGCCCTACATAATTAATCATCTGTGTGCATTACCTCACCTGACTAAACTCATATTCAGTGGTGTTTGCTTTCTGCACTGTGACATTGTATTTATGTTATTATAGGTAGAATCACCTGAAAAGTCTGCTTGGGTAAACAAAATGAAAAAAAAAATGAAGAAGAAGAAAAAGAAATGAATTTTGGATGTGAACAGAACAGCGGGATCATGTGGCTTTGTTAGGCAGCAAATTCCTCAGTACAGGCAACACACACTAGCTTTACAACACGCAATGAGAAGTCGGTGAAGAGAATTACAGTAATTTAGGTCAGGACACACACACCATATGTCACTCCACTCGGCCCCTAAGGAGCACACAGCATACACACACTCGCACACACAACGTGTTTCAACCGATCGGCCTATCCTCAGTCTGAGTGCACGCATGTGTGTGCATGTGTTTTGTTGCCGTGGGAATGAGACAGATGTACTGTAATGCCCTTTTCCTCCTCATTGGGACTCAGCGATCTGAAGGCCTTTAGCCAGAAAAGCAGTGCATTTTGTGTATTAAGCTGCTAAATCAGTGACCTCGTCTCGTTCGTGTTGAAAATTGGGTTTGGCGCTGGGATTAGCATGCTAACAGATAAGCTAGAGCTCAGTGTAGTTTATACGTATATATGTAGTTTATAATATATATATATATATTATTATTATTATTTGAAGTGTGGAGATAAAGGTTAGAATGCTTGTCATTGTTATGAGATCATACTTTAGAAGAAAATTAATCACATTAGAGTCTAGATTAAGCGATTATCCTTGTTTAAATTCGCTAAATGATCAGTGCTGAAGCCGTCCCCCCCACCCCCCCACCGGGGAAACGTTCTCGAGTGTGTTCTCTGGATTTGGTGAGCCGTCCCTGGGGAAGGAAACCGTTCGAGTGTCTGGATTAGGCTGAACTCTCTTCATCTGTGTAACACACTGGGAACTCGTCAGTTCAGAGATCCTGGATTAGCACAATTATCTTTTGTGTGTTTATCAATAGTAAGAGCTTTTGGTGATTAGATGTGTCTCTTCATCCACTCTTGGCACATTTTCTATCACCAGATGTCTGTTTTTTTTTACGGTTTTAGAAGGTCAAACAGATCAGGATCAGTTTTATTTTATTATTTTTATTACATGACCTGCAGTCTACTTTGTGTGTGCAAGTTTTTTTTTAAAGATGAGAAAGGAGATGGAGAAATAGATTCTTATGCTGTTATATAACAAGACCTTATTTTCTGTTTGTCGAATCCCTTAAGCATGCAGTACTATGCGATAATGTGCTGTTTTGCCAAATGTAATTGCAAAGTTCATCCTTCCATAGCATTCATTTTGCATTTTTTATCAACCAGACTATGTAACCTACTATAACAACGTTTATCAAAGTTTATTAATAAAAGGAAAGAAACAGTGGTAGAGCCAGTACGTACAGTATGGAGTTGAGTTTAACAATGCTTACTTCATTTTCTGAAACACAAAGTCATGTTGATTCACAATGTATTGTGTGTGTGTGTGTGTGTGTGTGCGTGTGTGTCTAGGTTGTCAGTTTGCCTTAACATTCATTTCTCTCAGGCCTGTATGATTTTTCAAACCTCTGACATCCCACTACTGTCTAATATGACATTTCTGTGCTGATGCACTTCCTTGCTGTATCCTGTGTGATCATGTGTCATGTGACATGCTGTCAACTCACCTTAAAGCATGACGCCGCTGCCCCGTCTGTGTTTGTCATCACTCAGCAACAACTTACTGTACATAGTTGCATTTATCGTGAGGATTGCTCACCAGTGCTGTCAGTTAAATTCAATTTCATTTAATCAAGGAAACACTTGACGGCTTGGAGAGACCAGACTTACAGTAATAGGTCTGTTCAGTGACAGTGAGTTTATAAACCATTTTATCCATATTATGAATTCACCACTGTTCATAGACTTACTGGAGCAAGGCTGGAAATTACGCACAAACTGTTTTTTTTTATTTTTTATTTTTTTATGTTTTTTCTTCCAACTATAGAATGAGAAAAAAAAGTTGGACTGACACCATTGCAAATCGATATTACAGTCGTCACACAGGTGGAGGTTTTAAATGAAATGTTCCATGTGAGACCTCAGGTGCAGACAGGTTCTCACCAGAGTTTTTTTTCCTCTTTGCTTAATACTGTACTTGTTGTTGGCCCTTCATTAGCATCAGGAGTCAATTTATTAACTGAAATTTATGAATATTTTCTCCTATATGCAGACAGGCAGAGAAGTTTCTAGCCAAGCCACTTATATTCAATTATTTGTTTTATAATATAAGTTTAAAAAAAATTTGGTTAGAATTTTAACAAAATCTAAATATACAGTATGTATACAAAATCAGACAAAAAAAAAAGTATACTCACTTCAACATGTCAAATATACTGTACGTCTCTCTTCTGATGATCACAATAGCATCAGTGATGGTGCATCTACTGACATCTTTAGATTAGAGGAAACAGAATACTGCACATTGCTGCCATCATTTAATTTCAGGGGATAAAAGAATCGCTATAGAAATTGAATCAGCGCCTAGGTATTGTGATGATACCTTGTGGAGATGATACCTTCACAATTTCTTTAATAAAAATGTATACAGTGACTGTATTTGGCCAAAAAGACCCTGGAAGCTGTCAATCTTGAAACGTAGTTTGGTGTTTTTCTCAGGAAACAGACAACAAAGACACATTGCCTAGCTCGAAAAGCACTGCCGCACTTTCAAATGGACACGTTCGCTCTGACGCCGTGGAAGGGAAGAAGGACTGGAAAGCCAATATGAGGGCGTCGTTGATGAAGGTGCCTAACCTCACCCGATCAGGAAGCGTGAAAAAACTCATCCACCAGTTCTCTGGTCCTGAGAGCAGTGGGCAGATACTCTGTGTATCTGATGTTTCTCCATCACAACAAGGAAAAGACGGAACAAGAAACGCCAAAGAGGCTGAAATACCTGCCGTAACAGTAACGTCTCCCTCCGGAGGGTCGAAGAACGCTCCCAACGGTCCCAATACACACGCACACGCTGGCTGGGTAAGTGTGTGTGCGCGCGGTTTGCCGTACTCGACCGGACGCTCTGTGTTCACGCCGCATGCACCACATTGAGTCATACGCTTGTCCCGCATACTCGTCGGCAATGCCACATCGTCGATGTCACCGTTGACAATCCAGCGTGCGAATGCATTTGCTACACCACACCACTAACCTTCACGGGACAGCAGTGTCTGTTTTTAAATCAAATGTTCATTGTGTATCACTCAGGTCACATTAATAAGTCTGTGTGTGTTTCACTGCATGGGTATGTACTTGTCTATTAAGTGTTTTGATATAGGACTTGTGTGAGTTGATTACTACATGGGGTTCGCTTAATTTGCTTGTTTTAATCTCACTATATGCCACAGCACTTCTTTCACAGCTTTGTCTGCACATGATGCGAGTGCATGCTTTTGGAATCGGTTTGCTTTCTCAATGCCTGCACAAGCTTGTATGGTTTTTTTCTCAGTATGTGTGTGTGTGTGTGTGTGTGCACAAGCTCTCAAACACACAAATGGACAAACAGTATTACAATGCAATGATGCATCTGTCTTATGGAATTTCAGTTTGACCAAGAGAACGGAGCAACCAGTCCTGAGTCTGAGGAGGATCCACCTACCCCTAAAGCCATGCACAGCCCGCGGTACCAGATGTTCCTAGGAACCGATCAAATCAGAAACGGTCTTAGTGGACCAGGTGGACCCACCGATACAAGTCCCAGAGACAATGGAACTCTGTCCAAACCGGGTTTGTCCCACTGGCGCTCGATGGAGTCACTGGCTGTGAGTTTATGTCTTATATTATAATGAGAGGCAGGGGTAGCTCAGTGGTTAAGGCATTGGACTACAGTTCAGAAGATCCCAGGTTCATACCTCACAAACACCAAGTTGCAACTGTTGGGCCCTTGAGCAAGGCCCTTAACCCTCAATTGCTCAGATGTAATGAGATAAAAAAAAAAAATTAAGTCACTCTGGATAAGGGCATCTGCCAAATGCCTAGATGTAATTTACTTTATTTTAATACAATCTGTATTCTGATATACAATATATATTTCTATTCCGTATTTCTCTCTATTGAGTTGCTGTATTATATGCATTGGACTATAGTGGTACAAAGCAAGGGACAGGAATAGAATTATATTTGCTGGGTTTTTTTTTTTTTTATATATAACTGAAAATGATGTATATTTTTTTGCCTCTCACAGGTTGGGAATGCTGAGGCTCCTCTCAGAGTTTTTAACAGCCCCTATTCGACCATCTCACTGGACTACACCCCTGTAAACCGAATGTCAGAATTCAAGGTGATTTAGTTTTTTTGCTTACTTTTTTAATTGCTGCTGCAGTCATACTGTATTTACTGTACTAGCAGCACAGATGTATTTGTACTGGAAGTGCATAACCTGCTGTAGTTCGTCCCTGGCCTTTGATCAGCATTCATGCAGCAATGAAATATGTGTATAAAATTGAACATAATCCTTGTTATAGACAAGAATGATGGTTAAAACAATCGTATTTGTATATTATTAAAATGAAATAAAAAGGTGTTTTCTTTCGTGTGTGTTTGATGAGAGAATGGGTTTAAATTGCATTAAGTGAATAGATATCATAAAGACATACTTGTTTATAATTCACACATTAATAAAAGCGATTAATAGGAGTTAATGCACGATGCGATTTCTGTTTCAGCTGCCGGAGAGAAGGTCTCCATCACCAGCCGAGATGAATTTATTCCGAAGCTCAAGTCCTGTGAACACCCTCAATGCTCCCCGTCCACGATATTCCGTCTACGACACACTCAGTCGGAGACAAGTGGTGAGAGCCTGCGCTTTCTGCTCTTACAGTATTAATAAACAGTCTTACTGTGGATATGTGAGTCAATGAAATAATGAAATAAAATACCCTGTGTTGAAATTCTTTATAAAATCCGTAACCAAATTAGGACATCGTGTTGTTGAACTATTTCGAAACTATTTTAAAATAACTCCTGGAGAGAATTTTTATTCTGTTCTTAAACTAAAAAAAGACATTCATTTTAGTGATTTAAATATGAGGATTATTTCTCGATCACTTTAACAGCAACAACCAGAATTAGGATTTTCTATGAAAAAGTGTACAGATACGTTTTCTTTGAGCAGTGATTTATTATTTTTTTGATTAGGAGCTGAGTGTGAATTTCAGTGTGTTTATGATATTTCTCAGCAACAAGCTCCTCCATCACAATTCCTGATGAGGAACAACATGCCGAGCAAACGCGATTACATCGAAGAGCTGACCAGACAGCTGGAGGAATGTCAGAGAGTACGTACAGTAAAGGACAAGATTCACACTTTACAAAAATGCATTATTAATAAATCGAAATTCAGAAAAGAAACCTGCCACCCTCCATCAATGGGGAACAACCTAAACGCAACGATGTGTGTGAAGCAAGAACACGTTACATTCCCTTTCTCTTCTTACAGAGGAACCAGTTTCTGGAAGCAGAGAGCATCGAGCTGGAGAAGGAAAGAACCCAGATTCGCTTCGAGATGCGGAATTTGCTGGTGAATAACGAGGATCTGCTGCGCATGAACACGCAGCTCCAGGGGGAACTGAAGAAGATGAGAGATAGGATCGTCGAACTGGAGAGTGACAACAATGTGATGGTGGAACGTTTCAAGCAGGTCGAGGTAAGAAATACAGCTTCAGCGATCCTCGTTTCAAATGAAAATCTATATGAGCATTAAATCGTGCCGGCCTCCATGTGACTTGTGTCTCATGGAGAATGTAAATGGGAAAATCCCATGCGCTTAACACACGGGTGTTGATGCTGCTTCAATAATAAAAGTCTGTATTGTACTCGTATGTATGTACACACAGGCGCACAGATGCAAAGTCAGCGAAATGTACAGTACAATACTCCTCTGCCCAGGTACTGTACACACCGTGTGTCAGTCACATGGCTCACTCGTGTGTGTTTGTTTTGCAGGTGGAACTGAAAGAGGCGCGAGAAGTCATGGTGGAAGCAAACACTCAGGAATACGCCTTTAACTTCCTGCAGCAGTCACTCAAAAACAGAATACAAGATGCAGAGGTGTGTGTGTGTGTGTGTGTGTGTGTGTGTATGTATGTATGTATGTGTGTGTGTGTGTGTGTGTGTGTGTGTGTGTGTGTGTGTGTGTGTGTGTGTGTGTATTAAGGTTGCATACTGGTATTCTGTTTACATTCGGATTAGTTTGTTCATTTGTTTGGAATGTGTGGCAGGACATTTTGTCTATTGATTGTGTTTTATTGACTGTGTATATATATGTGTGTGTGTGTGTGTGTGTGTGTGTGTGTGTGTGTGTGTGTACAGGAGGCTCTGGAGAAGCAGACCCAGCATGCACAGGAGCTCTCTGAGAAGCTGTGGCTGGCTGAGAGGAATCTGGAGGAGATGGAAATTGAAAAAGAAAACAAGGCAAAGAAAGCAGTAGAGCTGAACAGCACTGTAGCTAGACTGGAGACTGAGGTGCATATGCACACACACGCACACACACACACGCACACACACACACACACACACACACACACACACACACACACACACACACACACATATGAACATTTAAATAACATGACGGACTTTAAAAATAGTATGCGTTGCCGTTTAAAAAAACCCTGACAGTAGGGGGCGCTGCAGCTCTTCCAAAACTGTCCAGATTCATACGTACACTTCGCACGCATCTATTTTACACCCAGAAGTGATTTACATTTAAGTGAACTTAAAGATTTAAAAATTCCATGCACAGTTTTTGATCAACAGCAATGATCAACTACCTATACATACTGTAGTTGTTCATTTTTATTCTGTGTGTGTGTGTGTGTGTTAGCTGGCAGAGGCTCTGCAGCTGGGATCTCAGTCGAGCTCTGAGTTGAGTCTACAGCAGAAACTCCGAGTGGACACACAACACAGAGTAGAGGAGCTGGAAGAGTGTGTCTTGGAGAAGGAGCAGGAGATCGCACGCTTGCAGCAGATCGTCAGCCGCCTGCAGGGAGAGGTATACACTTTCTCACACACACACACACACACACACACACACACACACACACACACACACACACACACACACACACACACACACACACACTGCCAGGAGAAAACATTTTATATGACAGGTACATTATAAAAGTTGTTTCGTGCAAATTCAAATATTTTACAACTGACTTGTAAATGTTTACTATAATATTAAGTGATATTTAGAAATGATATTTAAAAGAAATGCTCAGATTATGTTGGAATTGTGATATTGACCATTTTCCAAATAAAAAATACCACTTGGAAGGAAAGCATCAGCTACGTACTTCCCCAGTTAAAGAAAATAAAGCGTGTGGATTTAAGTTCCTCTTAGTCTAATTCTTACAAGAGCTGTGTGTGTGTGTGTGTGTGTGTGTGTGTGTGTGTGTGTGTGTGTGTGTGTGTGTGTGTGTGTAGGTCTCCGAGAAGCTGATGGATAAGGATCGATCTCTTGAGGATGAAATCCAACTGAGGGAGAAAATTCAGCTCCAGTGCAAGCAGGCTGAGAGAGCGGTGGAGGATTTACAGATGGAACTGAACACAATCACACAGAACAGAGACGATCTGAGCAAACAGCTCAAACAGACACAGGTAACACACACACACACACACACACACACACATAGAGCTTGCTCTTCATTTTTCTTACACACATTTCTAGACATACACTGGATTCTTAAGACTTACAAATATATGATGAGTGGAAGACTTGAGATGAGTGGAATTTAATTTCACACACATCTGTTGAATTTCATTGTAAACTCAAGTTTTAATGTGTTTTAATATGAAGTGCACAGTGTGAGATCGTGTTTATTAAGTAGGATTTTCAATTTCACACTCAAAAATGTACAGCGCCAACTTTTGAATTGTGAAATGAATGAATTCTTTTTCAAGGGCATTTTTTCCCTAGCATAGTAGCATATATTCTCTTCCCGTGGGCAGATTGTGATGAAACGAAGCCTTTGTGTTACATCAAGTTCGGCCAAATAAATGTGTGAAAACACCATTAAAATTTGTTCAGTAGTTTTCACATGATGCGTGCACAAACAAACACAAAAATTTTTCCAAAAATCATCTTTCATCTACTCATCTTACATTCCAACAAATTAATGTACAGACACACCAGCATTACAGTTTTATTATATGTATGTATAGTTAATAGTGTTTCCTCTCGTCCTTTATGTACACAGAGTCATACAAAAGTCTAGATTTTTAAACCAAAATCTATTTAAATTTTCAACTTCAAGCAAATGCTCAAAACGGTAGTTTAGTTCCATTTTAGACCTCAGTGTTTGGCGTGCAGTACAATCCTGCAGCGCATTAAACTGCTCGTGTGTGTGTGTGTGTGTGTGTGTGTGTGTGTGTGTGTGTGTGTGTGTGTGTGTGTGTGTGTGTGTGTGATTTAGGAACAAGTGATTGATCTGGAAACCGACCTGGAGGAGATGCAGGAGAATGAGCAAAAACTTGTGAACAAACACAAGAGAGCAGTGGAACAGGTCAACACACATACACACCCACACCCACACACACCCACACCCACACACACCCACACCCACACACACCTACACCCACACACCCACACACACACACCCCCACACCCACCTACACACACACACACACACACACACACACACACACACACACACACGAACAGTTAAATAACACGACGGACATCTTTAACTTATCTACAGTAAAGGTGTGTTGTTAAATTAGAGAATTATTTCAAATGATTTCTTTCTGTCTTGCACAACAAGAACTGTTTCTTATTCATTGGAAGTAAACGCTATTTTTCCCTCTTAGAGCTTGACAAAAAATGTTGTATATACCTACTGTTTATATATAAGCAGTTAGAAGTATATGAAGATTCATACATGTAGTTATGGGAAAGATTTCGAAAATGGTCCTCGCTGAAGAGCTAAAAAATCGAACCATAGCTAAGAGAGCTAACTATAACCCTCGTAGTAGACAGAATACTGTGCAACAATATTCACAAATTCTGAGTGTGTTTTTTGTTGTTTGTCTTGCAGTTTGAACAGATGCAGATGAAACTGATCCAGGAGAAGGACCTTAATGATAAACTGGAGTGTGAGAAAGTGATCGTGGAGAGACAGGTATAGTACAGTAATGCGTACCCCTTTTCACTTTAGAGAATGACATGTGCAGATTGTATAGTGTGTGTAATCGAGTCACTTATTACTTCATTAATCAAGAATGATCAGTTATGGAATCCTTACACTGATGCTGGTATGGTCCATGTTCTCATCGCGTGATATGATCCTGTAATCAGATGAAACATAAACCTGTATTGAACAGTATGATAATAAAATGTACCGCTTTTACAGTAAATGCCTAATTTATTATATTATGATGCAACAAGGGTATAAATACCTTGTGTTTGGTATCAAAACATATTTTGCGATAATTTGGGAACTTGTTAGTGATCAGTACTTCATTCTCAGGTTCGAGAGTTGAGGGGTGAAATCGAGGAGCTGCAGAATAACAGAGTTCAGGAGCACGTGATAACTAAAGCAGAGACCCGAGCCAAAGAACTGGAGAACATGCTGAGATTGGAGGAAAGGTAATGAGCACGCGCACACACACACACACACACACACACACACACACACACACACACACACACACACACACACACACACGTTGTTACATAGTTCTACATTAGCTACATATACGGATCTAAACTCTCTTGCACATGCACATGGTTCTCTGCAGAAACAAAGTGGTGCTGAACAACACCATCAGTAAGCTGGAGAGGAAGATCAATGAACTGAGTGAGCAGCTGGAGGAGGAGCACAAGATTGGCAACGAGCAGAAAGACCTGGTACATTAACATTTAACTGCATTTATTCATTCTCACCACTAGATGGCGCACGTGGAGTTTATGGTATGAGTATAAAGTGGCGTTGAATTACAGTAAAGATAACCGTACTCACACTTATCCAGTGATTCAAAATATCAACAAAGCAAAGTCAAATTCAGATGATTTGAAACACCAGTTACTTTTGGATTCGAATGTGATTTTGTTCGTTGCATGTGAATGTAGATGACTCAGAGAATGAGATCTCTGAAGAGGCAGCTGAACGAGGCAGAGGAGGAGGCGAGTCGCCGTGAGGCTCAGTTCAGATACACACAGCGAGAGTTGGGAGAGGAGAGAGAGTCCACTGCCCGATTACAGAAACAGCTGCTCGACCTGCAGCTACAGATGAAGTGAGTTAATCTACACACACACGCCATTCATTTATGATGTTCACCGATTTATTAACTGTCTCCTGCATACAGACATCACTTAGAATTTATTGTTATACTTACATCATAGTTTGCTGTTAGAACAACACAGAGTAAGTATGCACATAAAGTTTTATTTTAATTTAAGTAATTTCCCTAAATAGCCACACACACACACACACACACACACACACACACACACACACACACACACACACACACACACACACACACAATCTCTCATTGATATAAATGTTGCTTAAAGTACGAGGGTGAGTCAAAAATGATCCGCACTCCGGTTATATTCAATTATAATTCCTTTCAGGGCTCCATCTCCCCAGTCACGGCTGTGCAGGTGTGTCCGTGTTACATCAGTTCATTTGTAACTGCGGGGCGAGCAAAAACGGATGCGCTGCTTGTGATTTGCATGAAAGAAGAGCAGAGTGCAGTGATTCTGGGCTTTTTTTGTGGTCTGAGGATGTTTTGGAAAAAGTTCAAAAGTAAACCATCAGCTGGAAAATTGATTCTTAAAGTTTTCTGTGATTCTCAAAGGCCAGGTCTGGAACATTATTAGGAAAAAAGGTTCAGCACTAGCAGCCCTCATTACAGTGAGATGCTTATTAGAGAACGTGATCTTGCTTCACTTCTGTCCACACTGTCGACACACTGCAAAGATTTCAAAAATGTCCTGACCTTGCTCCTTCGAAAATTCACTTCTGATAAAGATGTCAGACAATGACTGAAAAAAGTGAATTCCAATAAATTCTACAGTCAGTGTACTTTGCCTCACCCTCGTACTATGAGTATCTAATGAAATACAGAAATATGTGCAAACCTTAAACAAAATGCTGAACAGCTTTGTAGTTGTCTATCATTGATGTTTCCTTAATAGCCTATAATTTGCTATAATAATAATAGTAATAATAATAATGATATATTCATATATTACAAATTATATATTAATGTGTTGTTTTCTGTAGGAGAAAGGAGTCAATGATGATGAGACAGACCCTGGAGACCTTTAAACTGGACTTTTCTGATGACGAGGATGTAGAAGTAAAGAAGCCCGAGAAGCCTGCAGAGACTGTTTCAGGCCGGAATTGAGAGAGCGAGAGAGAGAGAGAGCTTGTGAATGTATAGAGATGGCGAATGTACGAGAAATTTTAATACACCATGCAAAAACATTTACAGCAAACAAAACTCCAACAAAAGAAACGTTTAAGCTCTTTAATTAAAGAAAGAGGCAGATTTAATATTTATGTCATTAACTTTAATACCTGGGATCTAACCTATCTTTAAACCTGGGAAAGGAAACCTCTGTTTGTTGGTGGCTTGTTTCTCATAGTCGACGTCTACATGGACAGTGTTTTCGGTCCAGATAATAAGCTTAACTCCGTCTGCTAAATGTTGAGGTGACTGTGTTCTCGCTGCCAAACGTGTCACACAAAGTGATCTTCATCGAGCGATGCGCATGCCATGCACTGTTTATTTTTTTAACTGTATAGAGGAAAGTCTTAGTATTTAATTTAACGTTTTCTTTTGTTTTTCTGTCCTAAAGGTGTACATGCTATGAAAATAATGTAAATACTTTTGTGAACGTCAACTAATTCATTTTTCCTGTCAGCGTTAATTGTGTACGGCTAGGACGTTAATGCTAATTGTTAAAAAGGAGCAATTAGTTTAGTACTATTTTATATAAGAACACCGTTTTGTGCTGTAATTTAATGCTAAACTTTTTAAATTGGGAACATTATCCAAATTTCATTATTCAATATTTTCTTATAGTCTTTCCTACAGCACTCTTATAAACGTGTTCCTTCATGCTAATTATTTAAATAAGATCTTACTAAAAAAAAGGACAGCTCAGACCTGCACGGCTTCCCTCTTGGTCCGAGCTTGTGTATGTCGGTTAGTGTTGGTCTGGTGCAGGTTTAGTTTGGCCAAAATATGCTCATGCTAATACAGTACATAGTAACACATAACTAGCATAACCAAATGGATAAAGGCTGTCATTCACTCTTTCTAAAAAGAAATTTTCTAAATTAAAATGTGCTAATATGCATGGAACTGGTCTGGTTTCTTGTGCGTTAATACTGTATAAATTTGTGGATTCACACAAAGATTGTCTTTCATCTTCTAAATGTGTAGAGGAATACTCAACCAAGTAAACTCCACTCGTAAGACATGCTGTATTGAATTCATGTCTCCTAGGAAACTAGTAGAAATATGTTAACACAAAGCACGTGTGCTCCAATGCTTTCAGAAAGACTGAGCTAATCGGTTCCTGACAAACAACAAACACTGGCGCTATCCAGCATGTACAGTAGCTAATGCACGTCGAGAGCCGTACTAAAAGTAATGCGAAAGTCGGCATAATGTTTTTATTCATTGTTGTAGGTCTTCTTGCACCTTCTTTCTTCTCTACAAATTGCACCTCTTCTTCTCTACAAACGTAGTACAGTACTCCACATAGTCATGCATTTGCACCATTGGTAAAACCCAACTCTTCGCAGTTGATGCACTTCGACAAGAGCAGTGTATGTATACTAATGGGTTGAAGAAGAGGGGATTTTTGAAGAGGATTCGAGAGTCGGGTTCAACGATGGTGCAAATGCATCGTTCGTGATAGGGACTATGTGAAGTAGGAGCGTTGTATAGAGTAAGAGTTACTATACCAACATGACCTACCCTTGTCAATTAAAAGTTATTCCCACTTTTGCATTACTTTCAGTACAGCCTAGTACAAAATTAAATATATGTCCAAAAAAGTTTACAGCTTTTTAAACTCTAACAGAATATTTTATTCATCTGATTCTTACAGTATGATACAAGGATACATGCTTTAAACTCCGTGAGTTTGAGTGACCTTTAGATTTAAAAAACTTCTCAATTATGTCTACTTGTCCCTACTATTTTCATTCATTGAGCACATCCTATTTAATGTATCTAAATACTAATATTATATCTAATAAAATAAAAAACAAACATTGGGAGTCACATGCAATTCAGTAGAAATTAATGTTATTTGTTTTCTCACACACACACACACACACACAGTGAGAGAGAGAGAGAGAGAGAGAGAGTTAACCCCAAGGCGGTGGAGGAATTTTTCTTTATTCTTAAGGAATAACACTCATAGTTTAATGTTCTCAGAGTAAACAGAGTGAAACCTGTTACACTCCATACCTACTCTATATGCATTTATTTATTTAAGACCTGTGTACATACTGTAATAAGGTCAGCAGGTTGGCACAGCACATCAGTGGAGCTACTGTATACAGGCACAATAAGAGAGAACTAATGTAAACTTTAAAGAATTTCTTGAATTTAGCATTCTTTTTATAATGGTGTACTGCTCAAAGGCTAACTAGAAGCGATCTTTAAGCTCATATGTTTAACATTTGCTCCCAAAATTGTCATTGGATGGCAAAAACCAACTGGGAATTTCTTGTTTTCTTTGCAAGAAAAAACTAAACATGAATTTACACCTGCTATAAAAAGAGCCTAAAAAAGTGTTATTTGGCACTGATACCTGTAAAGAGATAGCATTATTACCCTAAAATCATATAAACGTTTGAAGCAGTAATGTGGAACAATGTGTCACACCAATAAAAAAAAGAAAGAAAGAAAAACAAAATGCAAAGGGAAAAAAATTGTGTGCCTAGGGTGGACAAATATTTTGTTTCCTGTTTTTCTTGTAAAAACTGTACATACATCATAGTCCCCCCCGTTCTGTGCACCAATCCTACAGTATTTAAAACTGATATTTGGTTATTAAGTTCTGTTGGCTCCCTCAAATATGGAGTTCTCTCCTTTTTTGTTTGCTTTGAAAAGCTTCAGTTTAGCTCATGGTGTTGGTTCAAGTTAAACTTACTAAATGTGCAGTACTCAAGTACTCATACAAAGGGTTCGTCTTAAACACTTCAATCGATGAGTAAGATTTTATAGGTTTACTTACTAGAGCACAGACGCATTATGAAATGTCCCAAACACAAAATGCATAGAATCCATTTTAACAAAACATTTCATCGCCATTTATACTGTGTAGTGCTTAGTGTCTGCCTATTGGAATGTTAGCTTTACCCATAATGCACAGGGTGCACTGGGTCATTTTAACTGCGATATGTAGTACTGTTTATTAGTTTGACTAATTATTTATATCACTGTGTAATGTAATAAACTGCAGATTATGTGTAACATTTCGGTAGTAGATACACTTTAGTTTTAGCTCGGTGTGCAAACATTTAACGAGAAGGATCGTGTTTTATGGAATTAGAATTAGAATGTGAAACTCCTCATGTAGAAAACATAAGGAATTAAAAACGACTCCTAAGTACTGTGTGTGAAATAGGTCTAAACAGATACACTGCGTGCATTCAGGAGCAAGGCTGCTTTCAATGGATATAATGTAATTCTTTTGTATAAAGGCAGATTTTCATTTGCTCTCTATGAACTAAAATAACCCTCCTATTCAAAGAAACTCTTGCGGTCTTTACATACATACATATACGTACAGTATTTGTATATTTTGGTGTATAGATGCATGTCAAAGGCAAGCCATATTAAACTAATTTTTGTACACAATACAAAAAAAACCTGTTTTTGGCACACAAACAGCATGCAAGAAGGTTGTTATGTAGGCAGTCAGCGTTTTTGGATAAACACAAAGATAACACAAAGTGCTTTTAATGATCAATGAGCACTCTACACAGTCTGTCTAAACCACTGCCCGCTCATGAAAGCAAAATAAAATAACTGACGTTCAGGAGTTTTTATCCCATGTACTCATAGCAACAGCTGCCCCAATTATTACAGCTCCACTGTACTTTCATTGGCATTTAATGACTTTGTACTTTAAGGCCATGTTACTGATGTTTCTGGGAAAAGAAAAAGTAAAAATTACTTTTGGTTCAAAAGTAATCCACACAAGGTGGATGGAGATGGTCTAATAGATAGATAGAGATAGAGTACTGTTTTGGAAACAAATCTATGATCTTATAGTACTATAAGGGGTGTTCAAGTCAAACCAGGACTTTTGATTACACAGAGAAAAAAAACTCTGTTTATTTATCTACTTAATCCCCTGATACACTAATGCACTTACCCAGTGTTTCACTAGTGTGACAAGTTACAGTATCAGTTGATTTTCAAGGATCGGACGTTCCTCTCACTGAATGTTCACTGGAATGAGTGCAGTGAACATTCATTCAAACGGTACAGTATACACGTTTTTAGGAAGGCCATACGTCCTACGTGCATGACGTAGGGCCTTCCTAAAAACGTGTATACTGTACCAGACTTTACTGAAGTTTTCTGTAAATGATTTACATCTTCATTCATGAGAAATGTCTTTTTTTAATTTCTTTTTTAAAATTATTTTTCCCTGATTTTCTCCCTATTTTAGTCGTGTCCAATTCCTCCCCGTCACTAGGGGGCTCCCACATTAAGCTACGACTACCACTCAGTCGGGAGGGCGAAGACTATCACGTCTTTCCTCCGACCGCATCTTTTCGAACTGCTCGCTCACGCTCCGTTGGGGGCGGCGTAACACACTCGGAGGACAGCGATATCCGCTCCTTCCGCTTGTGTGAGCTCACAGACGCCCCAGATTGGCTGTAGAGCCGTGATTAATGTGGGAGCACTAAGTTCCGCGCATCCCTCCCCTCTGAGAGAGCTCGGCCAATCAGCTCTCTCTAGACCTCCGGCTGCGAGAGGTTACAGCATCACCCGGGGATCGAACTTGCCATCTCCGGATGATAGGGCGAGCGCTTTTACCACTGCACCACTCAGAGGCCATTTATGAGAAATTTCATCACAAGGTCCAGTTTGACTTGAAGACCGTGTGTATTAATGTGTTGTATGTATGTTTGCAGGTCTTCTCAGTATGTTCTAAGCACTGTATCTAAATCAACATTTAACAAAATGATCTTTTCAAATTTTCTTACAGCCAAAGAAAGTCACGCAGTAGTTTAGAACTAACCCGAATTTGTACCTTTTCCAAACAACATATTTAGATGAGACTAAAAATAAGCATTTCCATGACAACGGTACAGCAGTATAACAGAATAAAACCCAGCATTCATTGTGAACCTTTAAACCTGAAATTAAACCTAAAGTTAAACAAGTAAAGGAAATGGAGTTGATTGTGTTTTAGGAGGTATCAGGCAAAATAATAATAATAATAATAATAATAACAAAACAAAAAAAAACAGCTAAACGTAATCGAAATGCTTCTAAATCTAATGGGATGTGGAAACAAGAGCATGCATTTTGGACACTGCAATAAGTGTTGATTCTAATGTATATACTGTATTTAAAAGTTTCATAGATATTCTGTCCTAAATATAGAAAAAATAATAATTTCAATGATTCTTGATTGTTAAATTGATTTAAATGCAATAGATCTAGAATAGCCTATATAATAGATATATTCTAAACAAATACAGATAAAAACCTAAACAGATGTCAGAAGTCACTCCAAAGTGCACTGGAGATCAACACACAAAATATATACTGTACCTCTAGAATTAAAGGGCAGAGAGCATTCAGATCATAAAAGTGGACTGGAGAACTGAATGCATACATTCTGTCATACATTGAGAATATCCATGCGTTACTGCACGTATTAAAACTATTAGAGTAAAAACTCATAACCTGTCATAAAGAATTTATAAAGAAATAAATATTGTTATAATGACTAACTGTTTAAACGGGTTTTTAAATGACCGATTATGAAGTGGAAAATACCAAAAGCTTCTTAACCAGATTTTTCTTTCTTCTTAATTGACTACTACATACAAGAAAGAAATGTTTAGACTTTTTTTTTAAAACACATTCACAATCAGATCCAGCGCCCTGCATTCGTAACCGCAGGAGTGAGCTTTAAATCCACACCCGTCCACATGAGGGCGCAATAAGGCAATTTCTAACAGGAGCAATTTTTCTCCGCTGCTGGCGTGGCGCTCAGTTTGCTGGTGCTGTCTGTGTGATGTGCATCAACTTTATCGGGTTTTTCCACACACTGCTCCATCCTCTTCATCACCAGGTCGAGCAGAGTGACCACGGCTCTGTCTACAGTCGCTCCTGTCGCTGCGCTCGTCTCAAAATACGGGATGCTGGAGAGGAGAAAGAGAACGACAAATGACCAAGAATGGGATTTGAACATAGACTGAGATGACTTTTGCAATGAGAGACAAAGTGATGAAACTCTGCTCTAAAGAACAATTAGATTAAAAAAATCTTTGTCCAACATTAGCCTCGAGTGCAAAATGATCTAAATGAATTTGCCCTTCTGAGAGACAAATCAAAAAGCAATGGCCATACGGAGTAAGACACACACCTGGCCCTTTGCCCCTTGATGCCCACAGGGACATGTTTAATAAGAGTTAATTAAAATGCCTTGGCTGACTTTTCTATGCAGTTTACATCACAAAACCTGCTGTTGTGCTGCAGACACTGAACCTGAGCTCAAATTTGCATTGTACAACTTCTGCGTTTACAGTGTTCAAACGCTGCTGATTTTTTTGATGCATGTTTGTAGTTTGGACGTCCATTATGAGATTAGCAATCAAAAATGTACCGTGCAAATTCAAAATGATTTGAATGCTGATTTAAAGCTAGACTGTGTTTGTAATAAATTACACATCAGGATGCAGAGTATGCACCATACTCGCTTTTTTTTATTATTTTTGTAGTATAAATATGCCTTGGAAAAAAGGCGATAAAAAGAAAAACAGAAGGAACAGCACATCTTGTCCTCTAACTCACACTGGAAAAAAAAGAAAAGAAAATCTGCTTAGTTTTGGTCCTTTCTTTTGTAAGTCAAACAGGTCAAATAAGCTGATAACCAAGAACTCAAATATAACTTTGATAAAGGTCTGATTTCCCTCTGGTTGTAGCTACAGTAACACTCTGAGAACCACAGCCCTGATGGACAGAGATGAATTAGATCTTGAAATCATTATAATTTGAGAAATAATATGGGGTTATGTGTTGTTTTGATAATTTTTTCTAGTTCTGCTGGTTATCTGGGGTTTTGAGTTCCTGTTCCTCTAAGTGTTTCTGCTTTGGCCTCTTTAGGTCTGACGCTCTACATAGACAGTCGAACAATGATGCGCATGGAAATCTATGTTTTCAAAATCATATGTTTTGCTGTGTAGTTTTCTGCACTTTTAATATGAAATGTATATATCGAAATACAGTGGAACCTTGAATTATTCATTGGAGCATAATTTGTCCAGGAATTGGGCTCGTGTTTCAAAACACTCTTAAATCAAAGTGAATTTTCCCATAAGAAATAATGAAAACTCAAATTATTAATTCCACAGCCCAAAAAAAGAAATACATAAAAATAATAAATATAAACTATAAAGTAAATTTTTTTTTAACAAATTAACCTGCACTTTACCCCTAATAAAAGTAAAAATAAACCCAGACAGATAAGTGTTAAGTGCGCGCAGGTGCTGTGTGTTTGTATGTGTGTTTGTGTATGTGTGTGAAGCTAAAGTAAGAGAAGAAGAGGAATGAGCCCCTCCCCCTCTTCTCGTCTTACACAGTAACTGTACACACACGCATGCAACCACAAAATCAAATATGTTTTACGCACACACGTGTGGTCACAATGTTATAGTTAACAGTACACGCATGCACAGATGTTGATTATACCAGTGAGAGACGAACACTAAGACCCAGCAGGGGAGACGATTACCCACAATTCGGCAGCGTAAGAGAGAGAAAAAACATTGGCTGGGTTGTGATCACAAGACGCTCGGCATCAAAACAAAAAGTGCATGCGTGCTACATGATACTTGGTATTCGCAAACCAAGACTTGCTCGTTTTTCAAGTCAAAATTTATTAACAATTTGCTCGTCTTACGGAACACTTGCAAACCGCATTACTCGCAAACCAAAGTTCCACTGTATCTTAATTCTGGTGAAACAATGGCGGTGATGCTGCCTCATGCTGCTTCTGCATCTGGAGCTCAATGCTAAGCTTGGATTAGCAGTTTCACAGGTTCTCTCCATATACTTTCCCACCTCACAACAACACTGCAGTAGCTGGACTGGAAACTCTAAATTATCAACTGGACTTTTTGGTGTATTCCTGCATTGGGCTTAATATTTCCGCCATACTCCCAATTCACTGTGACTCTGTTACAAATAAAACAGTTCCTGAAGGTTGGGGAGTGATGGAGTGAGTGAATAAAAATTCCCACGCACTGATAAATGACACACAACAAAGAAACTGATATACCCTACTTTTTTTTTTAAACAGATACCATAATCGCTCTCCTTCTTCAACTGAACAAATCACTCAGTACTTCAATCATTAGAGTCATTACACAAAACAAGCCATGAAGTTCTGGTGCATAATTACAGTGGAGATGTATCGTGTGTCAGATTACAACAGAACTGCACTGGCCCGTAGAGCACATCACTACAGGTTATAAAGGAAGAAATGAAAGACTAATAAATTATTACTTACAGACAATTACAGCTGAGGAGTCAATCACTGGTTAATTATACACCTCTTGCCATATTATTTAAACTGCAGCCTAGCAATATAAAAATTAGCATTTTTTAAAAACAACTTTGTATAGAGTGTTAAAGCCCTTACAAACGGATCAGTCTGAAAAAATCTACAGTATCCAGCCTCTGACTGGTGCTCTACCTGATTGGATCTTTTACAGTTTTTTATGAAAAGTGATGTTTGTGATAAAGGGTATCACTTGCCCTGTAGACCCAGCCCAAATGTTTCTTTTTAAATCTCCCTTTGATACTGTACTCTCAGTATGTTTTGTAGAAATGGGGACCAGGCCACGTACCTTAAGTTGTACCCTACACCATAGAATTTGATAGAAACTACAACAACACTGATTGGTCCTCTTGGTAGCAACACATTTACGAGTTCTTCTATGCTTCCATTTTTTAATCGAGTTAACCTTCGTACTAACCATCTCCAATTGGTTGCACACACAGTAGAGAGGTAGAGAAGAGATTCAAACCCCAACCCTAAAAATGTCAATGCTGAAGAGAACAATCCTTTTGCTCTTAAAGTGTTAAGATTTTCAGCTACTAGATAAACTGGAAAAAGGGGTTGGACTGTCAGGTAATTGTTGATTATGTGTCTAAAAATATAAGACATTCTCTATGGTGTTCCACAAGAATCTATACTTGGTTCATTTCTGTTTTTATTTATTTTTTACAGGTTACAAATTCCTAAAAAATGTAACACCAACTTCCATTTTCAATCGCCCAAACAGCCTTATTACTTCAAACGTTGTGTCGGTACTACTGTACCAATGCTTTATTTTTATTTTATTTTATTTGACCTTATACAAGTCTGCATGATGCTAAGGATATAACACATACTGTTTATTGGAAGAAGCTTGCGAACAGGGAAAACACATTATCATGAACTGCTTGCTCAATCCCTTATCAAGAAAATATATGTTTAAGCAGCCATTTGTTTTTACACACCAGAAATTTAAATGGTTTACTAATGGTATATAAGCTGTATTAAAGCTTTCACACTACACTACTTCTAACAGGAGTTACTTTATTTACGCTTCAACATTATTAATTACTAAACTCACCTGTCCTCTTATTTCCTGAACTCCTCATATTTAAGCTACAACGTGTGTGTAACTAGAAGATACTTTGTGCTGACACTTTGTGCTGCGCCTCCTGGTGTACTACGCCGCCTATGTTGATCGGCCCCACAGTATCTTTTGTCAGCTAGTACCTAATACAGACCTTAAGTTTAGACTTAGTTAACAGAGTGATGAGCTCAGATTTTTACACTTGGCTGTATCTCTTGCACTCACCCGTATTTATCTGCCAGTTCTTTAGCCTGCTTCTCCTGAACTTCTCTTTGATCCGGCAGGTCCGCTTTGTTTCCAATGAGAACGATGTCTGGATTTTCGCAGTAAGCATTCGCTTGTAGCTGACCTTTACATTCAAAAGTGGTAGAATTTCAGTGATGGAAAAACAATTTATTTAAAATTTAAGATCAGCACCTTTTGAAGTAAAAACTAATGATGATCCTTTTTACTTTGTACATTTATTTAAACCAGACTTTTGGTCTGAGAAAAATATATGGGGGAAAAGAAAAGTACAAACTAAGTTTAGATTTGTACAAATACCACAGAAAAATAATATAATAAAATTTTCTAATACATTTATTATATCTCTTTATTATTATATTTATTATATCTCTTTATAATGAATTATTACTCACTCATCCAATTGCGAACATTCAGAAAGCTTTGCTGGCTCGTCAGGTCAAACATGAGCAGGAATCCCATTGCGTCTCTGAAGAAAGCTGTTGTTAAGCTTCTAAACCTGTAATCAAGATATTATTATTATTATTATTCAGAAGAAGAAGAATCTAATTAAAAAGAATCTAAACATGATCTAAACATTACAGTACACTGAACAGCCATAACATTACAACACATATACTGTAGTAGGGTCCCCTTGTGGCACCTGGGCAGCTCTGCCCCCTTGAGGCATGGCCCTGAATATCCTCTGGTGATGTGCAGTGGATGCTTTAGGTGTTGTAAGTGAATTGCTATGGGTGCTCGATTAGATAGCGATCTGGGCAGTTTGGTGGCCGGGCCAGAAGCCTCGGCTTGTGCACTGGATGTTCTGGTGCCTTTCTATAATGGCCAGCTCTGACCTCTTCCTGTCATTTGTACTGCACTGGCTTTTCTGTGGGATCGGATCAGACGGGCTGGCCTTTGGTCCCTGTGTGTACGGGTGAGCCTCGGGTGCCCATGATCTTATCACCAGTTTATGGGCATATAATTAAGAATCAGTGTTAATCTGTTAATGCTATGGCTGATTGGTGTATATATTAAAGCTCAAGAACGATTTTATGTCCTCAGCACAAATTTACTGCATGGTAACTAAGACTTCATACACAATTCCTGCAGCATGTTCTCTTTTTAAACCACAGCTTTTTGCCAACAAATCCATTTTGTTTTATTAAATAAAATTGCAAAACCTTGAGCAGAGAATAAAGTCCTCTATGAGGTAATGCCTGGATTGTTTTCCACCAGTAAAAAACATGATTGCATAAATTATATTATTGACAAATCATGAATCTTGTTGAAATCTATAACTAAAAAAATCTTACTAAGAGATTACTTAAAGACAAAGTAATGTCAATGTCAGAAAAACTGCAGAAAAAAAACATTAAAATCCTTAAAGTAATGCTTCCTAAAACCTCAAGAACATCCTAAATGTATAAAAACTAATGTACTGTCAGAAATATTTAGATCATACTTTGAGACCATTTAATCCAAAGATTTTTACTGTTTTAATGTTGGATAACAAAATATATAACATTTCAATTAGTCTTCATTCACATGTATTCATTGATGATATGAGTGATGTGACATATTTTACGTGTATTATTTTACATACAGTATATCAGTATGACATTGTACAGTGTTAGCATTATGCTACAGTGCATTATGCCATTATTTATACTCACAACTTATACATGTAGTACAATGAGGTCCATAAGTATTAGAAAAGTCCTGTAAAAAATCTTTTCCCCATTTTCACCACAGTGGATTTGAAATGATGTAATCAACATGTGACTAGAATGTAGCCTAACTAATTCCAGGGGATTAACAGAATATGACATTATTCTCTCCTAATTTACGAACAGTCATGAATCTGAAGTCTGGACCACAAGCTTCGCTTCCTTGCTTGAGCTGCTTTGCCAGGCCTTTACTGCAGCTGCCTTCCATCACCGCTTGTGAGTCTTTCTGGATTAATTTTTGTCTTCAGAAAGTAAAAAGCAGCTCACTTATGTTGAGGCCAGTTGGCTGACTTGGCCCTTTAAGAATATTTCACTTCCTTATCTTCTTGTGGTTTGTTTTGGACCATTATCTACGTATCTATAATGTGAAGTCATGTCCTAGCTCGGAGGCATTCATTGAATCTGAACAGAAGGTAGAGCTCTATACACTTCAAAATTCATCCTACTACTTCTATCAGCGTCCACATCATTAATTAACAGCAGTGATCCAGTTATAGGGGCAGATATACATCTCATACCAGAACACCAAGCCTCTCGAATGCTTGACAGATGATGTGGTATGTGTTGGAATATGAGCCCTTCCTTATTTTATCCATACTCTTCGCTTCCAATCATTTTGTTTTCAGTTTATATTGTATCACAACTGGGCAGATTTTAAAAGTTTGAAGGTTTTTGTTTCTTTTTTTCCATACAATCGAAGACTGATCTGGCCTTTCTGTTCATGACTGCTGCACAGTTAAAGCCTCTTGGCATTCCTAAAAGATGTCCTTGGCTAGATGGTAGATGTTGTTAAACTGTTTTTCTTCAACAAGGAAAGAATTCTGTGATCATCCACTTTAGTTGTCTTCAAGTCCTTTTTGCCTTCAAGTGCATTCCTTTTTTTTTTCCTTTTTTTTTTAAGAATGTACCAAGCTGTTGATTTGGCTACTCCTAAAGTTTCTGCTAACTCTTGATAAATCTGATATATCTACTGCTCACTTCCTTCACATGCATCAGCACCTCTTTGGACTGCGTATTGACAATTTCCAAGAACAGAAACCAAAAGCAAACTCAAATGTAAACACATCGCTGCTTCATTTCAAATCCATTATGTTAGTGTACAGACACAAAAAAAAATTATGGACCTGGCTGAGTTGAGAAGAATTATATTTTATTTTAAATGACCTTAAAAATCTTTAAAAGCCTGCAACACATTAAATAGATATGGACAGTACAAGCAATGAAATATTGAATTATTATAAAGTCGAACCTTTCCTGTCCTGCTGTGTCCCAGAGCTGCAGATGAACTTTAAACGTTTTTCCTGCAGTTCCATTAGGGCTGTTAGTGCTGTACACCTATATCACACACACACACACACACACACACACACACACACACACACACACACACACACACACACACACATGCAAAAATATATCAAATGATAATGTGCACTTTCTCATTATGATCCATTTTCCCAACAATAATCATTATCATCTATTTATTATAGAGGTGTGTTTGTGTGTGTTTATATAATGATGCTTTCGAACTCCTTATTTGACTTTTGTCGCTGGTTCATGTAAACACAAACATTTGCGCGCACACAAGCACACACACACACACACACACACACACACACACACACACACACACACACACAGACAAGAAGTCTGTAATAGATTATTACATACATACATTCCGTTCTCAATACACAAAGTGTATTAAGCAAATGAATCGTTATTTACACACCAAGTGTCGAAAACACACCCTACATCCTGTACATGACTCAGTCCATCACTCAGAGAGAGAGAGAGAGAGAGAGAGAGAGAGAGAGAGAGAGATCTCCTTCATATCTGGCTCAGTGGATCTCTCTCTCTCTCTCTCTCTCTCTCTCTCTTTCCCCCTGTACAGTACCTTTATGTGTTTTTTTCTGACTCTGTTTCCAAGATTTCTTTTAATTCATTTAGATAGATTATTGTGTGTGTGTGTGTGTGTGTGTGTGTGTGTGTGTGTGTGTGTGAGAGAGAGAGAGAGAGAGAGAGAAAGTAGGAGCTTGTGTTGTTAGCTCCCCTTATGTCCTGGTCTTACCATAACAGACGAATTCAAGCAATATTTACACACACACACACACACACACACACACACACACACACACACACACACACAGTTCTAATACTTATAACTAGATTTGCAGAGTATTGTGATCTATCTTGTAACATGAATATGTTAGTAATACAGAGCAATACAAGTTCTCTCGACTCATCCATACACAACAGGGTACTGAATTAAAAAGAAGGCCTGATCAATTAAATTTTCTTCGAGCCGAGGTCTGAATTTAATGTTGGTGTTAGGATTCTCATCTCCATATCTGTTTTATAATCCAGTTTTCAGATTTCAACGTAGAAATGCTTTGTCCAGGCTGTAGTGCATTTACTTTCTTACTCATCCATTCATGAACATAGTCATTCCAGTGCCTGTCAGATCAACCTGAGCACAACAGGTCCATTAATCTATTCATCATCGACCTGGGAAAAACAAGAAATAACAAAGATAGACAGCTAAAAAGAAGAGAGCGAGAGGAATGGCTGTAAAGATCGAACAGGTTATAATCGTATGTTTCATGTCTAAGAGTGTCAACGCTCATCAGAACATTGTTCTTGGTATTACTACTGTAGAGTGTTGTTGCTAGAACATTTTAATGAACAGTCTGCCATTACATCCCTCTGTGTTGGCGGTCCTTTAGATTCTGTACACTTGTTTACACTGGTATGTAGAGTCCATCTTCTGATTTATGTTCATCTTCCTCTTATTTAATCAAATGTCATGCATGCACTCTATTCCAAAGTGAAGCCCATTTGTGGCAGAAAACCTTGTTGACAACATGGGTGTAACATAGGTGACAAGATCGAGTTTTGAGATAAAAGAACAAAAACTAATTAGAGTCACATGCAGTACAACTGTCCTTTCAACACAGAGCATGTCCATTACACAAAATTATTATCAATTCTTGCCAAGAGCATTCTGCAGATGTGCAAGAAGAAGGTAAAGAATCATAAAAGTTCCAGGGCAGAAAAGGAATTAAGTTGCTCTGATTACTGCATTTTGAAGAGGTCTGACAGCTGGCTTGCTGAGGGAAGTCATTATTAATGGATTAGACTGCAGGGACAGCTACCTAAGCAATCCTGTAATGGGGCTGTCCCTCGGCTATTTATGATGTTCGGGGAGAGATGGGGTGGCATGATGGTGCAGTGAATAACATTACAGCCTCACAGCTACAGGCTCCCCGGGTAATGTAGTACTGGGTGATGTCACCTCAATCGATTACTTGAAGGTTTTACCTCGATTATGATTAACGAACAATTTTTTTTACTAATTACTTTTTCATTTTGTTGAGTTTTTTCGACCTCACTGCATAGATAGCTTCCTGACTGCAAATTATGCGAAGGGGCGGGGCTGTGGGAACGGGCACAGCTGCTGAATAATCATCGCTAATGGATCTTTTCCCCACACTGGGAAACCAGGGTGGGAAGTGTACCTCGGGGTCCAGAGTTCTACAAAGCAGAGATGCATGGCGGACGCTAAACTGCGAGGGGTGGCATACGAGACGTGTGAGGCTATGAGTCAAAGGGACTTCAAAAAAGGGAATGGAAGACTGCCGTTTGATCATCGCACTGAGGACAGTTGCGAGCAGACTGGTGGAGCTCTTGCGGCATTTACATTGTCAAACAGAGTCGGACATCACGACCCTGCCGCCGAAGAGGAAGAGGCCGCTGAGTGTATCATGTCAAGGTCTCCGTCCCCAGCTGGGAAAGCCAACCAGGTGATGGCGGTCCGAGAGATACCCGCCTACCGCCACGCCAATAAGCCGGTGAAAGGAGTCATTCGATGGAAGCTCACAGGAGCCTCTGCCCACACGGGCTCATTCTGCCTGCCGTCACCGCTCACCAGTTCAAATTCTAAACTTTTCATATATTTTGTAACATTTGTACAGTATGCTTGTGCTACTGACAGTTGTCCAAATGCCGGACAAACTCGGTTGGCTCGGTGTTTAAGTTCTCCTTTATGTTGTTTCCTTGTCGCAGACTGGACGGCAACACACACATGACTATACACATGATTCAATTATCTTAAGGGGACAGTGCATGAAGATAAACACACACATTCAGATTCTGAATGTCGGTTTCGATTCATTTTAAATGCATTTCCCAGCCTATGCATAAGTTACTGTTTGTGTCAGGTTTATGTGCATGTTCTCCCTGTTTCTGTCTGCGAAAGACAATTTGTCCTCAACATAATAACAATGTGTGTCGATTGTCCTCAGTGTTTTTGTGGTATCCTACAAAGGTCCAGCATCCTGTTCGGGGTGTATTCTAGCATTACATCCAGTGTTTCCAAGATAGGCTTTGAATCCATCATCTATCTGAACAGAATAAAGCCTGACTAGACTGCCGGAGAACATGGGTGACTGATTCAGGAGAGACAGAGCAGCCTGATGTACGCTCTATTACTGACTGCCGTGCTGACAAGGCGAGTGATGATAAATTGCAGTCAAACGTTTCTCAATACAAGGGCATATTTCACAAAACTTCATAGATCACCCAAAAACCTACCAGCTCAACTTGCCCTTCCTAGAGTTCGCCTTTCCAGATGCATGCTGTGAAAACTAACTTGTGGAGCACTAAGAAGGTCACACACCTCGCTCCTGGTGAGCACTCTGTAGGGGTTTGTACCTGTCATTTGTGCCATCTTCTTCTACCTTCCTATTACCTCAGGCAAAATCTGTTCCCAATAGCCAAAATAAACCAAAATCCTAGTCCAAACCAAACCAAACCAAACACTTATTAACGTTTGTTCTATGGAAGAATATTTCTGCACTTAAGCTCCAAGCCTAATTAAAGTCCCCTGTTTGTTCCAGACTCTTTATTCTTGGAAGAAAGATTGAGGCGTGTTTTCTTATTTTGATTATCAAGGTCTAATAAAAAGCTATACTAAATGGCACTGAAGCATCGGCACCCAAAAAGGGTCACACTGCATTAAAGCAGCTGCTGCATACTTATCCAGATCATATTAAATGAGAATCCTTCTGGCACGAAATGAGCACTTTTAATCTTTTTTGAAATTTCGAAATTGCAATTATGGATTGCATCAGCTGTTTCACATTTTAGAACAGCTATTACAACCTCATGACAACTACATACTGTAGAAAGCTCGCTTTCTATTTACAGTATATATGATAATACATAAATATGTACATTCATGATCCAATAATGTGATCTGTCTGAATAGCAAATGTTTTAACATGTAGAAGGAGATATGTAAATATTTTATTACATACACTAGAAAAAAATAAGTCTCAACCATAAAAGTTTTCCAGGTGATTGAACCTGAAGAAGAAATTGTCCTATTTTTTATGGAGGTACTAACATTGTAGATGAAATAGCATTGACAATTATGAATTATGCCACGAAACACACTGCACACAGGCATCTAGGTTAATATTTTATGAGAACCATTAATTATGGATTTGATAAATAGGAACAGGCATGTTTTGGTAGCAGCGCATAATCTTATTACTTAACTTATAACTTATTACATAAGGTCAAGCTCAAAACATGCACCCCCATTTTTGTGCTTCTGATTAGCACCCTCTGGGTAAATATTTCACAAAATCTTGTGAAACCTGAGCTCTCTAGTGTTTATGCCTACTCTGTATATGTGGACGTCAGACCATCCCCAGACTGTTCTTCCCCACCGGTGAAAACAGGCACCCCCACCACCTCAGAAGATTTTATAATCTCATATGGGCTTGGCAATGCTTATCGGGTCTTTCAGGTTTTTATGAATAATATTAATGATGTTTTATTGATGTTTATCTAAACCAAAGGTTCTCAACTCCGGTTTGGGGGACCATCTGTCCTGCACATGTTTTCACAGCTCTTCGTTACAACCACTTGAATTCAGAAAAACCTGCTAATTATCATTCGTCTAATTATCATCGGATTAGTTAAATTAGGCGTGTTGGAAACTGAGACACCAAAATGAGCATGGTGGTCTTCCTGGACCAGAGTTGAGAGCCACCAATCTTCACAGATCACATTTATGGTTACTTCTTCTACCTGATACTAATGAAAGCACAGTTCATTTTTGAGTTACATCATCAATCAGTAGGGACTGAAGATGGATGAGAAGAGTAAAAGCAATACATGTCACTTCTGCAAATAACTGCGCTTATCTGGGAAGCTGAATTGCCAATGGCACCCACCAAGACATCATAGGAGCTGGCATTTTCTACTTACATATATGAAGGCCATAATACTTAACGTATGAGTATACACAGCTAATGAGGACTTGCATGCCCCATATATTTTATTTAATTCCACCTCATCATAAACGGTTTCATTCAGGAGAGGGTGGCTGTGGTTTAAATTAGTAATTTATTACTGCATTTATCACGTTAAAAAACAGAACCAACTAAATCACAATATCCTGAAGGCTGACTGAAACAAAAGCAATAACTAAAAAATGTTCAAACCTTACAAGCTTTACTACAGAACCCAACTTCACTAAAACACAAATCAATGCAAGAGAAGACATTTCTGTATTAGCGGTTGTGACAGTACAGTCACAAAATCATGACAAACCAGGAAAGAATACAGTCAGAAATATCTAACTAGTCCTGATAAGATCTTAGATATTAATCTTCTCTGAATTAATCTAGAAGGAGTTGCTTGATTTAATTTAGTCGTGTCCAATTCCTCCCCGTCACTAGCTCCCACACTAAGGCTACTACTACCACTCAGCCGGGAGGGCGAAGACTATCACGTGTTTCCTCCAAACCACGTGACGCCAACCGACCGCATCTTTTCGAACTACTCGCTCACGAACCATTGGGGGGGGGGCGTAACACACTTGGAGAACAGCGCTATCTGCTCCTTCCGTTTGCGTGAGCTCACGGACGCCCCTGATTGGCTGTAGAGCCGTGATTAATGTAGGAGCACCAAGTACCTCTCATCCGTCCCCTCCGACAGAGCTCGGCCAATCAGCTTTTGCTAGGCCTCCGGCTGTGAGAGGTAACAGCATCACCTGGGGATCAAACTCGCGATCTCTGGATGACAGGGCGAGCACTTTACCGCTGCGCCACTCGGAGGCTGATCCTTTTTAAAATTATCATTAAAAATGGGAATATCAAGGCGCTGCCAAGAGACAGAACCTCGAGCAGACCTGAGTGACTTACCATCAAATGTTGGTTACATATCCTTACATCAGCGTAGTAACTCATAGAACTCATAGGGACTAATTTAACGCGTGTATGTTCAATGTTTTAAAACAGATTACTTAAACTTCTGAAAAGGGAACTGTGCAACTCACCACTCTCTTTTCCCTGAAGTCAATGCCCACAGTAGTGATGAACTTGGGGTTGAACTTGTTGTCTGTGTAGCGGTAAAGGAAGGTTGTTTTCCCCACTCCTGAATCACCGAGAGCCAGGAGTTTAATCAAATAATCATAGTCCCCATCAGTCATAGTGCTGACTGCGCTTAACCTATCAAGACAATACATAAACAGTGAAAATTTTCGTGCAATTAATTTTCATGCAATACTTCCGTAATATTTTTTTAAAGTCACGATATCACGTATGAAAAGAAATCTGCATGGCAGAAATTAAAGAATGCCTATACACCCATCAGCCATAACATCTCAACACAAAACAAAATGGAATTGTGTAGGTTCCTCTTGTGTCACTGGGGCAGCTCTGGCATTTCTCCACAAGATCTCTGGGGGTGTGTTGTGGTGTCTGGCACCAGGACATCTCCTTTTGTTGCAGTGGGTTGCGAGGTGGGTGAACTTGTTTGTACGGCGATCCCATTGGTGCTTAATTAGATGAGGATCTGTGGAGTTTGGAGATCGGGTCAGCAGCTGTGGGCTCTTTGCCTGCTTGGCCCCATGTGTGGCAGGCTGTGATGCACTGTGTGTTCTGGTAACCTTCTTACGTGGCCAGCATTGACAATTTTCTTTGGCTTTTCTGTGAGATTGGACCAGACTGGCCTTTGGTCTCCACAGGCCTAAATGAGTCTTGTGTGCCCATGATCCTGTCACCAGTTTATTGTAACTTTTGCACCATTTTCATATTTCATGAATTATCTGGGAGTCCATATTTACACAATAATTTTACACATTAATACATTTACTAAAGATCAGCTGTAGTTGCATAGTATTCAGAAGATTGTAGTCCAGTTTTAACTGCTTAGTCACAGGATGGCATGGCAGAGTGTAGGTGACAACTGTTTGCACATAATGAAATGAAGTGATTAATATGGAACTTGGGTAAAAATTGGCTTCCGCTCCAAGCTTTCCAAAAGCATGACAGCTGTCTCATCTGATTTAAATACATAAACAGATCTTGATACATAAACATGAAAACATTTTAGTTCAAGTTCCCTAATCTCATCTCTGATTCATACCTGGTGCGAGCCCACGAACCCATCAAATTAATCTTCTGCAATAGAGTCATCTTTATACAGCTTTATACATTTCAAAAACGTCCAACATTTGCTGGAGGTTATATATTGCAATTTAAAGATGAAAATCTAATGGAATTCCATGTAGAAAACAAGCTGTATGTAACTTACAAAAATGTCAACTAGATATGTGCGTGCTGTCTAGCACTATACATCTGTGTATGAAAGAGAAAGCTATTCTGTTGGGTTTTATTACAGCCACTCGTATACAGCATTTAATATTTTGCTAAAATAAAACCAACAGGAGAAACTAGAATGGAATAATCAGCGGTAATGACACCGTCATTTACACATCGTTTTCGTTCTTGGAAACAAGCTGTAAGAGTAAATGTTCGTGGCTAGCACACGAATTTCTGTGAGAAAATTAGGAGTTGTGGCATCTCCAATAACTGACGTTATTGACGTCCTAATAGATTTAATTTACCGTGTTGTAATGTTTGACATTTCTGATTGGTCACTGGCCATATTATCATGGGTGCTATGTCGAGATGCAGTACTTATTTACAAAGACAGTTTTTTACAAAGCTTAATTTTTAAGAAAAGGTTCTTTGGCAAATCATGTCCATAGTGAAGTTTATATCATTTCTCTATCGAGTCTCCACTGTCAGTTATAACAGTTAAAGGTAAAGCTGTTCTAAGAGAATGCTTTCAGGACATTCAGGCATACTTATAAGCATCGTGATCGTTGAAATGTCACAGGACATGGATTATGAGTTCAAACTGACTCAAGCACAGAGGTCATGAGAAAGGCAAGGCATGAGAGCGAAAGAGAGAGAGATTAACATCACTGACATTTTGTGCCTCATTGCCCATATTTAGCAAGCATTAGAAAATTCCCTGTTAAGTCACGAGAAGTTGTTCATGTTTCCTGCATGGGTGTTTTTTTTTAGAAGACATGACACATGGTTACATCAAGAGTGATCAGATGACTGAAGGGAAATCTAACCCTAAACCTGTCCTCTAAACTAAACTAAAAAGGGCTCACACAACGCAAACACTGCCAACCAGAACACAAATACATACAGGGGTTGGACAATGAAACTGAAACGCATTCTGCAGTGAGCCAGCTGTGGTTTTGTTATGTTTGGTGTGGTATGAATAGCCGCACCACAAGATGTTTTAATGATAAGAGCCCTGACAGGGCTTTAGAGGGGGTCCATGAAATAGGAAGGGTGAGAGACACGCACGGTAAGACCTTTGCGTTTTGCGTGGGATTATTAATTAGGAAACTTAAAAGAAACAAATGAAAACTGAAAACTCAAAATAAACAGAGCTCCACCGTCTACGGAGAATGAACGGGGATCTGGAAACTAAAAATAAAATTTATGAACCTCTCGGGGTTTATGCCCTTCCCGAGGATTTATAGAGAGAGAGTTTGTGTGTGCTTTGCACTATAAACATAGAGCGCACGATAAACTGACGTGTGTGCATGATAAACTGACTTTGCCTCTGTCCCTTGTCTTTCTGTGCGCCTGTATCTTCTTTCTGTCTTTCTTTATTTGTTTGTTTCTTTTCTTTTCTTCTTTGTCTTTTTGTTGGCCCTGATACCTTACCGGTGCTACCTAAATGATCGCACATAGTGCGGAGGTACCTCCAACACTAAATTAGCCAGTGGTTCAGTTTCATTGTCCAACCCCTGTATGATCGCACACAGGTCCCACACCCCAGCTTAGACGGATTCATGTGTCAAGTCATACATGCATTGCAATGACAGTCCAGTGCAAACCGTGTGTCATGTGTTAAAAAGAAATTCTCAGTAGAACCCCTTCAAGTATATTTAACCTTCACTAAAAGATACAAGGACACTTGACCATTTGACAGACATCCTGTGTAAAAGTATGGAACCATGTCACTCGCAGTTCAAGATCTGTAGGCACATTTTGTCATAGTATATAAAGTGGCAGCTCTGTTGCTAGAAAATTTGTGAAAATAGAGATAGCGATAATGCTGAGAAGACTGCTCTTGCACCTTCTGCTACAAAAACTGTATTCTTATAAGGCTGACTTAAGAAAAATCGTTTGTACGGTGTTAGCATCCTTTCATATGGGTATTTGTGACCACTGCTTTAGTTGATTGTAACAAAATATGAACATGGGGTGTTCAGTTTCCCACTTTATCTGTTGAATCCACTAAACTCAAAAACTATGTAATTGTGACTGTCAAGGTACCAGCATGGAATGCAGCATACCATTTTGCATAAACTTCTTCATTCTGACTTAATGTAAACCAATACAAATTCCATATACCGTATGATATACGGTATGCATGTCTTGCTATGAGTAGATCAGTGCTGCCTGTTTAGCTTGTTTTTAAATTTAACTGTGCAACGTTTGGGAGTAGTGTGGGCTGCAGGAAGCGTACATCCAGTTAAAAAGTTTTTTTTGGAGTTTTTTTTTCTTTATATTGGTTTAAAGCATGCAAAGTCCTTCAAGCAAGTCATGCAGCTCATTGTAAAACTGCTACAGCTCTTAGTCACCTCATCATCTGCATCCTCACCACTTTTGCCACCACAGACGACTGCCTCATTCATTGCCCACCCAGAGAAGTACTCATAGAAAGCCTGTGGAGTGCTCCGGTATGTGCTGTACTGTGTGTCAGGAGAGGGTTTCTGACATCCCAAGATGAATCAGTTCATTAACCTCCTCACTCTCATGGCCCTTGTGTGGGCTACAGCAGTCAGAGCACTTACCTTGACTGTTCTGGTGAGTATCTGACCACTCAACCGAGGGCAAGGAAGTGGTCACATGCTTGGTGGTGCATAGATAAGTGGGTTCAGAGTGAAATAAATTTCCCTTAACAACTTAAAGAGATTTTATACAGTTTCCCGCTGTGACTTTGAGCTGCAGTAAAGTACCACTGATCAGTCTCAATCTCAGCTGATCCTTTAGTTTGTTCTTGTGTTTCTCTGCAGTTTTGCCAGAAGTGTGTCAGGTAAGTCCAACCTATTGGTTAGCTGATAACTCTTTACCATTTTTTAAAATCCTCCCAGGGTGGATCCCACATACACATCACCTCTCTCAAAACAATAAACCTTGAGAAAAAGAACACACAGAATGGCCCGATGAAGGTCGAAGGATTCCTGCCATGAACAGGAGGGGGCTATACCTAAGCAAGTTTTACCTTGCCATGGACTAAAAGACTGCCTTCAAGCCTGAATACAGCTTGCAGCTGACCACATGACGACAGCAAAAGTCAGTTTTTTCTAGACCTAAGTTTAAATGAGTAAAGTTAAACCATTCAACCGTAAGAATTATCGCTGTACCAACTGATAAGAATGATGGTGGAGGCTGCTGCCAATGGACCTGGTGTAATGCACAAAGTGGATGGAATAATGAAGAAAGAAGACTTCCTTAATTTTTCAGCATAACCTTAAGTCAGCTACACTCTCAAAAAAGTGAGTACCTAGCTGGTTGTGGAATGGTTAAGCAAGGTAACTTAAAGGGTTCTGGATCAAAAATTGTCAGGAAACTGAAAGAATTACCAATTCTTCCAAGAAGAGTGGTTAAATATCCAACCGCAATTCTGCCATAAGCATCATCATGGCTACGAAAAGTATTAGCAAAAAATGTAACCCAATTTCTTGAGATTTTCTGTTATTAAAGACACACTGTATGTGTATACAATTGATCTTCCCCAGAAAAGACCAGATCAACGAAAATTCATTACAAGCCCAATACTGATGTGACTTTAATGTTCAAAACATAGCTCTGTTGGCGAGAAGTTCATTTGGAGTTTACTAGCCTCAGAAATCACCAATTAAACTGCACCTTAGGTTAGAGCCACTATGAAGGCTTTACAGAGGAAACACATCTCAATATCAACTAATGAAAGGAGATTATTGCATGTCTTGGAACAAAAACAATTTTTAATTAAGAAAGACCATGGACTTAGACTGGTTCTGACTGGTAGTGTCAATGTCACTAATTAAAACACTTAGTAGTAATCAGTCTGATGAGAGAATACAGATCAGGTTTAATCTCAAATTTGAACCTCTGCCATACTGTATATTGACATTTTTAGTGAACATCTTTTTGTGTATGGAAATGACCGAAGGCACTAAGCCTTTTTTTAAAGGGCTTTATAACGTCCTTGATCTACAGATTAAGGCTACGGATGCTAAGAAATATCACATCAATATACGTCAATACAGATGTCAAGCCTTATAACCTTTCCATTTATGAAATACTGTGGCATTCTTCCTCCTCACGCTCACTCGCAAGCACACACACACACACACACACACACACACACACACACACACACACACACACACACACACACATACACACACACACACACACATACACACACACACACACACACACACACATACACACACACACACACACACACAGTTGGGTCTCTGGCAATCTCTACAGGAGCTGAGGAGACATCTGTAGTGGGGAAGGCTGAGGAGGAGGAGAAAGGTTAACAATGCTGTGAGCGATCGATGTTACACAGGAACCAAGCAGCGAGAGGAAACAAAAGCTTAAAAGAAACAATTTAACTCCAAAAATGCTAATGCAAACAATGGCTACATTTAATTTGTAATAATTATGCAAATGAGTTACACAATACCCGGTACATGGTCAATATGAGTATTGAGTTTGTAATGATACAAACCAGTTAATGTACCAGAAGGAATGAATGTAAAGACGCATCCCTCCCTTTCTTAAAAAAGGGGGAAAAAAATAACAAAGTCTAGGGATCCTCCTCTGTAAACTCAAAAAATTTGAGGTAATCAGTTATATAAATTTTTAAGTTATGATGTTTTAAATTTTAAGTAAACAGAACTATCACTTTTTGAGTTTGTTGTACTCATTCATATTAATCGTTATTTACTTGCATTACTGAATAACCGAACTCATACTATAATTTTTTTAGTTGTTGCAAATTAAATAAGTTGTTGTTGGTCTTTCGCCTGCTCCTGGCAATGGGTCGCCACAGCGGTTTGTCACAAGTTTTTACACCAAATACCAGTCTGAACACAACCCTCCAATTTTTATCTGGGCTTGGGACAGGAACTTTATCCAGTTGCTGGGAATCAAACCAGGCCCTTTCACATAACAGGCGAAACACCTACCACTGAGCCACCAGTGCTTTGGTACTTTAGGGTGTTCAGATTTGTAAAGATTATGTAAAGCCCGACCAATCCACCATATTGATTAAAACAATTCAATGTGAGCAGTTTACATGTGCATTGATGGCGTCAGAAACAAAATCACTAGGATGAAAGATTTTAAATTTGTCGAACTTTAAGGAGACAGTTACTGTGGCTTAAAATATAAATTTTATATCATCAATAAAAGTCTCATTTCTACAAACTCATAAATTCCAAAAAGTTCTAAATACTCATCAAGATCTATTAATATGAACTAATTGTAATTATTTAAGTTAACAGTACTCAATATGTTTAATTACTTTGAGCTTTAATGTTTACAGTGTAGTTGTTTGAGCAATCTAAAAGCACTATCGAAAGCAAATAGTAAAAACTGGTTAATTTAAAGATGTGATATATTTGTTGTACTATTTGCTGCTGCTACTATTTTTATTTTACAGAGAGTACAAATCGGCATGGCTGAAACAAACTAAAATGTCTTACCTTTAATTGACTAAAAATTAAGTATTTGCTTAGGACGAATCAACATACAGTGGAACCTCGGATTGCGAGTAACGAGAACTCACAATTTCTGGATGATCGGACGAGCACTTTACCACTGCGCCACTCGGACATTCTTGACCAATCACACCTACATTATCAGACACTCCGGACTAATTCTGCCCATTCCAGCAGGTCTTTTTCTTTGTACAGTAGCAGCATATAATATTTTCTCTTGAACTAAGTCATTTCTATTTCCACTAACACAAACGTTTTCCTACTATACTAAATACCCATATTCTTCTTTAAGTCTGTCAAAATAAACTTAAGACTGGAAATTTACAGCTAGCATTTGGCATGCATAGCATTTTACCAGAGTTTTAATCGAGTTCACTGAATGTTATTAGAAATGCACTACCTCTGCCATGTGTCTCTGACCAGCTGCTCCTTCCTGCATACGAAGAAAATGGACAATATCACATCTAATTACATGCATTCAGAGACACACATACATACATACAAGCACACACTAAATAACGTAACAGCTGACCTTAAACGGTAACTCAATAAAACCCGACAGCAGACCTAAGGGATACTTTGGCATTTAAAGATTAAATGGTTAATGTTAAGAGACGTGACACAGATTGCTTCTGAGAAGGCCAAAGAGTCACATCCTTCGATATATCTTTAAGATGCACTGCATTTGATTTAACTACACATTTGTTTAAGCTAAGTTGCACCAATGGTCCCTGACAGCATGGTTTAGGTGATCGAAAAGCAATTTCAGACTTTTCTTTTTCATTAAGCTTGACATTTAAATGCAACATGAGAGTGACATTTAGACAAATCAGGAGGGTTGCAGTTCAACAAAATCCTATTATGACCTTTGCCAGGCTTTGTCAGACAACTATGCTAAGGATGTAACCAATGTATCGACACTGTCTGAAGGTAAGAACGTAATGTGTCTTTTTATAGATGTTTTCATTAACTGTGATTATATATGGGTTAATGGTTGACTGTATGTATTTAAATTGTCAGGCAAAACTATTATTCTGACTCATGAATATATTCATAAATATACTTTAACAGACCATTTTGTATTCATGTTTCCTTACTGTTTTAATTAACAAGCAAAGCAATGATCTCATAGAGTGTACTTAGGCAGGCTGCCCAAATATATTTGCCCACACAATTTAAAAAATCTGCGAGAACGATGCCATCCATGATGAACTGAAGTAGCGGACAGCTCCCTCTTGTACTCCCGCTTGCTCCTGTACCTGTTTATTCTGCTACC
Organism: Clarias magur; assembly: GCA_013621035.1. Taxonomy (NCBI): domain Eukaryota; kingdom Metazoa; phylum Chordata; class Actinopteri; order Siluriformes; family Clariidae; genus Clarias; species Clarias magur. The sequence continues at coordinate 71,000 of QNUK01000257.1, forward strand.
ATGAGAGTGGTGTACTCAGAGGCAGGAAAAGCAATCGATGCCAGCTGACATAAGAATAAGAAGTACTGATGGTCACACATGCACCGCAGAGAAACACGGTGAACGGGATCTTCTTTAAAAAAAAACATGGAAGATTAATCCTTAAAAATTAAACGTCAAAGATCAACAACACAGAATTGGTCAACTACTGATTGAAGGAAAAAAAAAAACGAGGCTATTGCTACCAGATTATGGGAATGACATCGCAAAAATGATGACAGAGCGACTTCTTCATCACTTGTGTCACTTTATTCTTGACTGTATAATTAATGCGTGGATTCTTTATTATTAATATTATTATTATATTATTATTATTAATAATTACTTTTTATTACTGGTCAAAGAAAGTTACATAACATAAAACAATTATAAAAACACATGATTTTATGAATCTGTACTATTTCTTTCCCTAGGTGACCTTTTATTTATTTTTGCTCAGTAGTTAAAATGTAAGAACCAAATATTCACAGCAATAAATTGTAATTAAACCATAGTAAAAATGGTCTGCAAAAATGACAATAAGAAAACTTAATATTTGCCTGTCCATAGCCATAACAATCAATGCAACTTGTTAATACCATGCATTATAATGCAAATTACCATGCATCTCGTGCATCTTAAAACACAAACAATAAGGGAGACTGTTCAAGTTATGCGCCATCTTATTAGTCACTGACAAAGCTGTAAAAATAGTACAAGTAAACATCTCGCCATCTGGCCTTAATGCCTCAATTAGCTCAATTACCTTTAAATTGAACTATTCATAGATCTTAACTAAATTCTCAAAGTATGTGTGTGTACAAAGCTCCAATGCATATGATAGATCTAAGGCAAATCTTTATTATGTGTTCGAAAATATCTCATTTGAATAACCATTAACTTTCGTATTTTAACTGTTGAGACAGGGAATGTTTCACTACATCTACAATACTGTACGTCTAACGTGTTATTCTATTCTATAAGGTTCTTGCACTTTCCTTGATAAAAAGAGAGATCTGAGTATGAATCTGTAGATTAGTGATATACTTTCTCAGACTTCCTTCCCCTGCATAGAAATCACTTTTCTCAGACGTATGCTAGAGAAAAGTATGTAACACAGCCATTAATTTAACTAGTATTCGATAAAAAAATACAGTATCTGCTCCTGGTACTAACTACAGTACTGACTCTGTTTTCAGTTAAAGTAGGAAACATGGCCTAAATTCCCCTCCTCTGAATGATTATATCATTTACAAATGACTTAACAGATTAAACTCTATTAATGCTCTAATTACTGAAAGGCGAAATAATGCTATAATAGAACACTATGACAACAGTTGGCCTAATAATTGGTCTAAAACACACAAGTGCTAGCAGTTAAATGGGTCAATCATAAAACTCATGCACACACACAAATACACACACACATAACACACAGACACACAATCTCTCTTTTCTGTCTGGCTAGGAGGAGGGAAACCCTTGAGCGTTTTGCTCCCGTATCACATGATTTCATCCGTTTATTCCTGAAACAGGGAAAATTTCAACAACACATGAGATAGAAAACTATTACAGTGAATCTTTTTGTTACCTTCACATTTATTAAAGGACATAGTTTCTATTTTCTCAGCTACATTTCCGTAGTTCCATCACTATTCATTCACACGATTTCTGTGCTATTTCATCTGATCAAAATGCTGCGACACCCAAATATTCTCTTTATTTGTTTTTCTTATTTGTGTTTGTGTGAATACAAGGAATTGCTACAAGTCTCTTAATAAGGGACTTGATCAATAAAACTACGTTTCACAGCACATCATGTCTAACATCAATTGTCAGAAGGAACTAACACTGTTACATAACTGCTACAATCAAAAATACTTTCTTTCTGTTGGAAGCTTAAAGATTTCCCCCAGAGGGATAGGAGTTATAATGTCAAACAGCCAACAACTTGTAGAAAATGGGTGTGATCACATTCCTCTGTCTACTCGTGAACTATTAGCATGTACCCGTGAACTATTTAAACACGCTTTCAGCATTAAAACCTACAAGCTCGGTAGAAACAATTATCATCATCATTTAATCCACAGTCATATCAGTCTCCGTTATCTATAACGTGGATACTGTATGTCAAAAACTTACCCGTGTGTTTTCTTCTGTTTGACTGTCAGTGGCTGAAAAGCAGCTGTAAAACTGCACAGGGAGCTAAACGGCAGGAGACACACCCCTGCTCAGGACAGGCCCACTGAGGGCTCCGTGTGTGTGTGTGTCTGTGCGTGTGTGTGTGTGTGTGTGTGTGTGTATGTGTGTGTGTGTGTGTGTGTGTGTGTGTGTGTGTGTGTGTGTGTGTGTGTGCATGTGCGTGTGTGTGACAGCTATTTAACCTCTGTACTACAGCTTTGTTCTATACATCCTCCAAGTCACCTGAACTAGCCTAAGGCAATTGTTTCTGTAACACACACACTCACAAAGACCCACACTCACTAACATGTACATATACTGTACACACACACAACAAACCCTTTTGACTCCACCTAAATCATTTCACCTCCATATTATTTGACTACTTAAAATAAAAATAAAAAAAAGAAAACAGTTCCTTCATTAAACAGATATATTTCATTTTGAATCTAATTGGTTAAGAGGCTAAGACGTTTAAGAAATCTTGATATACAGCACACACCTGCGACTCCTATATATTACTGTGCACAGTTTTAAACCAAAAAAAAAAAACCTTTTAAACCTGACAGCCATTATTCTGTCTTTGGAATGTTTTACTGTTCGCTAGGTATGTTGCTTAGCACACGCTTATCCGAATATGGTGTTTAATGCAAATATTTCATACATCTATCCATCCATTGTCTATATACCTTATTCCGGTTCAGGGATGTGGTATTGCAGATGTTATCAATAATAAATTGAATTACATATTGAATGGTACTTTACATCATGGCTTAGAAGCCCACAAGTGGCTTTTTGCTTATTTGAGGCACTTCAGCTACGTAGTCATTCAACATTAATAAGCTAGCATGTACTTGTGGTGGATTTCAGCAAATGCTTTTCCTTTTGTTTAAAATTTTAGCATATATGGCCTGGCCAAAAACTAAAATAAATAAATATTTTTTAAAAGGCACCATTTCAGAATAGTCAAATTACTGGGCTGCATCAAGCAAAGAAAATAACTAAGGATATTTTAATTTACTGGACTTGGGTTATGACACAATTATCAAAACATGCAAGCTTAGTCCTGAACTATCAGCTTTGGGGAAGCTGACAAAAAAAATCATATGTGGAGATCACTGAAACCACATGATAAAAAAATCAACAGTTAAAACAACAGCTATGTTTAATAGTAACGCACAATGTGATGAGAACTCGCAGGATTGGGACTAAACAGCTGTGCAGATGGGGTAGTGGGCAGGGGTGCAGTAGATTTTTTTTTTAAAAAAGGACCAGGGTTAATAAAATCTTCAAATGTATCCATCAGAAATTAATGAAAATATCTGTGCTGCATGCATTAGAAGAAAGGGTCATGTGTTACCACGTACTAAAACCACAACTCCTTGTGACGATGTAAAAGCGCGCTTGGGTACAGAACATTAAGTTCCATTGGATGCATTACCTGAGAAGGCTTTAACACACTCATACTTTAGGGAAGCTCTGAGACATGTGTTAACTTGCTTAAATAATAATCAAATATATGACCTTTAACGTACATTAGGGTAAATTTGGGTTCAGCAACTGGCGAACAGCTGGATGATGACCTGCTCTATCAAAAAATGTAAACGAAACAAGCTTACTAATGTGAAAGCTGGCCGAAGGGGAGAGATGAGGGGAGCGATCAATCGTACCAAGGCACAGAGCAAATAAATCCCACCCAGTGTTAAAGCAGGAATAGATTTGTTTTATTTTACCCTCTCTAAGAAGTAAAAGCTGAAAAAAATGCACATAAAGGCGAAGGCCAGCTTTACTGACATGCGTCATTATATGAGTAATCAAAACTACCTATTTCACATAGGTTTGTCTTGCAGTATCCACCTCTCCTTTGTAGACTTAAGGTGGAAACCAGGGTGTGTGTGTGTGTGAGAGAGAGAGAGAGAGAGAGAGAGAGAGAGAGAGAGAGAGAGAGAGAGAGAGAGAGAAAGTGTAAGAATGCATGTCCATATACAGTACTTAACACATGACCATAATGCTATTTAATTATCATCACTATTTTTGTCCATAACACCCATATAAAATTTCAAACTACATTAAGGATAAGAATAACCCACTACGTCCCGATTCGATTAATATTGCGGTTCTATATGCATCACAATTTTTTAAAGTAATATAACATTTTCTTTCCAGTTTTGCTAAAATTTTGAGATCATTATCCTTTAAAACTTTTTTATAAAACTCGTAAGTTGTATACCTTAGCTTTATTCATTATCTTTACAACTAAATTGAACATGAGTAATTAAATGAATAATTAAACTGCATGACCCGTTCCTTATACCATTTATTCCAATTAGTTCAATCGCAAAGTTCGGAGAAAAAGGCAAAATGGAGGCAGTTTAACTTGTGCAACCTTTGATAATATACTGAAATATATTTTCAGTATATTATCAAAAGTTGAAAAACAGCCAATTTCGGTCAGTGGCTCATTGACACAATCGTCTGTATATTAAATTACAGTAAATGTAATAAATAATTTTTTTAATTATTGGAACACTCACACAAACAAAAATCGCAATTCATAACTAAATCGATTATTCCTGCCCATCTAATATGTTACACAAATCCACATTTAAAAAATCCTTCTTTCTCCAGTGAATTAGTTGGCATCATATTTTTAGCCATGAAATAAGTTACAGGTTGCCATTGATGTTGTAAAATAAATTTTAAAGGTCAACTTTTATTACTATTATTATTATTATTTTGAGTGGAAGACTTTTCAAAAAAGTTCCATGCCGTTCAGTTTCTGTAACCATAACACCCATGATGCAGATCTCATAGCATCTCATAGCAAGCCCACATAATTCTCTGCTCCACTGTGAAGAAAATATAGAATAAGTAGCAACATACATTTTAATACAGGATGATGTGTATTATCAGGGACGGTTGCCAACCCTAATTTTCCATATTGCAGCTAGAGTGAACTCAATCGTCTGTCGAGTCAGGCAGACGGCCCGGCAGCGCACGCCAGCTCAGAGCAGCTGATCCAGGCTGGAGTTTTAAAAGCTCCCAGATGATGTTGCAGACATTACATCCATCTCCATCTATCTTTAAACTAGGATTTTATTATCGTTAAGCCGTATGGAGGGGCGCTCTCAGTTACTCAGCAACTTCAGCTTGTGTATTTGAAAAAATGATGTCTTTAAATAGTGTAACAGGAAACTAATGATAAAATTATACCTCTTTCCTTTTCAATACTGACACTTAGACATTGATTTTTAGTATTGAAACTACTGGAAAATGCTTAGATAAAAACATTACAGTATGCAAGGATAATTATAATTAAGTATACTGTAAGTATAATATAAGACAATATCAATCCCTAAAAAAATGGCTGATGTGAGATAATCTAAGGAGACATATTTTGGAGACAAAATATTGTTGTGAAAAGCCTGAAGGTGTTAAAAACCCAGGGATGCTCGATAGAGAATCGCTGATGATTGCAAGTGACTTCAATCTACACTCATGAAAGGCATCATAAAAAGTGAAAGCAGAGGGGGAGGGAGAGAGAGAGAGAGAGAGAGAGAGAGAGAGAGAGAGAGAGAGAGAGAGAGATGACTCAAGGGGAGGCTCAAAGCGAGAATGAGTTTACCTCCCGATCAATGTGACTGTGAAAAGAAGTACACACACACACACACACACACACATACACACACACACACACACACACACACACACACACACACACAGAGGATCTTACATGTAAATGTCAAAAAAACTAAGCCATGTTGTTAGAGGTACACATGTACAAGTGGTGTTCAAGTCAAACCGAGACTTTTGATTGTGCAGAATAACAGAACACAGTTATAAGGGGAAAACGTCCTTTTATTTCTCTACTGTAAGGTATCCCCCGCTACACTAATGCACTTATCCCAGCTTTTCACTAATGCTTGGATACCATCAATTGGACCCATGCTGGCTTCACATCTGTGTCACTGCTGAAATGCTGGCCTCCCAGAAACTTTTTTTTTTTTCAGTACAGTACTTGGCTGGGAGTTATTACTATAGCCCACATACATCAAATACGTTCCTGGGGGGCCAGCGGTTCTGATGTGAAGCAGGTAGTCTGACCATGGCTCCAGCATACTAAGAAAACTTTGTATCTTGATGGTATGCAATTACTAGCGAAATGCTGGGAAAAGTGATTAGTGTAGTGAGTGATGATATAGAGAAAATAAAGGGAGTTTTTAAATCTCATAACTGTGTTCTATTATTCAGCAAAATCAAAAGTCTCGGTTTGACTTGAACACCTTCGTAGAAACCCTGTATGTCCCAGTAAACCTCAAATCCTCTTTCAGCTGCTGTACCACTATTTTGGAATATTGACTGTAATACGTGTAATAAAATAAGGATCCTAGACAGACATGGAAGGGCTATCAAAAAAGCATTTACAGCTGTAGACAGCTGTTTCGTTCTTCACTGCAGTCCCATGATAATAAAAGTTTATTGGAGCTATCAATTTCAAATCAGTGTTAGAGAGGAATCCAGACATCAATCCGATTTTAAGAATATTGATAGTCAGACCAGATTTAATGCATAACCTATATAAATTACTTATGTTTTTTTTCATACATCAGGATGCGAACTCAAATTAAACTTAAATGATTGTTCAAACATATTTTTTCTTGCTTGTTTGTTTGTTTTTTACTGCATTTGCCTCAGGGTTGAGTATAATTTGTGACGCTATGGAAATTCAATTGCATTTAATAATTTTGTGAATACATCAGGAATGCACATAAAGGCATATACCTCTCTCTCATTGTCTTTACTGCCTTTGTTTTATCTGCTTCTCTTTCCCCATTGCTAGTGGAGTTTATTAGAAAAAAAAACTGTTCCCAAACAGGAGACATGACCTGGCGTTAAGCAATGTATATAGAAAGTGAACACAGGTAGTTTGTGTTTTAAATTATTTATGTACTTGTACTGAGCAATTAAATTCTTATTCGAAACCTTGATAAGGAAAAGTTCAGCTTTTGTGTGCCTTTCTAAAATGTATTTTAATTTGTGTGACTTTAAAAAAAAAATGTTTAACTGCTACATTCAGTGTGCTGCTGGAAGACTACTGGCAGGTGGAATGTTTTCTTGAATGCTACTGCTGACACGGAGTTGACACCATGAAACAGTCAATACCTTAGGTTTTTAGGGCTGTTGTCTCTTTAGGGTTGTAAATTTTGCCCAATTTTCTTTCTCAACTGATAGTCAAACATGTTAACAATGAATCATTAATAATTAAGGATAACTGCATGCACATTTCCCCCTCAGTTTAAGTTTGATTTCAACAGGCCTAGTGGCACAATCCGGTGGTTCCCATACACTGATTTATAAGTGTCCAGATGCCACTGTATCAAGACTGAGAGCCACATATTCATTTCTATTTTATTATTATTTAAAATGAGTTCAATCCTAATTCATTGTGTGCAGAGCATTGATTCGCTCAGCTTTTCTCTCTTGCACATGAACATGCATCTGTGAATAGTCCAACCAGTCCAAGCGCACACATCGAAAGAGCTCTCTATGAAAATAAAGATGGGTTGTGACAAGTAGTGCTCAAAATGAGAAACACAGAAATCCGACTCTTTAAATATGTTATTAGAAATCATGCAAGGATCCTGGCTAGTAAGGACAACTAAGCTACATTAGCATACAGCTGGGTCGCAAGGTTACTGCTACATGCAAAACTAACCTTATCGGTTAATACTTTTTTAAACAATTAAAGTCTTAATGCCTGTCAGTGAGCCGGCAGAGGGCGTGATGGATCCACGCGCAGATTGTGAGTGCTTGTGTATGACTGAGCCAGAAGAGTGGTGATAGTAAAAGCAAGACTTGAGTTTAGCTCCGCGCTGCGGTGTGAGCAGGGGAAGTATCGTTGGAATGCGGAAGCGCACAGAGCCGGCGCGAGCGAGGCGCGATCCGATATATATGCCGGCGTGAAACCTGATCCTTGCAGTGAAGCGGGAGCATGCAGAGCCGATGTGGGAAGAGAGAGCTGCGTGAGCCGGTTGGAGTAGGCAGCATGAGCTTGGCACGAAGCGAGGATAAATCGTGGTCGTAAACAGGCGAGGGTCGAAGCCAGGCGAGAAAGTCCTTGATCCAAGCTCGTGGTCTACAGGTAAGCAGTCAATAACAGCAAAATCCAAAAACTAGAATTCAAAGGGCAAGAGGCAAAGACGTGGTTGGTGAAACAAAACAAGGTCGAGAACTAGGCAGACTATGATGAGAAGAAACGCGGGTATATTGGGCTGGTGAGGCACTCAATAAACTGGCGACCTGGTGGTGGCAGAGCGTGGTTTATATAGGCATGACAGGTGATCACTGATAGCGTACAGGTGTGTGGAGAGCGGGGAGTGAGGCGGTAGGGTGTAAGAAGTGGTTGAGAGTGTGGAATGGGAGTTCTCAGGTGATCATGACGGGGCTGTGGCCTGACGTGTCGTGACAGTACCCTCCCCTCTATGGACGCCTCCAGGCGTTCTTGCGGGTGCTTCGGGGTGAAGTCTGTGGAAGTCAGTTATTAGAGAACAGTCTAGGATGAATTTGGCAGATACCCAGCTTCTCTCTTCTGGACCACAGCCCTCCCAGTCTACTAGGTACTGGAGGCCATGCCCGCGGCGGCGAGACTTGAGGAGCCTACGAACAGTGAAGGCTTCGCCCCCATCTATGAGTCGAGGGGGTGGGGGAGGCTGGCGGGGTGTAGACAGTGGGCAAGGGACCAGGCACCGAATCTGAGAGACATGGAAGGTGGCGCATGGAGAAGGGTAGAGAGAGTCATACAGAGCATGGATTAATAATGCGGTTGATTGTGAAGGGGCCGACGAACCTTGGAGAGAGCTTCCTTGAAGTGGTCTTGAGGGGAAGGTCACGTGTGGATAGCATGACCCTTTGGCCGATGCGATAACGACCGGTGGCGGTTAGCCTGGCGCTGGATGAAGCGGCAGTAAAAGTTAGCGAACCCCAGGAACCGTTGGAGTTCATGCCTTGAAGATGGTGTCGGCCAGTCGGTGACTGCCTTGACCTTGGTGGGGTCCATCTGGATACCTGCAGGGGAAATGGAGTAACCCAAAAAAGAGGTGGCGGTGCAATGGAACTCGCACTTTTCTGCTTTGACGTAAAGTTTATTTTCTAATAGCCGTTGCAAGACCTGACGTACACGACATTTGTGTTCCTTTGCACAGCGTGAGAATATTAGGATGTCATCCAGATATGCAAAAACAAAGACGTTGAGGAAATCCCTGAGGACGTCATTAATGAGGGCCTGAAACACGGCCAGCGCATTGGTCAAGCCAAACGAACTACGAGATATTCGTAATGGCCGGTGGGGGTGTTAAAGGCAGTCTTCCACTCATTACCTTCCCGTAACCTGAACAGGTGATAGGCGTTCCTTAAGTCTAGCTTGGTGAAGACATGGACATCCTGGAGGAGTTCGAAGGCGGATGACATTAGCGGAAGAGGGTAGCGGTTCTTTATCGTGATCTCGTTTAATCCTCTATAATCAATGCAAGGTCAGAGGGACTTGTCTTTTTTTTCAACGAAAAAGAATCCTGCTCCCGCTGGTGATGATGATGTACGGATAATCCCTGCTGCAAGTGACTCATTAATGTACTGTTCCATGGCCTCTCTCTCAGGTTGAGAAAGGGAGTAGAGTCGCCCCTTAGGTGGAGAGGTGCCGGGAAGGAGGTCAATTGCGCAGTCATAGGGGCGGTGAGGAGGTAGGGAGATAGCCTGACTTACTGAACACTTGTCGTAGGTCGTGATATTCAGTGGGGACCTTGGATAAATTGGGGATATCTTCTCGTGGCGAAGGCAAGGTACGGCCCATAAGAGCAGAGTGTAAGCATGAGGAGAGGCAGGCAAGGTTCCAATCAAGGACGCTCCTTTTAACCCAATCAATGTGGGGGTTATGTAGTCTTAGCCAGGGGAGCCCCAACAGGATGGGTGCGTGAGCGTTTTGAATGGTTAGGAACATGATGGTTTCAGTGTGATTGCCTGAAAACTGTAAGGTAGTGGGGATAGTGCAATGAGTAATGGGAGTAAGTCTGCTACCATCAAGGGCCTGAACAGTGAAAGGTTGGTGTAGGGGTGTGAGAGGAATTTGAAACTTGGACACAGTAGAGGAGGAAATTAAGTTCTGGTCGGCCCCGGAATCCACTAAGGCATAAGTGGCATAAGATTGATCATCACGAGTTAAAGTCACTGAAAAACATGATCGTTGGTCCGGGGAAGAACTAGAAGCTGGGCCCCCCTGTATTCCCAGAATTACGGGGGGCCTGACCTTTTAATGGGCAGGAACGTACAGCGTGACCAGCCTGACCGCAGTAGGAGCAGGCGCCATCATCTCTGCGGCGCTGACGTTCCTTCGGTGAGATGCGTGTACGGCCTATCTGCATGGGTTCAGGGGGTGCCTCGGGGGTGACTAAGGCCGGTGCCGAAGTGCATGATGTAAGACATGACTGCCGTTCCAATTGCCGAATCCGCGTATGCGGCCGTCCATACGTGTTGCTATGTCAATGAGTCCCTGCAGGTCCGATGGGAGCTCTCGAGCCGCGAGCTCGTCTTTAATTGGGTCTGAAAGCCCATGCAGGAAGCAGTCAAAAAGGGCCTTTTCATCCCAGTCGCACGAGGGGGCCAGAGTCCGAAAATCAATGGCATAATCTGAGACAGAACGTACTCCCTGGCGTAACTGAAGTATTTGGCTTGCTGCCTGATGGCCTGTGAAGGATCCATCAAAAACCCTCCTCATTTCGTCAGTAAAAGTCTTATAAGTGAAGCAGCATGGAACAGAGCGTTCCCCACTCTCTTGCCTTTCCAGTAAGGAGAGTAATGATATAGGCGACCTTAGAACGCTCTGTGGGAAATTATGTGGACTGTAGCTCCAGAACGAGGAAACATTGAGATAGAAAGGAACGACACGTGGTTGGATTTCCATCATAGGTAGGTGGAGCAGGGAGACGTGGTTCCTGTGCTGGGGAGAGCACTGGAGGAGGAAGTTGAGGAGAAACTGCAGGAAGTGGCTGATTTCAAATCTGAACGGAAAGAGATTGCAGGGTTTCTGTGATGGTTTGAAGTGTGTTGGTTATCTGTGTGATTTCCTGCTGATGTGTGCCTAAGAGGGCTCCTTGGCTCTCTAATGCCCCCCTCAGGCAAGCTGCCTCTGCTGGATCCATTCCTTTTGGCAAGTTTATTCTGTCAGTGAGCCGGTAGAGGCCGGCTTGTGTATGACTGAGCCAGAAGAGTGGTGGTAGTAAAAGCAAGACTTGAGTTTAGCTCCGCGCTGCGGTGTGAGCAGGGGAAGTATCGCTGGAATGCGGAAGCGCGCAGAGCCGGCGCAAGCGAGGCGCGATCCGATATGTATGCCGGCGTGTAAAACCTGATCCTTGCGGTGAAGCGGGAGCATGCAGAGCCAACAATGCCAGTTAATCAATTAACTATTAATTATCTTGTATGACATTCGCTACAAGATTTGGCACAAATGCCACGCCCTCTAGAAAATCACATGATGCCCAAAAGATATAATTTGTCCGTGAAGGGGAACAAGGACAACAAAGATCCCCTTCACTGATCAGGGTTGGATCTTTGGAAGGGGCATGCGACTGGGAAATGAGGGCAGATTTGGGCCATCAGCTGTCTATTCCATCATAGTCACCTCAACCTTAAGACCAGACCTGGTACTATGGTCCAAATCTATACGCACTGTCTATTTTATAGAGCTGACAGTGCCATGGGAGGACGCAATAGACAAATGAGAGAAAAAGGTTGTGGTATGCAGAGCTGAACCTCGAGGCAGAACAACGGGGCTGGAGAGCAACAGTCTACCCAGTGGAGGTTGGCTGCCGTGGCTTTATTGCTACATCCAGGCTATATTAGGCTTTTTAAAGAATTGAGGATCAGTGGCCAAGCTCTGCACCACACCATCCAAGAGACCTCAGAGGCTGCTAAGAGCAGTAGTCAATGGCTGTGGATTAGGAGGAACGATCACAGCTGGGCCCCAAGACGTTAGGGACACACACCCAGGTCCGATCAACCTGGGTGGGCCTGCCTTAGCAGAGGGTGTATTGTGAATAAAAGGCTGAAACACCCGATTGTCATGTGTCACGTCTTTCCCACGACCTATTTGTTTATTTATTTATTTATTTTACTTTTTTCCCATGCTGTCACCTTTCTCACGTGCTCATGTGTTTTTCCCAGCCTGTCATGTATTCTTTCCCACGCCTCCGTTTCCGCCAAGCCGACGCACCTGTTTCTCATCTCCTCCAGCGCTGCACGCTGCTTAAATCGCTGGATTATCCTGTGTTTATACCTTGATTCTCTCGCGTTTACTTTCATTGTCTTCACGTTTAACACCTCGCTTTGTTTTTTCTCGTTTCTGATCTTCGCCTCTCGATTTGGTTCGCTCTGCAATCTGATCTTCTGGTTTCGACCCACGCTTCTCCCTTTGATTTACGGCTTTTGTCTCGCGTTTTGGTTTCGTTTTCCTCGCTCCTGTGACTTCCCGGTTTTTGATCTCGCGCCTTCCTTTTGACTACGGCTCTCGCTTCACATTTTGGTTTTGACGTTTCATGGACTGATTACATAGTGTTCGACACTTACTACGTTTCCCGACCACGCCCCCCGGATCACGTTACAGTCATTATCCATGCCTGGATTCACCCCGTTCTGCTGTGTGCATGACAGAATAATCCAGCATTTATGAATCCAGCGGATACTGACCGTATGAGAGCGGCATTGGAGAGTCAAGGTGCTTTGCTTGGAGCTCATCAGCAGGAGTTACTCAGCACCAAGCAGTCTCTTGCTGACGTCACGTCCAAGCTCCACATGCTCCAACTCACCCAATCACAAGCATCAATGCAACAAGAGCCACGCCTCCCCGCCCCTCCCACCTACGAAGGAGATCCGGGCACCTGTCGCTCCTTTCTGTCTCAGTGCTCACTGATTTTCGAACTCCAAACCTCCACCTTTTCCACGGAACGATCCAAGGTGGCATACATCATCACGCTGCTGTCAGGACGTGCCCGGGAATGGGGCACCGCGCTTTGGTATGCTCACGACCCCTGCTGTTCCAGTTATGAGAGCTTCGCCAAGGAAATGAGGAGAGTGTTTGACCGCTCGTGCCACGGCAGGGAGGCGGGTCGAAAACTGCTGAAGCTCCGTCAAGGCTCACGCTCGGCCTACGATTATGCCATTGAGTTCCAGACCCTGGCCCTGGAAGGAAGATGAGCTAGTCTCCCGAGAGCTTCCCTCGTCCGTCCAGGAGCTTATGGATCTGGCCGGTTGAATAGACGCACGCCTCCATCTTCGTAGGTCGGCCCGGCCTTCTCCACCCAGGGCTCTGCCTCGACCCTCTCCTCTGCGAGTTGATCCCCAGGAGGAACCCATGCAACTGGACAGAACTCGCATTACCCCAGAGGAGCGCCACCGCCGCCGAGTGAAAGGAGCCTGCTTCTACTGCGGGAAACCAGGACACCTGCTCAAGTACTGTCCAGCAAAAGGAGGCGCCCTCTAGTTCAGCTGGGAGCACTAGAGGGCAAGACTCCAAGAAGGCTCCCAGACCAACGCCACCTGCTTCCTATCTTCCTCAACCATGAGCAGCAGACCCACCTAGTGCATGCACTGGTCGACTCCGGCTCAGATCGCAATCTGCTGAATGCAGCCGCAACCAAGGCTCTGGGTATCCCCGCGCTGCCCTTGGAGAACCACCTCAAGGTCCAGGCCCTCGACGAGAGTCCGCTCCCACCTATCACTCACAGAATCCCCCTCATAGGCCTAAGGGTTTCGGGCAACCACTCGGAACAGACACACTGTTTATCATGGAAGGATCACATGCCACGGTCGTCCTAGGCCTTCCTTGGTTAACGCAACACAACCCACACATTGATTGGGCCAGGAACTCGATCATAGCCTGGAGCCCCGCTTGTTCATGTTTACAAGCTGCCATCCTGCCATGCCTCCATCCCGCCCCTGCGGCAGAGCCACAATCTCAAGGCAGTTTTCAGCAAATCGCGTGCGGTATCCCTTCCCCCCCACCGCCCATACGACTGCGCCATTGACCTGCTACCAGGCACCACTCCCCCCAAGGGCCGTCTATACTCCCTGTCATCCAAAGAACGCCAAACCATGGACCAGTACATCGCAGAATCCCTCGCTGCAGGTATTATCCGCCTTTCCTCTTCTCCGGCAGGGGCTGGGTTCTTCTTCGTGGCCAAAAAAGATGGTTCCCTTCGTCCGTGCATTGATTATAGGGGCCTTAATGACTTCACAGTAAAGAACCGGTACCCTATCCCTCTAATGTCAACCGCCTTCGAACTTCTTCAGGGGGCCAGGTACTTCACCAAGCTCGACCTGCGCAATGCATATCATCTTGTCCGAATTCGGGAAGGGGACGAATGGAAGACAGCTTTCAATACCCCAACGGGACATTACAAATACCTGGTGGTTCCATTTGGACTTACGAAGGCCCCGGAGTTTTTCAGTCCCTAATCAATGATGTTCTCAGGAACCTCCTTAATATCTCAGTATTCGTATATCTCGACGACATCCTGATTTTCTCTCAGGACCCAGAGAAACACCAACACCATGTTCGGCAGGTGCTGCAGAGGCTGCTGGAGAACAACCTGTTTGTCAAAGCTGAGAAATGCGAGTTCCACACCACATCTACCACGTTCCTCGGGTTCGTCATCAGCCCCAGAGGCATCGAGATGGAACCTGCCAAGCTCCAAGCCGTCACTAGGTGACGCCTCCAGTACGGGAGTCGGAGGCGTTCTCTCACAAAGATCCAATCTGGATAATAAACTGCGTCTGACTCCTGCTGAAAGTAATTATGGCATCGGAGACCGAGAACTCCTAGCCATCAAGCTAGCTCTGGAGGAATGGAGACACTGGCTAGAAGGAACAGAGGTCCCCTTCCTAGTGTGGACCGACCAAAAGAACCTCGAGTATCTACGGAGCGCCAAGAGGCTCAACTCCCGCCAGGCCAGGTGGTCCCTCTTCTTTGCAAGGTTCAATTTTACCCTCTCCTACCGACCAGAATCTAAAAACACCAAGCCAGATGCTCTGTCGAGACAATTCATGACTACACAAGACCCTGCCGCATGTGAAACAATTTTGCCGCCCTCCTGTTTGCTCGCCGTGGCTGAGCTTGACATTGAAACTAGAGTCAAGCAAGGTCTTTCTCATGACCCAGGCCCAAGCAACGTGACTCCTAACCGCCTCTTTGTTCCCTTCGCTCTGTGTTCTCAGGTCCTGGAGTGGGCCCACAGCTCGAAACTCTCCTGCCACCCTGGCTCTGCCAGAACCCTGGCGCTAGCCCAGCAGCGGTTTTGGTGGTCCACCCTCAAGGAAGACGTCTCTAGTTTTGTTTCAGCATGCGATGTTTGCATGAGGTCCAAACATGTCAACACAGCACCTGCCGGCCTCCTTAGACCTCTGCCCATCCCTCACCACCCCTGGTCCAACATTGCCCTGGACTTCGTCACTGGGCTACCATCCTCCGCCGGCCACACCTGCATCATGACCGTGGTGGACCGGTTCTCAAAAGCTGCCCACTTCATTCCCCTACCAAGACTCCCATCTGCCAAGGAAACTGCCGGGCTCATGATTAACCATGTGTTCAAGCTCCATGATCTGCCAACGGACATTGTCTCAGACCGGGGCCCACAGTTCACCTCTCAGTTTTGGAAGGCCTTCTGTAAGCTGATCGGGGCCACTCCCAGCCTGTCCTCTGGTTTCCACCCTCAATCTAATGGCCAGACTGAGAGGAAGAATCAGTCCCTCAAGATTGCCCTGAGGTGTATGGCCGCTAAAGATGTTACCTCCTGGAGCGAGTTCCTACCTTGCGTTGAGTATGCCCACAACTCCCAGACCTCATCATCTACCGGTCTGTCGCCTTTCCAGTGCTGCATGGGATACCAACCACCCCTGTTCCCATCTCAGGAGCAGGAGGTCAGCGTGCCATCCGCCCAAGCTTTTGTCCGCCGGTGTAGGAAAACCTGGGCCCAAGCCAGGAAGACCCAGTTACGACTCAGCAAGTCCTACAAAGAACAAGCAGACCGCAAACGGTCCCAGGCCCCGAAATATAAAATAGGACAAAGGGTTATGCTCTCCACCAGGGACCTTCCTCTCAAAACCATCTCCCGTAAACTTTCCCCCCGCTATGTAGGCCCTTTTATGATCACCAAGGTTATCAACCCCTGCCCTGTCAAGCTCTTGCTCCCCTCAACCATGCGGCGAATCAATCCGACCTTCCACGTGTCCCAACTACGCCATCTTGCTTCAAGCCCATTAAGCTTTGTTTTTTCTCGTTTCTGATCTTCGCCTCTCAATTTGGTTTGTTTGCTCGGCAATCTGATCTTCTGGTTTCGACCCACGCTTCTCCCTTTGATTTACGGCTTTTGTCTCGCGTTTTGGTTTCGTTTTCCTCGCTCCTGTGACTTCCCGGTTTTTGATTTCGCACCTTCCTTTTGACTACGGCTCTCGCTTCATGTTTTGGCTTTGACGTTTCACGGACTGATTACATAGTGTTCGACACTTGCTACGCTTCCCGATCACGCCCCCCGGATCACGTTACAGTCATTATCCGCGCCTGGATTCACCCCGTTCTGCTGCGTGCGTGACACCGATGATGCTTTGGAACACCACTGACGATGTGCCCCTAAAGTCTGTTGGTGGCCTGCCATAACATCTTCATCATTCTTGTACGAAGGAACTTAAAGGGACTAGTTCCATCTTGTCTTATAGCTGGAAATTCCGTCAACTACCATCAGAGCATGGAAACAGTCATACACACAATACACAATTAAAACTAGACTACATTTACTTGTATACCAATATTAACACCTATTCACAATGGTAGTGGGCCTACCATTACACCCTCACTGTCATCTATATAGACTGTGTGAGAAATTATTTGTTCTGCAGTGCTTTTCAAGGAAGGAAGAGTCAAGGTCTGTATAAACATGAGCCGGTGGTGGTACACTCACTGACGATGTGCCCCTAACGTCTGTTGGTGGCCTGCCATAACATCTTCATCATTCTTGTACGAAGGAACTTAAAGGGACTATTTCCATCTTGTCTTATAACTGGAAATTCCGTCAACTACCATCAGAGCATGGAAACAGTCATACACACAATACACGGTTAAAACTAGACTACATTTACTTGTATACCAAAGTTCACACCTATTCACAATGGTAGTGGGCCTACCATTACACCCCACTGTCATCTATATAGACTGTGTGAAAAATTATTTGTTCTGCAGTGCTTTTCAAGGAAGGAAGAGTCAAGGTCTGTATAAACGTGAGCCGGTGGTGGTACACTCACTTGTCATGCTTAACACAAAAAAAAGACATTTAAAAAATATATTTCCCAAAAGACATTTCAAAACCTGGTTACCTGGTCGAAGTTTTGACACAGAAAATGAAATATCTAATAAGTGCTGCTTTGAAGCCATTGTATATTGCTGTGCACAAAAGTGAATATGAATTTTTGTAAGATGTTCATAAGGGAAAGGCAGTAGCGAATACACATTTTAATAAAAATGTTTTAATTAACAATCTAATTAAGCAATATAACACTAGAGGGAGTGCTGTTATGCTGTGATGATGTCATAGCGATGGTGTAGCCCAAGTGCAGAAGACATCACAGCCATGCTGACAACCAGTATCCTTCAGCACAAATCCTTCAAAGCTTGGTGCAACTAACTAACCTCGAGTGGAGACGCTGGAAACCGTAATGTGTAATTAATTGTACCATGTAGACTAAAGGTAAGGAGAATAAACGATGCAGGTGGTGGACATGCTTATCTTTTCTTATAGTTTCTTGTTATATTTTCACATATTCCGATTTTGAAGATCGGCTCTGCAAACATGTTCTGCGGTTGAATCGCAAATATCGATATCTAATGCATTATGAGGGGTGTACAATCACTTGTCTCACACACACACACACACACACACACACACACACACACACACACACACACACACACACACACACACCAAGTAGGGTCCTTGATCAGCAGTTGGATAGTAATTTGGAATTTAGCCTTGTGTAGCCAGATAAAAAAAGCCAGATAACGTTCTTGCCATAAGTAATAAAATACGGATGGTTCAGTGAGGATTCAGAAGGATTTAAAAGCAATTATTAATAAGTCAATGTGTTTTTCTCAAGACTATTTAAATATTTTATTTTCCATATTTAATTTGAATACTCTATATTCATTTTTTTTTATTGTTAAGATCATGGATGGTATTAAAACATCACTTTAAAATCTAATCATTTAAAACACTAATCATTAAAGAATGTACATTCTTTTCAACTTTGAAAAACATACAAAATGAGTTTATATGCAGTTTATAGAGTTTATATCAGATGTTTTTTCTTGCTGAAAGTGCTTCTGTGACTGGCAGGCAGCTGCTCTCTCCACTATACTGACTTGCTTTCACCTGTGCTGCAACTGACTGTTAGTGTCATTAACGGATATTAGAGAACCCAGGACAGTGATGTACATAGTTAAACTGACTATCACCACTTCTGGAATGCCTCTTCCCTCTAGTCGGAACTGGCGTCTAATTTACCTGGGGGTTACGCAACAAACATTTTAATTTCTATAAAGACATCTCAGCTTTTGCATGCACCAGGTTTATTTATTAAAGCTCAAAAATGACAATGGAACAATGGAACGCACTGATGCAAAAGCAGAACAAAACAGTCATTTATATACACACAACCGAAACTAATTAGACGTCTCTCAGCTCACACCTTTGTATACCGCATGCATTGTATCAATTCCCTACATGACTCTTGAGCTTCCACTCCACCGCCAACCTTTAGTGACTTTAGGAACCGTGGCATGGGGGTTGGTGGCAGCTGGGAAGGACGGCTCGCACGTTCTTTTCTTCTGAAGTAATCACTGGTTAAAACCGTGCTGAGAGGAAAAGCATCTCAGTATTTACCACACTTTAAACAACAAGCACCATTATAAAACAATATTCAATAATGGATAATTACTGAGTACATTTTGCTTTAGTTATAAAAATAATCACTATTTTAACTGTCTAACAGATTTTTTTTTTACTTTTTGAAAACATGAACATAAATCACTGTTTTGTGAAATATTTAGATCACATGACTCTGCAGTGCTTCAGCATGAATGTGGAATGTTCGAAAAGGATTAAAAACAGGCAGGAAAGTTATGCAGCCTTCATTATGGATGGTATTAACATGTGCCCGCAATGATGTTTTCCAGGAAAGGGCTCAACGTAGGTCTATTGTGGAAATGAGAAGGAGAGTAATCTAATTCCACGCCAAATAAATCACTAGCAAACTCATGAACTGTCTGCTTCAGTGTGTCTTTTAAATTATTTAAGATATTGCATAAGACCGACAGCAAAAGCGAGAGGGACATGAATAAGAAAAGACGGAAATACCGAAAAGACGTGAGAGGGACAGAAAGATGCAGAGAATAAAGAAAAGCAGCAAACAGGACAGAGAAAGAGACGGTGTGTGTGTGTGTGTGTGTGTGTGTGTGTGAGAGAGAGAGAGATGTTTAGTGACGAGAAGACAAGAGAAAGACTGATTGAAAAAAGTCTAGACGATTTCAGGCAATTTTAATACAAAGCAAATTAATATTGTAACATTTGTTACAGGAAAAAAAAAACACGATTGAAATGATTTATCATATACACTGATCAACCATAACCTTAAAAAACTGCACAGGCTGGCTTTTGATCCCCTAAGGCAAAGGGTGCCTGTGAGCCTCCATTTACCAGTTTACTGGATCTACGTTTAATATAATTGATAACCAGTGATTTTCAATTCACCTGGTGGAGTTGATGTGGCTGATATGATTGTGATGATGATACGATGTATGATTATATATATAATGTTACATATTTATTTTCTACTCATTGACCCACATGCACAAGCAACAGCATCGAGTACACTGTAATGCAAAATAAAGGAGTTTATTAATCAATTCAGTTGTTATACCGCCTAATGAATATTCGATTATTTCAATATTTGTGCTTACCATGACAATAAAATATGAATTCAAAGGATGCAACATTGTTTTTTTTTGTTTTGTTTTTTTGTAATGTGCTGCTTTGATAATCTTAACTACTGCAGCTTTCATAGGAAACGAACCCATGGAGCTAAATGAGCTAAACGAACACTGACCCTAATGTGTAGGAAGCGGAAAAACTGTATACGTGTGTGTGTGTGTGTGTGTGTGTGTGTGTGTGTGTGTGTGTGTGTGTGAGAGAGAGAGAGAGAGCGAGAGAGAGAGGGGGGGAGGATGGAGGTGGGGATACACGAAAGAGAAAAGAGAAAGAATCGAAGAGAAAAGAGACAAAGGAAAAGCGAAAGCTATTGAGATTAAAGAGACAATGCATGGATAGATGAAGGTGTGAGAGATGAAAGGGTGGAGGGTGAAACAACTAACTGAGGAAACAAACGGAAGGAAAGGAGGGAGAGAAAAGCAAAATAGATAAACAACAAAAGATGAAAAAGATGAAAAATGACAGTTGAAAAAGAGATGGGCGGTGGAAAGAGAGAGAGAGTGGGAGAAATATATATATATATATATATAAACAGCAGCTGCATAATCTAAGTGTGTGTGTGTGTGTGTGTGTGTGTGTGTGTGTGTGTGCATTTAATTTGTGAGAATCATCCATCCTCCAAGATGAGACACTGGGAGATCTGGAAGGCTCAATACACTGTAAAGCATCATGTCAGCCAAAAAGAAAACTCGTAGCTAAAATTAGACAGATTCAGCACAAAAACATGACTACACTCTAAATAAAAAGTCCTTTTAATCTAATGAGGAGGATCCATTTATTTGTCCTGCTCGCAATTCTCCATTTCAAAATAATAACCTAAAAATCTAATTGTCCAGAAGTGACGACTTAAAGAAATATAAGAGAACAATCATTTCCAGCGTTCCTTTCTCTAGAAGGAGAGAGCAGACATGCAACATGTACTGTAAATCACTGTGTCTGAGATTACACACGTTTAATCTGTTTACACGGAGCGTCTGCTGTACAAGCCCTCGTTTAACTGGTTACTATAGAAACTATATTGCATTTTGAACGAGTGCATTAACATAAAGCGGTGATGTGACAGAACATTACTTTCAGCACATTCCGACCTTCATTCTCTATACGGCGTATTCTGTAAAGGGTCACAGGAAGCTTTGAGCCTATCCCAGGGGACTCGGGGCATCATGAATGGGGTGTCTGGTCCTTCAAAGTCATCTTTCCATGTCCTCAACATTCAATGCTTTCCTTCCCTGATTACTGACTCCCCATTTTTTCTCTACTAGGCCACTTCATTAGGTACACCTGCTCAACTGCTTGTTAAACACAAAATCTCTAATCAGCCAATCAAACGGCAGGAACTCAATGCAGTTAGACATGTAGCCATGGACAAGATGATCTGCTGAAGTTCAAACCGAGCATCAGAATGGATGCTTGGATGTTTGTTGGTTTTTTAAGCATGATCATCAGAGAATGGTCTGAATAAGAGAAAATATGCAGTGAGCGTCAGTTCTCTGGGTGAAAATCCCTTGTTGATGCCTGAGGTCAGAGGAAAATGGCCAGACAGGTTCGACCGGATAAAAAGGCCATAGTAACTCAAATAACACCTCTTCATACCAAGGTATGCCAAACAGCATCTCTGAACACCCAACACAACAAGGAACAATTCACATGGGATCACCAAAATTAGAAAATAGAAAAAAAAAAACGTTGCTTACGAGTCTAATGAGTCTCGGTTTCTACTGTGACATTTAGTTTGTAGGGTCAGAATTTGGCATAAACAAAAACAAATCATGCAACAAATCCATCCTGCCTTTACCACGGTTTAGGCTGCTGGTGCCTAAGCATCAGTTAAACACCACAAAGCATCACTGCCGACCATCCCTTTATAACCACAGCGTTTTAGAAAACATTTTAAAAATAATCTCGAAACTGGTTTCTTGAACATGACAATGAGTTTGCTGTACTACTCAAATGGCCTCTACAGTCACCAGACCACCAGACGCAATCCAGTAGAGCCCCTTTCGGATGTGGTGCTATCATATCAATATGGACCAAAGTCTTTAAGGATTGTTTCCGGCACCTTACTGACTCTATGCCATGAAGAATTAGAGCAGTTCTGAAGGCAAAAGGGGTCCAACCCAGCACTAGCAAGGTGTACGTAGTGAAATGGCTGGTGAGTACACATTATATATTACATGTTCCTGTCCAGCCTTCCTTAAAAAACGTCTAATGCTTCCTTCCCTGAGTTTGTATTGTCTTGTTCTGTGTCTCGAACTCTTTGTCTGCTTTTATCCAGCACTTCCACACACACACACACTATCTTCTCTACATGTTCCCTCTTAGTCCCGCTCTGCGCCTTCGCTGGTTGGAGTTTAGTCAGGTGCATCATCAAAATCTATAGATCTGACGTTTTTCCAGTCCAATCTTACTCGAAAAAAAAAAAACAAAAAAAACAATAAATGCTTTCTGCCCTGATTACTGGCTCCTCAAGTTTCTCTACTCTGACCTCACATAAGAAGATACGTAAAAAAGACAGTTTGAAGTTATGAAATGATGTGAAGTACTACTGTATGTGAGGGGTATTTCAGAAGAAGCATTAACACACACTTCGGGGGAGTTCCGAGACCTGTGTTAACTTGTTACAGAAAAAGTAAAAATATCAGACTTTTAACTTCACTATGTTGAGAAAAAACAAGTTGGCTGTTTAATTTTTTTAAGTCAAGGTTTTGTAAAAGACTCCTTATTGTAATCAACAAAATGTACCCAGAAATACAAAACTGACACACACTCCCTCACATTTGTTGTTTTTCAGATGAAATAGTAAACATACAAAGTTTAACCAGAAATTACAAAGATATTACTCAATAACCACAAGCAACTGCAACTTCCAACAGGTCTGCATTCTTAGGAAAATAGTGAGTATGTGTGCGTGAGAAGTTGAATGTATTTTTCACAAACCCCTACAACAAATCCATCATTTCCTCTTTAAAAACCCATTAGTCATTTATCACTGTCTTGTACTTTCGTAATTTAGAATATATATTTGCCAGTGCATGACTTTTGTATATCTGGTGTAGGGAACGACTGATGTATTCTATATTTTAGTCATGTATGACATAGTGAACATACTGTCATGGATACTGGACTTACGTGGACAATGTTTTATTTTTTTCAGAACAAAGGTACAGTTTTAAAATGTCTACGCAAACGTTTTTTTTTGCTCTCTAAGCTAATCGGATATCCTGAGGCTATTACTAAATACAGGCTCCCTGCATCTCCTCACTCTTTACACCATTAGAACATTTGTTAAAGGGGGCTGTTTTGGGTGGTAATATAATGTCAGCTATTGAATCTTTCCCAAAGTTAGACAGAACAACATCGACCACTGACCACTGAGGTCACTGAATGAATGGCGACTTATTTGTTGATAGGCCAGTGGTAATTATCAAGGGGAATATTGACTAACACATCAGTGCATTCTTAATATCAGGAGTTATTTCTCTGTAATTGTTTTAACCATAACCATTATTGTTTTCTCTTTGTTTTTGATCTCGTATATTTCTCTCCATTTCTCCCCGTGCTTGGTGGATTTGTTCGGGTAATCCGGTTTCCTCCCACAGTTCAAAGATACACAGATTAGGCAAACTGACATTCCCAAATTTCTGTAGTGTTTGCGTGTGTGTGTGTGCCCTGCAATGTACGCAATGTACTGTACCCCGCCTTGTGTCCAAAGTCTCCTGGGATATGCCCCATGCTGTCCATGACCCTGAATACAGGCTAAAGCAGTATAGACGATGAGTGAGTGAGCGAGTGAGTGATGTTTTAGAGTTTTTTTCTTGCTGGACACGTCAGTTAGTGTTGTCCTTATGACAATGACAAGGAAAAACTCCCTGAGATTACATAAGGAAGAGACCTTGAGAGGAATCAGAATCAAACGGTAGCCCATCCTCATTTGGGTGATACCAAATGGTATGATCATATATTCCATAACTTTGTGCTACTGTATAAATGCGTCTGTATAACAGGAATTACATTTAAGTTAACATAAAATCCATTTTGTTGAGGCTACTGTTCACTGTGAACTGTTAACTTTTTCGTGGCAGGTTCAGCCACATTCAGGTTATTCAAAATAAATAAATAAATAAAATACACAATGCATCCTTTACAAAAAAATATATATATATATATATATATATATATATATATATATATATATATAAAAAACTCATGTATTTTCTTTTAATTAACTAGTTAGACCTTAATTGACAAATTAGGACTCATTACTGAAGTCAAGAAATTGACAAGTGATGACCAAAAGTCCCAGAGTAGGGCTGTAGCTATCGAATATTTTAGTAATCGAGTATTCTACTAAAAAAACGTAGTCGATTAATCGAGTAGTCGGATAAAATGTTTAATTTTGCTTAATTAAACAGCATATATATATAAGAGAAAAAAAGATTAATTCTTTTTTTGAAAAATCTACTTTTATTTTTAAATGCATACAGAATTTTATCAAAAATAAACAATCATTATTCACTATACAAGGAATACCTTATACCCCTATCTCACCTCACAAAATAAATCTAATTATACAACAGTGTAATTGGGTAGTTCTGGCCAAGCAATATGATTGGATGAGAGTTATTCTCTTTGACATAGAGCATATAGGGTGGATATAGTGCATTACAGAACTGGGATGTTTAATTATATTTTTTACTAAATGTTGCAATTGTTCTCATAACAGTGAGACAACAAGAGAACTATTTGGGGTGTGAAACAAGAGTTTGTACACACTACATAGTGCACTAGCCTTCCATTTTACACTATTTCGAATTCAACTCCAGAAGGGTTCATTAGCTAAGGCTAAGAGCTAAACGGTATAAGAGGAGACATAAAGAGAAACTTACAAGATTAACAAGACTCATCACCTTTTGGCTAGAAAGTACCAATAAGAATTTAAAACTAAATATATAAGTAATAACCAGATCATAATCTGTTGATACCAAACGGTGTTTGAAGAAGTGTTGTATGAAAGCAACATAACACTTGAGGTTGTGCTGAATATCAGCATGGCTGTGATGTGGTGGTGGGTATGAGGTCACAGCAAGAGCGTCGAAGATATCCCTCCTATGTGATATTGCTTAATTAATGCCCTCAAAGCAGAGGAAGGCTATAAAAAGATATCAAAGCTCTTCCAGCTCACAGTTTCCACTGTCCAAAATGTCATTAAGAAATGGCAGCTAAGAGGAACTAAGAAAACCCTCAGATAGAGCTTAGCATGCTAACCAAAAAGGCCACACAGAATCTCCAAATGACATAAAAGAGCTGATGAAAGGTTTAGCTGGCACAGGAATGGTGGAGCAAATTGCTTGCACACCATCTGCATCAGAAGGAAACATTACCTGTAATATTATCACAGTGGGCATCCTATGCATCCAAAACAACATCTTGATCACACAGATGCATTTTGGAAGCAACTGCTGTGAACTGATGAACCTTTGATGATTATGGCCAAAGTAAAATATTTTTACTTCATTTTGACTTTTGACTTTGTTTAGAGTGAAAAAAAGTATAGGAGTGGATCTGTTGTGCTTCTGGGTTGTATAGCAGCCAAAGATACAGGGGACATACTGGGTGCTGTAACAGGACAACAAAATCCTCTTCAACAAGAAGATCAAGCTAAAGCTTTTCAAATGGTCCTCACAGTCCCCCAACTTAAACATCCCTTAAAAAAAAAAAAAAAAAAAAACTAGGTCAAAAATTAATTGTCCAAATATCACCGGATTTCAGTTACAGGTATGTCGTTCTGAATTATCTAATGAACATAAGCCTGATTTTAAAGGTTTGTCAGCTGAAGTGTCTTATTTTTCAAGATTGTTCCTGATCTAAATGCAACGTTTAAAATCCATAACTTGCTGAGGCTCCCTGGCATTTCTGAGGATCTTCAGTCTTATTAATTATTTAGAGCTAGCAATTAAGGTCCCGCATCTGTCTACACACATTCCAAAGGAATCAGCTCAGTGAATGAAAATAACACCTCAGTCTAAGAAGATTAAGATTTTATTTTGTGGCCCTGAAATTGTGCATTATTATTTTTGTTGTGATATTTTTCAAAAACTGATAGCAGGAGCAGGAAAAATGCTAGATGACTAAAAAACGATTTAAAGAACCTCAGTTGTTTAAAGCATGGATGTGCTTCGGTTCTCTGTATCTCTAAAGCACCTACAAAAATGTAACGCAGGGTTTTGTGCAAGACTGTAATACCCGACTAATCCCAAGGATTTATACTTCCGTTCATGCATGCTTTGAAGGCTTTCAGAGCATCAGCTCATTCACTAAATTTAAAAGTAACCCTCCTACATGCCCATCTTCATGGAGATTGGCCAGTGGAGACACATGGATGAATAGAGTGCAGAATCCCAGAGCAGCAATCACATTTTTCCTGACCAAGCAATGTGGATAAATGTATTCATTATAGTTTTAACTGATAGACAATCAGGAAATAAAATAACATAGTGTGTTTATTACCTCTGCTATTCGGTTTTCATTTATCTTATAAAATCAGTGTTTTGGGGACTTGCACCATATAGACAAGGTATTTGGCCAAACTTGCAATGTTATTGTATCCAAATACATGGACCTCAATATGGAGCGGGTCGCCTTTTGCAGCTAAAACAGTTTTCACTCTTCTTAGAAGACTATCTCCAAGATTTTGGATTGTTTCTGTGGGAATGCATGTGGTTGAAGTCAGGGCTCTGTGTGGGCCAGACAAGTTCTTCCACACCAGACTCATTAAACGATGTCTTTATAGTCCTTGCTTTGTGCACTGGATCACAATCATGTTGGAATATAAAAGGGTTTTCCCCAAACTGTTGCCACAAACTTGGAAGCATCGCATTGTCCAAGATGTCTTGGTATCCTGAAGCATTTAGATTGTCCTTCACTGGGGATAAGGGACATGACTGAAACACCTAAATTCAATAATAAACAGGTTTGGCCAAGGACTTTTGTCCATATAGTGAACATATCATTACCACATCAAATTTGCGCTGTTTCATTCGGAAAAATTTTCAACAAAGAATTTAGGATATATAATATTTTAAATCTCTTCCTCAGCAGATGGAGCCCACTTGTGCCGGTGGTGGGTCACAGCAGGTGAAGTTGTGATAATTACAAAGACAGCATTGCAACTCAGTGAGACAAGATCTCTCTTTCTTTCTAAGATGGTTTCATTTTTCACTCTTTCATTAACAGACTGTTTATCTTGCAGACTTTTTCTTCCTCAATATCTCTCGGTCTCAGTTTCTTTTCTTCTTTAATAACCCTGTCTTCCCTTTGTGGCATCCTTCCACAAAATGTTTAGTCTTTCATACTGCATATCTATTGTACGTTCTGTAACGCTACAGATAAAGTGTACAGATATATGACGAGTTGTATAACACTTTTACCCTCCATACCCTAATATAAATCAGCATGATTTAATTTTTTTTTTACCACAATTTTTTTTAACAAAAATATAATATACTATTTGCATTGCATGATTAAATGAAAGAGACATTAGCTGGTCTGGAATTTGTCAATCTATGCAATTGCATATTAAGTCATATTCCTCCTTTTAATATTCCATATCTGTTATGAATGACAAAATAGTTTTTAAAAATTCTATTTAGTAATGTTTATAATGGTTACAGTTCTGATGGACCTGACAACTATAGGAAGATAATTCAAGAGTCTAATGCAAAATCTTTCTTTAGTGCAAATACTATCTAGCTAGCTGGTATCTAAGATACCAGTAATGTATTTTTGTGATGACAATTGGCTTGTGCTATTCTTACCTCATACACTGCATGCATTATGTGTGGTTGCCACTCCAGTTTAAAAAATTACAAGCTACAGTATAATATAGAACATGCCATCAGTGTTTTCCAGGCTGAAAGAACAGCAAATGCTCTTATCGTGCCTCAATGTCAAGCCTGCATTCAAGGCCATGATACAGTGTTTGTTTCTGACAGCGTCAAGGACTCGACTGAAATACTCTTTCAGTCTTTAAATTCCCCACAATCATCTGAATATTTCAATGGCAGAAACAGTAATATAAAACAACTGGCAATATATTTGCAATTCATTTCTTACACCTAATGTGTTTTATTTGTGCTTTAAGATCAAAATTCTCCAACAATTCCTATACAGTACATCAGGAAATCACAAAATGTTAGTACGGCCTATTTACGTCCTTTTGACTGTCGTACTGTACTAAGCATCGAGAATTAGTATGCTCTCTTACCCTGGCTACGTAATTCCCTTTTAGGCACCTCCCTCTGAATTTCCTGTATTTATCATAAAACCCTTAATCCAATCCCTACTGTCTGCATAACCACCATGTGTAGGAAGACCTGAACAAATAGGTAAAACTATGAGGGAAAAAAAATCACAATCAGGGTTATAGTTACATCTGAAATTCAGCATGTATAAACATTTTATTATAGTGGTTTTGTTTCAGATATTGATCTAATATCCTGCTCATTTACTAAATTAGCATGAACATACTTTAAAAAATGGTCCAATATATGCTATGTGATGTAAGCATATTGTACTTAGTATATTCTGATCAGTGATCTCTACTGTACGTATATATCACAATTAACACTAAATGTCACTAAATGCAAAGCAGAAAAAAACCATGCTGTAGATAAATATAAAAAAGGGGTCCTACAGCTTTTTATTAAACATTCAATATGAAATGTTCATTGCTAGCAGCACAACACCACAGGAGATGCTTGCTAAGCGGGAAAACAACGTCGACAGAAACACTAGGTGAGAACATAACATCTCATTCTCAAGATGTTTTACTTGATGATCTTCCATTATTGCTTTTTGACGGTGGGGGATTCTACCACAAAAAGAAATAGAATCTTCTCACTACTGTGCGTACATCAATTAGTAAATGTGGACCCAACTTTCAATGTAAAGTAATCTGGACTGATTTGGAGTATATGGAGGATATTCCCGATTAAATATACCTGTGCAGCAAAGCAAGTGACGGATTATAAGTAACCATGGTTTACAGAGGAGCATGTGATGCAGGGGTGTAGTGCTCTGCAGCATGCAAAATCTGATAGGTTGAGTTAGAAGGTGTAATCAATAAAAACTGGACCTGAATCATAACCTGTGACCACTCACAACTGATAATATATTTTCTTATGAATTCTGTTGGGCCAGTTCTCCCTAATGTGCTTGAAATTAACCACAGTTCTTTCTTTCTTTTTTTTTTAAACAAATACAGACAATTGCTTTTTCTTGTACTTTACTTACCAGGAATAGCTTAGCTTATAATTTAGTTAAAATAAGTTCTAAATATGGCAAGAAATAAATTGTATAATAATAATAATTCAATTATTAATTTCTATGCAAATATTAACCCAAATCTGTAAACCTGGGACTCAGCTAGGAGAAAACAACCGACCGACCATCCAAGCTCTTGGTCATTTCAGCTACACCAAGTAAAAACCATAAGAGCCCATCGCAAATGAAAACTGTTCAGCACACACAACCTTGCCATTAGGCAATAAAGCAACAAGGTATTATTGTCACTTTATCTCATCTAGCACTTTACCACTTTCTAGTTCTTTCTATTATCCTTGCTACACTGAAAGATTGGAGGGTTTTTTTTTTGGCTGTTTGTTTCTGTAAATTCTGTCCACATTCGTGAGAAACATCTGTGTGTACAATTATGTCAAAGCCAATATATTCATTTCCCATTCAAAAACTACATCTCAGCCAGACAAATCAAACTAAAAGCATAAGACCAAGTATATTGAAAAATCTAAACTAGGAATGATAACATACTGTACTGGGATAATTACAGTATGTGTTTAGCTTGAACAACACCAGGTTCTTACTTACCATGAGGCTTCTATGAATAACTCCATGTTATCCGCTTGCATTTCTGTACCGTATATATTCTTGGGATTTAATTCAATGCCACTTTCTGCGTCAGTTCAGAGCTCAAAACAGTTGTAGCTGTATTTAAAAAAAGAAAAGAAAAAAAAAGGTGGGGGCGTAACCTTCATATCATTCCGCAGATACGTGTGTGGGACTGTCCGCATTCTGACGCTGTGCCGTTGATAAACCTAAGCAGAAATCGAAATACAAAACCATTTAATTCTGTTTCAAGCTCAAGACTTCTGTTTCTCTTTTATTCTTAGGAAATCCCACAGTTTGGCTTAACAAGCTATGAGTCAAGTGTTCTCAGGTTGGTCGTAGACACGTAACCTGCAATCACTTGAGTTATGTTCTGTGACAAACAATAGCTAATACACAATGCAATCTGCCTGCACATCAGGTGTTATACAGTGTGACTATTCCATGTCATACTGGACTAGATGATCCTCACACAATCTTGCCCTAATTCTACAGCAGACTGTGTTCCTCATATGATGAACATCCTTCAACAACAAAACCCACAAAGAAAGACAAACACTACATTCGACAATTAGCACGATCCGACTCACACAGAAAACCAGCTCACATTAACTTCTTCATTAATTTAATTGAAAAATTTGAAACACCGCCAGAACTTTGTTGTCGGTTGTTCTTTGATTGCACCAGCACTAAAACAGCCACATCATGCAGTAACAGATTATGTGAGTGATCTCCTGTCGCGGTAAAATTTTAACATCTTTGCTTTTTCTCTTTGACAGCAAAATTGGGATGGAAATCATACAGTCAAGAGAGTTTTCTGTTCTTAGCTCCCATATCAAGAAAGATTTTCGTTTTGGTGTAACAGCGATATCGTCTTGTTTAGGCTGTGCAGGATTTTTTTTCTTACCAACATTCCATCTTGTGTTCTTGTTTTGCCTACGAATTCTCTCAACTTTATTTCTCCCAGCTTTCCCTCTTTAAGCTTCAATATCTTGTAATTTTTTATTGTTTCCTGATATCTTGCACAATTTTATGGCTTATGGCTTATCGCTTATGGCTCAGCTCCACCCAAGAGTCGCCATTTTATTTGCCGACTTGTGTTATAAACTAAAGCATTACAGGGCTGCATCAGGCCAATAACAAATTGATATGGTACACACTCTGTTGTTGGCTCCAAACTCTCTTTTTACCTCAGTGTTGTAAGGGAATGAAGAATCAGTGGTTATCTTTTATTTACAGTGTAAATGTTTTAACAGTTATCTTCAAACATCTCACATCACACTGCTTTTTGAGTGGGGGGCATTTTAAAAGGTGGCTACAGTACGAAGCTCAAGCGTGGATCGTTTCCAACTGACCATCACACTTCATCATGAATCTGTAAGTGTAAGTATTTTTAGTATGTTAGTTTAGCATGTTAGTTAAGCTTCTTTGCTGATTTTGTTGATTATTTTCACACTGTGAGACTAATGCTATCAGTGGTAGCTTGTATTGCATGCTGAAACGGGATAAATCTTCAGTCTAGTAATGTTGAAGAATATTTAGTGAGAGTTTAAGCTTTCGGCAAGAACAGATCCATTGTATGTTGATATGAGAGGCTTATTTCTTGTAGGAAAATGCATTTCCACAAATGCATATTTAGGTGCGGTTTATACAAAAAAGACACTGCACCAACGTGTTTTGCGTATCCCAGTTAGGGAGCTGGTGTCAGAGCGTGCGGTCTGCCAGGATACACCACTCTTGGAGAAGTTGGGATTAAGTGCCTTGCCCAAGGGCTAAACCGTGGCAGTTTGAACTCCCAACCTTCAGATTAGTAACATAAAGACTTAACCATTTGAGCCAGAAAAGGAGTATAATATGCAAGCATTACTTTTGCACAATCTTTAGTAACTGTGTCTTCAGTTTCTATGGTGAGTGTGTTGGTAGATTGCATGTTACAGATGCCGGACCTTGTCATAATAAAAAACAGATTAATCATGACCCGGAGGTGACTGAATAGTTCAACTGCAGCCTTTTCTTTTGGACTCCATTAGTGACGGTAATCAATTTTCTCACAGCTGCTCAAATCACCAGTAATGGTGCAAGATATTCTCTCAAACTGGTTGCCAAAATCACAAATCCCAATGAAAAGAAACGTGGCAGGAATTTATACTTGCTGTTACTTTCAAATTTGCTTTGAAGGAAAGCAATAAGCAAAAAATCCCCATAAATTCACAATTCGTCACCATTGCAAATTTAACTGCATGTAAGCCAGATAATGTAATATTTACATGAAAAACAATAGTTATTCAAAATTACACTTAATATTTTGTATAGAGCTAAATGGAAACTGCTTCATTTTAAATTAAAGGTAGAATTATTGCTTGATGTGTTCGCACTGCCTTGATACGTTTACCATCCGAAAAAGGACACACACACACAAACGCAAAAAAAACACGCACATACGCATGCACATACACACATGATGTGTCTGAAGTTCTCTATTTATTAATCAACAAAAGAGCATATTTAGGCCTTTTTCATCAAAAGAACAAAAGTCATATGGAGACAGACAGACGACAGCAAATTAGCCCTTTACGGTTAGACAAAAGAATTCCAGCAAGTTATTTGCATGAATATTTATCCGGACGCGCACTGTCAGAAGTATTACCATTTAAGAATGAGAAAGTGCAATGAAGGAGTTGTTTTATGGAATGTTCACACAATAGAAGAAAATCATTAAAAACATTAAGACATACAGTATATCACCAAAAGTTTTTTTTTTCCATTTAGCCAAATAAATACATGGAAAGGTGCAGGAAGCTTTAAACCTCCATACAATGAACATATACGAGCAGCTACAGAGGTTTAATATAACACACGTCGGTCCAAATGGCTCGATCCACAGGCAAGCATGCAAATGTCGTACAATTCCCCATCAATTTCTCTAAGGGTGTTTCCATACTAGGGCCGCAAGATCATTCGCGAAACACTTGACCCCAAAGTCTGGCTCATTTTGAACAGTAAGGACACAATCGTTCCAGTCTTGGGAACCATGCTCAAGTCTGCTGGAAAAGGAGGTCTCAATAACAATATAACAATCTCGGAAACTGATCAAATCAGATATGAGGGGAATTGAACGGAAGTAGATTGCCGTTTACCACAAAAATAATGTGAATGCTGGCCAGCAGGGGGAGTGGGGGAACAACTGATCACAATCCAAATCAATTTGAACGCCCTCAGTGAAGAATCCGAGATAGTCTTTTATCGTTAGATAGTCCTTAAATAGTCTGTGCTTAGTTTAATGAAAGTCTGAAATTGTACATACTGTGTGTGTGTGTGTGTGTGTGTGTGTGTGTGTGTGTGTATATATATATATATATATATATATATATATATATATATATATATATATATATATATATATATATATATATATTCTTTTATTTCAAATAAGAAATGCCTCTGTATCCAAACTTTTGGGCCACTTTGTACTTATAACATTATGGACTGATCCATACTACTTTAAATCACTAGGGAAGATGTGAGAGCTAAACACATTCTGCTTTAAACAAGCTCATAATAAAATTCATACAAGTCTGTGATACAAGTCTGTGATTCGTCATGGACAATTCATACATAATATGTTATTTTATTTTATTATTTTTTTTTTTTATTCCTTACCGTAAAAATCTCAGGAGCTGGATTAGAAGAAGATAAACTTCTTCAATGGTAAGAAAAAAAGACTTTGTATTTATTTTATGGTAAGCTACTGCAGATTGATTGGGCAGTCATATAATTTCAAATGACAATTCATCATCATCTTATGAATTGATATTTCCTGTGGAGGTTTACTGACGCAGAGGAAATATACACTGTACTAAGAACCAGGGGGAGATTAATTAGTGTAATGGAGATCAATGGTCTGTATAAGGAAGAGAAGAGTACAACATGATGGAGATGTATCTAAGGCAACTTTTTCAAAAGAACTTCAAAACAAAATACTGCTGGAGGAAGTGAAATCGTTACAGAAATCATTTGTAGGGCTGAAACGATTCCTCGAGTAAATCGAGTAGTTCGATTACAATAAATGATCGAGGCAAAATCTTCTTCCTCGAAGCATCGTTAATTAATTTTAAAATCTTGCGTTATGTTTTTGCGCAATTATTTGTTAGCTACACCCCTAATCATTTGTATCACAAACTGGCTGTTTACTGGAAAAGAGACAAATGTTTTTTAATTAATGTTTTTTTACAATTTCACAAGTTTGAAGAAACTTATTCATGTGTAAGCACATGAAATCACTATTTCTGCCATTTTTAACAATGTCCTTATGAACTACAAACACAATCATGTTCAGATCAAAGTAAAACAATAGAACGTGTTGGATTGAATTGGATTTTAAATGATGACAGTGGAAGCTGTATTCTTCAATTGCACCAAATCTGTAGTGATTAATGTGATAATTACAACTAGGACTAATCATGCAGCATGAGGATAAATATACAAAACTCTCATTCATACTGCATTAGTCTTTTTTCTTTCTTTCTTTTTTTTTACATTGGCATTTGCTTTTATATCAAAGGCTATGGATTGGACACACGCCTGCAAATCTCCATCTCAGACACCTCTACTCATGAAAAACCTAGCAACCTCAGAGACATGACCCTCATGCGGGTGATTTGCATAATGAGAATGGGGAGATCAGGAAATCGACTCGAGCAGCTGCATAACCCTTCCTCTAAATATGAGGAACTTTTACACGATGTACTGTATAATTTAATTACACTTTATTTTAATTATGTTCATTTTGGTGTGTGGCCCAAGAACTGTGAGTGTCTAGTACCTACAAAAAGTAGGCAAAAAACAAGGAAAGAAATATCCCGTCTATTGCACGCAGTGATTCTGGATTAGGTCTGAATACCACACATTATGAAATTAAACAAATAAATAAATAAACAACATCAACAACCATGCCAGAGCGATATACAATGCTGAGTCAAAAATGATCCACACTCTGGCTGTAGAATGTATTTTAATTCCCTTTAGAAAAGACAATGTAAATCATAATATCCTTTCTTTTAAATACACCTTGTCCATCCATCAACTAAGCTTCTTTATGCCCTTATTATAAAATGTTTTAAGCAGAGCTGTGAGTCATGAATGCACCGCTGTCTTCACTTCTTCGTCATAAATTAATCTTCATCCTCGTAAGGATGCTTTCAGGGAACTAAACAGGTGAAAGTCTGATGGAGCGAGGTCAGGACTATAGGGAGGATGCCTTAATATCTCAAAGCAAAGTTTTTGCTGTGTGTCGACAATGTGGGCAGAAGTGTGTGGATGTGCATGTCCTGCGAGATCCCAACAGACGGAGTTTACGCCATAGTTTAGGCTTTAGCTCTTTAATAAGCATCTCACTGTAACGAGCACTGTCGATCACTGAACCTTTTCTCTGATAATGTTACTTTTCCGGCTGATGGTTGACTTTTGAACTTTTTCTTGGTCCGCAATTGAGGATGTTGAACGTACTCTGACGTTTTTTTTCCCTCAGGCTTGTACAGTAGTGGTGAATCCATGTCTTGTCACCAGTAATGATGTTCTTTAAGAAACTTTCACCTTTTTTAGAATATCTGTCCAAATTTTGTGTGCAGATATCCAAACGTTGTTTATTCTCTTCCATAAGTTGTCACACCCTCAAACCACAAAAAACAAATCACAAGTGGGGCATCCATTTTCACTCGCGCCACAGTCACAAATGAACTGATTCACACCTGCGCAGCAGTGCCTGCGGAGACGGAAGCCTTGAACGGGGAGCACTGATAAGACAGTGAGGTAATCAGAAGTTTTAATATAATCAGAGTGCGGATCATTTTTTTACTTTAAACAAACAGTAAAGCATGAATAAAAGTGGCAGATTTTTTACAACGGCACTTAAAACTTCTCTTCACACTACACATCATTACCTCGTCTTAATAACGCCAGACTAATGGTGATCAACTTAAACCCTGTGCTCCCGGACTGCGCTCTGTGGCGCGTGGGAAAGAGGGAGGGGGCCGTTATGACTCACTGCTGATGTGAGTTAAGAATCGGTTTACTGAATCGATTCGTTCGGATCAGAATCGATTAAAAGAATCAAGCTGTACGAGTCAACACTCAGAATGAACCAACTGGCGTGTTTCTTGTTTGACATTGTTGATACTCTTCGAAAAGGGTATCATGAAGTAAGTTATTGTGGTCTTTATTGTCTAAACTAGTAACCACTTTTACACAGTAATACCAGCTCAACAAGATTTTCCAATGTTTCAAAGTGCCATTATTAATTTATATCATATAGCTCAGCATTAATTATCATGAATTACTTGTACACACGCACAAGTGCAAATATGAGATTTCAAACCCTTCAAAGGTACAATTTCGAAGCTGTATACCAAGAACTAACATCTGCATAATGACATAAAGTGTAGCTAAACATATTACGACCACTTTGTGATTCAAATCCATTTTAATTGCAGTCATGTGATGCCGGATCAAAGCATTGATTATCTTTTCAGGAAGTCATGCCTGCCACAGATAACATCACTAAGCCAAATAATGATGAATCACTCTCTAAATTTACCCTCACAGATTCTACTGAAAACAAGACAAGAGACCAGATAACAGTGTATGATGAGCAACTTCAGTCATTTCATGATCCTGCTGTTCTTTACATCACTTTGAGCACAGTGATCAGTCTTACTGATTATATATAGTGATACAGTCTTCGCGCCTTTTTGTAATATTTGACATTAAACTATAATTTAGAAAAATCTAAACATTGTTTAATTAAGCATAATATCAGGGCTTTTGCCCTCATATGGTGTGACATCTTCATGAACAATGCATTATAATTGCATGTTCCTGCTTTGTAAAACCTCCAGAGGAAATGGCGACTGGTTTGGATTTAAATCAGGTCTGACATCACAAGTACATCCTTTTTAAAACATACTATGAACACATCATACACATAACACATAACAATAACACAGTTGCATGTAATAATAAAATGTTTTTATGTGTATTTGTTTTAACCTGAATTAATGTCAAAATAGTGATATATGATTAAGATTGGATTCTTCTTTGGGCATAGGATGGTGATATTTGTCATTGTGATACTTTGATTAAAAGAACGGAGTATGAAATTGAAAAAGAATTACCAATTAAATAAATAAATTAGCAATATCACATGCAATATAGCCCGTTACTGTTGCTATGTACAATTTTATCTCAAAATCTGTTTCTGTGATTCTTAATGATACTGGTCTATTGCAGTTAACCTTTGTTTATCTTATGTTTGTTTATCCTGTGAATACTTTTTCCCTCTATTTATTACTTCATTTCATTGCTTTGTACATTTTATTACTCTCTTGGATCTCTAGCACAAGAATAAAATTAAGTTTTATTTTATCGTATGTTGCATAAAGAATCCAAAGTGGGAAAAGTTTAGTCTCTAACTCAATACAACAAAATTCAGAAATGCCACTATGCCACCATGCTGCCCCTATAAACTGAATTAATATGATTAATATGAGATTAGCCTCTTCTTTGGGCATAGGATGGCGATATTTGTCATTGTAATGCTATATCTGGTCTTCTAATCAATTGTACTAAATAAATAAACAATTTTTAAAAAGAGCCTAAAACTTTTGATTCGTCCATGTCTGTGAATCGATTCACTCTGAAAGAGTCGCTCGGAAAAATTAACCGATTCAGCGCTATGACTCACACAGGCGTCGCGTGAGCGTAGAATCTGATGGAACCGTTAGAATTCAAACTTAAAAAAATAATAATAAACCCAGAGCGCGTGAATAGAAATAAGACCGCATCGTATCGCTGCGTGTTGTGATGCCGAGGCTCGGGCAGGCTGTCAGCGCTTTTAACCTTACCGAACATTCTCATAACACAAATCACTGATGCAGGCATTAACCGTTACCGCGTTCCTGTGCGTGTGTTTAAGTGTGTGCCATTATTGTACTTACATTATCAGTTAGAATAAGGCTGAAGTCCTGGTGAGCAGCGGTGTATCTGGCTTTAGCCGCTATAGCCCGGGAGATGAGACATTTTATATTTCTTTTCACGCAAAAAAAAAACGGAGCTGGAAAAGCACGACTTTTTTTTATTTTTTTTTTTACTTCTCGTGGAATAAACAAGACAGTCAGGTAGCGCGTGCTCTTTTGCTTTTGTCGTCACGCGGCTGAAACCTTCAGAGCTGTAAATTCGTTGGCATGACGCTCCAGCGCGAGCGCTTCGCCCGGCTTTTTTTTTTTTTTTTTTCGCGCTCAGCAGACCGGGTCCTAGTGCCGACCACACCAATTCCGAAACCGCGCATCAACAGGTTGCAAAAGATTTGACGTACTGCGCGGTCTGTTCTGAAGTTAACGTACACCTCACCGGAACCGGTGTTAGACGCCAAAATGCTCCAAGTGGCACGCGTAGTGATTAGCACCCCGGGTCTGTGTGCATGGAGTTTGCATATTCTCCTTGTGCTTGATCCGGTTTCCTCACAAAGACATGCAAGTTAGGCTAATTTGAATTCCCAAATTGCCTGTAGCGTGTGTGTGTGTGTGTGTCCTGTTCCAGGGTGTACCCTTGCTTGTGCCACTGTACAGTATTCAGAATAAGCAGTATAGTGGATGGATGGATGGATAACTTTACATTTTTATTATGATCAAATACTACATTATTATTGTAATGAGCCCTGGTCATGTGACAACCTTTATGAACATTAATGATTGGCATATTATTAAATAATTAAATAATGACTAAATATGTTTTTTTAGGCAGTCATTTTCATATATAACATGCTTCGTTCACTCATCATCTACGGTATACCGCTTTATCCTGTGTACAGGCCACGAGGCGGGGTACATCCTTGACACATACACACACTCACATGCTCATTCACACACTATGGACAATTTTGGGGACAATTAATCTAAAAACTAGCCTAACCTAGGACAAATGGAAGTAGTCTGGACTGGGAGGAAGCCAGAGTACCCAGAGAGAACCCACCAAGCACAAAGAGCCCGAGGTGTGAATCGCACCTGGTGGCAATGCTGCTACTGTGCCGCCTATACAACATGTATATGTTTATATTGGGTAGTTTATAATAAAATTAGTTTAGAAATCTTGTAAAGATATTAACATGATGATCGGCTTATGTGCATTGTACCGCTTTACAGTTATAATTATCCCCCACCTTTCCAGGAGGGCTTTATACTAGAATTTGGCCTATACTATCATTCAGCCACCAGAGCATTAGTGTGGTCAGGCAGGGATGTTGAGTTCGAAGACCTTCAGTGCATTCGACATCGTACATCAGGGTTATTCAATCTTATCCAGAAAGGGCCAGTGTATGTTCAGACTTTCTTTCCTGCCAAGTATGCAGTATGCCACCCCTGATAGTTTGTTGAAAGCTAAGACTGAGTAATTAAACGGATGTGGCTTCTGCTTGGTTGTAATGAAAGCCTCAACCCTTACTGACCCTTTCTGGATAACACCGATGTTCTACATCATCACAAAGGTGTTCAACTGAGTTGAGATCACGGCTGAGGTCTGTGTAGGCCATTCAACTTTTTCCAAATTTCTGACCTTGGTAACCAATTCGATTGAAGAAATTCTGATCCTGGAATCCATGGATGCTAAACATAATTTCACGTGCATTTTATAGATTTTATTATTAATTATCCCGAATTATTCTGGATAATTGGGAGACAAAGCACTAATTAGATAAGACATCCTGAGCAAATAAATAAATCTGCAAAATTTGCTTGGATTATAGACAAATTATATTGACTGACATGCCATGATGACTCAAAAATCACCTTTTCATTTAGAGCCAAGTATACTGGTTAGGTTTAAAATTATTTCCATATAGCCTATATATTTTGATTTTGGCAAAAATTTCAAGTCTTTAGTTATTTTTTTCCCTAATAGACTCTAGTACAATTTAATTATAACTAGAAAGTGATTATACTCAGAATCAATCCACTTGCAGAAAGTGCACTCAAGACATGATGTGTTTTTGGTGACATGCTGCTTGTTTTGTAGATGCATGCTGATTGTCAATTGGTGTTTCATAATTTCCTCAAAATGCACACTATATAAATATTAAAATTAGATTTTTGTTCCTACTCTACTGTTATTATTAATATTATTTAAAAAGTCTATTGTGTATACTGGCAACTGTACCCAGCTAGGCCACAGCCTATACCACTTGGGGAACATCCTCTTGTCAGACCTGATCAAGTATGACAGGTGAGACACTTTCATAAGGTGAAACACTCCACATCTAATGTGGATGCAGAGTCTAACACCAAAGCCAATGTTGATCACCACGGTCTTCAGGCATCTATCAGTCTTACAAATGGGGAGGCACCGACCATCAAGTGGTCAGTGGAGGAGCCATCCCATAATCAGACAAGACATCCCATCACCCTTGTTAATGAGTTATGCATCCTCTCAAAGAACAACATTTGATAAATCATCAAGTCTGGCCTGTGAGCCCTGTACTCAGCTCTAAGGAGGGAAGAACAATAAAGTTTGATCTCACGGGGATTATCATTGCCATGGATC
Organism: Clarias magur; assembly: GCA_013621035.1. NCBI lineage: Eukaryota > Metazoa > Chordata > Actinopteri > Siluriformes > Clariidae > Clarias > Clarias magur. The sequence goes on from QNUK01000257.1 coordinate 111,763, forward strand.
AACACTACAAACAGCAGTGAAAGTATCATCCTGGACAGCACCCAAAAAACAAACAGGAGCACACCCAATCAAGCAGGAGCATGGCACAACAACTTCGCAGAGAGCAATAGCCATGATCAGTGGCTGCTGAAAACAGAAAATGTAAAGGGCTGGATGCCCAAATAGGTTGTAAACAAACTGTGCACAGGATTTAACTATAAAACTGTCTAAACAAAAGTGTAAACAATGCATAAGTATCACTAAAAATTACGTGTCATAGAAATTATGATATTGAGAATTTCAAGTGATATTTCTGTCTCAGAGACAAGATCTCCCCCAGGTTCATTGTCATGACAATTGAATAATATCATTATGATTAAGGAGACATCTCTGGAAGGATCCAAGGAGTTTAAAATGAAGGGAAGGAACTTGATATAGCATTCAACAGCTCTGATAGCGTCATGTCCAGTGACATTGCCCTGACATTGGAGACATCATGGGGGCCAGGCTTCCACACCAGACAGACTTATGAATGATAGGAAGTGAGATTCATTGTCACGACGCATCAAATTCAGCTCTTTTCTAAAAGTAGGATATGTTAATTGCGTTAATATCACCTACAGTGTGTGTGTGTGTGTGTGTGTGTGTGTGTGTGTGTGTGTGTGTGTGTGTGTGAAACCTAATGCACAAAAAGTGTTTTTCTCCTAACTGAAACCTGGTCTCTCATGCACTCATCACATCTCATCGCTGTGCTAAAAGATGAAACTCTGAAAGAAGGCAATCAGAATTTACTCTCGTTTAGTGTCAGATTGGTTTGTTTTTGTAGCACAGTTTCACACTGTGAATGAGAGAAAGGGAGGGAGAGAGAGAGTATCAAACTGAACTTTGAGTCATATTTGTTTGGGATTCATTTGTATAGTATTGCATGCCCAATTTTGAAAAATACAGTATTGCCCCCTTTTTAATCTGTCCCGGCTGTGACTCTGACCTTTATGCCTAGTCTATTTTTTTCTTATAGCAAAAACAAACTGAGGGGTGTGTGCCAAACCAAACCATCAGGTGGCGATATATCCCTAACCTTCAGAATCTTCTAAAATTCAGAAGCTTGAAAAAAATGTACAGCAAGTTTGTCATGCTCTGGTGTCAAGCACAGGAGACATGGTGTGTGTGGTGCACACACGTACAAGTCAAAATGTTTTTTTGTTTTTTTTTGTCAACTTCTAAACATCTTCACTCAGTAAGTAGCTTTCCAAAAGATCCAAAACGGAGTTTGTATGGGTGAAATGCATGGAAAATCTCTGTTTTTAAAAATACCCCATATATGTGTGGATAAGATCTTTAAAGCCCATTGGGACAGGAATCATGATGCCTCATGCTTGGGGGAGGAAGAGCAATTCACATTATTGACAATAAATAATTATATTGATTTCTAACATTTAGTCATTATAAATTCATGACATACTAAACTATTTATAGGGGTAATAACATATTATGCATGATACTGTTGAAAGACCGAGATGGCAATATGTGACCCATATATACGTAATTAACAAGAGGTATGACTCATGCAGACTTGAAGAACGGAAGGAACCAGACAGTTTGATAGAGATACATTGATGGCGATCATGTCTCATTCAAGATCATGAGGAGGTCATCGGCCTAATTGTGGTCATCCCTGGCACTACATTTTCCTCACTGACATTGCACCTTTGTCTTCTAGTGAAGACAGTTAAGCAAGGAAGAGAAGGTAAAGATAATTGTATGCAGGCCAAAGATGATTTTTTAAATGAATCGAGACAATTTTAGCAGTAGCAACAGAAAGGATAATAATCACATATTTAATTTCCTACATCTCAGTGTGACCTGTGAATGTCAAACAGGCAACCGTAAAAAGGTGTTGGTATAGTGAGCTTGGAGGTTAGAGTGAGTCTAATGGTGTAGGAAAAAGCAATGAAGAAGGTGGAAGTGGATGTCAATCTCAACAAAGAGGGTATTGCTGGCAAAGATGAAAGCACAGTAGGAGATAAAAACAAGGAGGCAGGATTTTCGAAATTTCTTTTGTACCTTTGCACTAAAGTGTGCGATGCACTTGTGTACTCTTCTTTGTATTATTGTTGTTGTTATAATAAGTAGTAGTATTAGGAGGAGGAGCATTTTTGGTCAATATCGTACCCTGCTTGTTCTTCCCAAGTAAAAATTTTCCAGAAGCATCCTTCTACACCGCCTGGCCCAAAATAAATAAATAAATAAATGCAATTTTATTTAACAATATGGTGGCCAGCTCATATGTGAAAATGATTTCTCATGATCCCAGTAGCACATTCACAGTTTGAATCCTGGAATATGCCTGTGGCATTAGGGAAGAAAAACTCCACAGATGTCATAACATGGTCTTTCAGAACATTCAGTTCGTCTGCTGACTTTTTATTGCCTCACGATGTTACTGAGCCTAGACCTCACCAACTGAAGCTGAACCCCAGATCATAACACTGCGTCCTGAGCTTTGTGAAGTGGACGCTATGCATGATGGGTGCATCACTTCAACCGCCTCCCTTCTTACCCTGACACGTCCATAGCTCTGCAACAACTGACCTGAGTCAATCTGAACTCATCAGACCATATGAACTTTTACATTACTCCAAAGCCCAATTTTTATGCACCCATGCAAATTGAAACTTTTTTCTGAGTCTTGTTAATTAGACTAGATTAACAAGTGGGGTGGAGTGTGGTAGGATACACCCTTACTTTCACCATTAAACATAGCTCTGGTTTTTCTGTGGGTTTTTTTTTTTCTTTTCTTTTTTTTACCATGCAACTTCACCAAGTGTTTAAGCGTTCTCCATTCATTTCTTGCTCAAAGCTGATGGGTCTGCACTATTCTTCCAGGGTTTGATAATATGTTGAAGGGTTCATAACCCAGTCCTGTAATTTCAAATCTCCTGAGACAATTTAATTCATTCTTCGGAAAAAAATCTTTGCTCAATGCAGCCCAATAACCTGCCCCTTCTGGAATTTACAAATATAAATATCGCGCGCCCTCTTCTGGGCGTTATTTAAGGGACCTGCTGGTCAGCTGACCTAAAGTGAAATCACATGACCATTACGAGACACACGAAAACAGGAAACCGGAAGCGAGTTCCCAGACTCTGGCTGTTTGTCAGTAAGCATTATATATATTTAAATATTTAACTGTTTATTTCACTATAATTGTAATTTGGTTATTTATTTGGTGTAATAAATGGTACAATGCAAGCGTAATGATGACGTATACCATAATAGTGTAAACAGCTGTATTAGCTTGCTAGCTAATAACTTGTTTCCGTTATATTTTCGTAATTATGTAATAATAAGGCACATATGGATGTATATAACAGCATAAAGAAGGTTTTGTGTTTATTTGGAAACCTATAGTCAGACAGAATGTAGATATAATACATTTTGGCAGTTATAGAGGTTATATTATGAGCAACTTGACCAGCACGTCCTAAAGTGTTTTATGTGTTCTTAAACCGAATTATTAATAATGAATGATATAATTAAATGATATTAATTAAATGATATATAATTCAAACAATAATTTATGTGTTTATTTAATTTAATGGTGTGGAGTGTACGATAAGATTAGTTTTTATCACATATTTCAGACCGAATAAACAGTCATTCCCACACCAGCTTCTTTAGCTCCAATATCCCTTCAGTCTGAACTGAAATAATTTGGATTACACGTGGATTACACGGATGCTAATCTGATAAAATGTGCATTTATATGCTTACGTTCTTTTATGAGCAAAGTGGTTCTGTCTGCTGTAAAGCGTTTACAAGTATTTTCTTTAAATCAGCAAATCAGACCAATTCTGTGAAAATAAAGACACCTGAGAGTTGTTTTTACCAAGATGGAATGGAGGCAAAATTTCCTTCCAGGAAACACATCACATCAACTGATGTTACCCCTACATGGGGCAAATGTGTGCAGAATTCTGACAAGAGAGAAATGATCAGATCAATTGTTTACATGCATTATATTTTAATTGATTTATTATTTTTTCTATAGAACGGATTATTAGACTTTTACCCCCACGTCATTCTGATTGAAAATTAATTCCAATTAGGCTGGATCGGGTCAGATTGTCCTGACTGTGTGATTTTTAAATCCGATTGGTCCATTATTCTGGTTATTAGTGCAATAATGGAAGTAAACTCACCCTATTTTGTCACTCTTAAAGTTAATACAGTGAAGAATTGCAGCCTGTCAATATATTTCTGCCCTGATGACTTCAAATGCAAAAAAACTTACTTAACTTATAGCATATTTGATCGTTTTCATGGGAAGATAACAATGGTCCCCCAGGTGGTGTGAGTGTTTATGCTTCAGCTGAAATAACCCTCGGATAATGCACTTTTTTTGTACCTAAAACTTTGGTTTCACTCCTCTGTCCTTCACAGTTTGATATGACGTGAAATGCTTGTATGACCGCTGATGACCTAAAATTAAAATCCGTGTTTTCAAGTAAAGTTTTTAAATAATAATAAGTATGTAAATTAGCTACTTTCAAGCCAGAGAACTGCAGAGCTGAGCGACAAGACAGGGAAGGGTTTCCCTTATATTAGATCACCTAAAAAAATCTAATTGGTTTCTTTAAATCCTGGCCAAGGCAGAAATGTCAAAAGAACAACAAGCAGGAAATGTATTCACCTTTTTATTAAATAAAGACTAAAAAGCATAATGGATGTGTTTGGTTTAACTTTTTTTTTGTTGAGATTTTGAGATTTTCACATGTGCATGAAATAAGACACATAAAATGATTTTTGTGACTGTGAAGATGTGAGATATATATAATGCAGCCATATGAAAGTAAAATGTTTATTGATTCGACCTATTTATGAAAATTAATTTGCCGCAAATGTATGTGGAGTGAGTAAAAAAGAGTGCTGAGTGCAACTTTCAAAAATGTCTGTGGAATAATTGCATATTAAGAGGACTTAATTTTTTTATAGTAACGTTTATTTTGGGAGGATTATTCAGGTTATTCTATTAGTTTTTGATCAAATGAGTAATTGTTTTAAATTGTTATTGTTTAAACCTTTAGCCATTGAAATGGTTATGCATGTATTGTGTCTCTTTTAAAAAAGTGCTGACACTGGAAACTCATAATTACAGAAAGATTTGCCTTACAGAAGAAAGTATAACATTACAGTGAAAGCATTTATGTAAACCTGTGGTTGCTTTGCAGCTTAAACTATTACCAAAGCTGCTGATACAGAAGGTGGAACACTTTCTGATCTATTGTGGCATAAAGCAGTCGAAAATACTGGGTTATAAATACTGTGTGGTATTGTTCTTGTTGAACAACCTTGTATGGAGCAACCTGCATTTGTTGTCATGTAACTTATTTCACATTCGACTAATACATTTCTTATTGGCAGCAGATGTAAGGATGGCGTCAGCAGTGGAAAGGACAGATGATCTTGTGCGTGAATATTTAATATACCGCGGCTTTACAAGCACTCTCAAACATCTAGACACCGAAATCAAAGTGGACAAAGATAAAGGGTTTCGAGTAAGTACCTCAAAGAAGTTGAGTAATGAATGTTGATGAATGTATGAGGAGTGTGTCCACAGTAATACATGCTTCAAAACCCAGGTGGATAAAATTATCGAACAGCTTCTGCAGTTCATTCAGAACTACGACCTTGTTGGACTGAAAGAATATTGGGGTTACCTGGATCACAGACTCTTCAGCCGTTTAGAGGACGTTTACAGACCCACTGTTAACAAACTGAGGACAAGCCTGTTTCGTTACTACCTCGTGTACACTGTTCAGGTAGGTGTTTCATATTATGATAATATTATGATGATTTTGTTTGATGATTTAATGTGTTTACTGACTAACTCTGCTAGCAAAGGATGCTTTTGTAAGCATGGCCAAACAACTCGCCTTTGGTCTCATTTGTCGATAGGACATAGATCCATGTCCTTTGTTCAGATGCAGCTTTGCAAACCTCAGTTGTGCTTCTCTGTTCTTTTTAGACAGAAGAAGTTTCTCCTGGCAACCCTTCTAAACAAACAGTACTTGTTCAGTTTTCTTCTAATTGTGCTGTTATGAACGTTTAATATTGAACATGCTCACTGAGGCCTGTTGTGTCTGAGATGTAGTTTTTTTATTTTTTATTTCTCTGAGCACTGGGGTGAATGTGCTGAGAAGATTGCAAATTGTCTTGAATGCTTTGCACTTAAATAATCTTTCTCACTGTGGAACGTTCGACTTCAAATTGTTTGGGAATCAGTTTATGCCCCTTTTCAGATTTGTACCATCAATTGATTCTCTAAGACCAGTGCTTATGTTGTATCCTCTTGGCATTATATTAACACGCACCTGAATGCTCCAGTCTAAAAAACCTCTGCATTTATAGAGGTCTTGCTGGGGATCAATAATCAGGAGCTGATGGTTATCAGCACCTGGCTGCAACTTACCTTCCAGGGTGTACTTGGTATTGCGTGCATGTTTTTCTTTTTGGCTTGATTTTTGTTAACTTTTTGCTACAATATGCCATTATTTGTTTATGTTGTTTGTCTGAGGTTGTATTTGCCTAATACTAAGAGCCACTATAATCAGTTGATTTTTATGATGTTTTTACACACAAAACACATAGGTTTAAAAGGGGGTACTAACTGTTGAACATGACTGTAACAACCTCAGCAGCAGCCTCATTTCCCCAACACGTCTGTATCAACAACTCAGCATCAGTAGTATACTAATCACCGGCCTGATCATCTGTCACCATCTACACTTGTTTCTCACTGCGATCATGCATTAAGTTGGTATTTAGTACTAGTGTACCAATGTATTTGTACTTTAATTTATGCTTGAATGATTCATAGTTCACTGTGTGGCTTAACAACCAAAAACATTCTTCTGAAAGGGGTCAGGTACAGGGACGGGATTGAAAATGAGAGCCAAAAAAGTCCTTCAGGAAGACTACATTAGAAATGCAAGAAAGTCTGCCTCTTTGGAAGCCAAATAAGATGGAAGCACAATACAGTATATATTATGCTATTGTAAATGTTATTTTCTGTACATTTCTTTTTTTTTTTTTTTTTATTATTTCATTCTGTGCCTTTATTTTTCATATTTTATTTTCCTCTTACTCAGACAAAGAATGTGGAGAAGACACAAGAGTTTTTTCAGAAGCAGGCTCCTGATCTTCAGGGCCAGGTAGATTGGCGCGATTGGTTCATCCTGCCGTTTATTTCCTCTCCGGAGCAAAATCCGATCTTCTCCCCTTATTTTTCCCGCCAATGGGCCGATACTTTCCTCGTTTCTCTTCACAACTTTTTGAGTGTTCTTTTCCGATGTATGCATATCCTTTCTGTACTTTGCATTTTTTGGATGGACTTGTAACTGATTGTTCATTTTAATCTAAGATCAAAATGTCTTTTACACTCAATCAAGGTCAAGTTTCGTACTGAAAATAATAGCTGACATCTGCAGAATTATAAGGTTCTAATGGGTAAAAGTTATATATCCAGAATCCTTATTATATTTAATTTATTGCTTACCCTTCAGAGACACTATTCTTTATGTATCCATTGCAAGATTATATAAAATTACTTGTTTCTGAAGGAACAATTTCTAACATTCTAGCTAAAAACATTTTGCAGCAGCCTTTTTTGCAATAGTTTAAGGAAAACTCTTATATATGAAACTTTCTATTCATTAAAAATTTTATATTGCCTTTAATACAAAGGTAAAATTACAAGTATGTAAATAAATCAAATAGTAGGTATACAGTAAATATTTTAATATAAAAGTCATTTATATGTTAAGAATAAATGCAATTTTTTTTTTGTAATATAAATGTATGGACTCATACCTAAAATTTTCAAAAAGTTAACTAAAATTGGCAAATTATAATCTGCCATATTTTTGAGAGGTGTTCATGTCAGGCTTTTTATTGTGCAAAATAACAGAACTAGAGCATAAAAGTAAAAACTACCCTTATGTCTATATAGTCCTCTGAAACACTAATACACTCATCCCAGCGTTTCACTAGTGCTTGGATACCAGTAAGGTAGGAAGTTTTAGCAGTATGCCGACACCATGATCAGACTGCATATTTCATGTCTGAAATGCTGGCCGCTGAGGAACTTCTTTAACGTCCCAAACATGCGGAAATGGCTTGGAGCAAGATTAGGACTGTATGGGGAATGTGGCGATGACTCCCAGTCAGATTTCTGTATTGTGCAAGTATGAGGTCGTCGTGTATTGATAGGCAAAAACAGAACAACTTTCATATGTTTTGGTAATCAAACAAGGCCATTTTTTCCAGATTGTGAGCTTTCTTTAAAATGTTTGCACCATTCAAATGTTTCACGGCCTAAGACTCTCATCACCATACTGTGTTTAAAGTCTTTTGTAAATGTTAGGCCTTTATGAGAAATTTTATCACAGGTTCCAGTTTGACTTGAACAGCGCTCGTATATTGAAATATAATTGGTTTTAAAGCTCCAAACAATAGTTCTACAAAAAATTATGTGCAAAATCTCTACTTGTACAAGTCACTTGTATTATGATGTGCTGCAAAATTCCTTAATATACTCACCCCAGCCTGTGCTTCTAAGTTTTGATGCCGAAGTTCAGAGAAGCACCAGCTTCCAGGAGGAGAATGAACAACTGCGCCAAATGGTAAAGTCTTTTTGTTTTTAGTAGTTTTCAATGTAAATATTAGTGCACAGAGATACAGTCCCTTCAACTATTGTTACAGCAAGGTTAATTCTATAGTATTTTTGTAAAGACATTGAATTTGAAATAAAAACAAAGACGAATATTAGATGATTTATCAGAATTTCAGTTTTCAATTCCTGATATTTATATCCATATGTGTTTTGTTTGAACTCAAATATTATTCAAAGTGGTAAAAAAAGAGGAAAATGTAACTGGCAGATTTTTATTGTTTGTCAGGTATGCCCTATTAATCTTGTTGTTTAAACAAATAATAGCTCTTATTGTTTAAGCAGAATGTTATTGTAGCTGCCTGAATATCTCACTCTCACTCATCATCTATACCGCTTAATCCTGTATTCAGGGTCACAGGGCCTGGAGCCTGTCCCAGGAGACTTAGGGCACATGGCAGGGTCCACCCTGGACAGGGTGCCAATCCATCGCAGGGCACAGTCACACACACATACACACACTCATTCACACACTACGGGCAATTTGGGAACGCCAATTAGCCTAACCTACATGTCTTTGGACTGTGGGAGGAAACCCACCAAGCACGGGGAGAACATGCAGACTCCACGCACACAGAGACGGGAATCGAGCCTGGCCGGGGATCGAACTCGGACCCTGGCGGTGCAAGGCGACAGTGTGCCTGAATATGAATATGAAATAAAAAAAAGAAAGGTTCAGACTGGACAAGATAATCAATAGACATTAGCCCGATTGAGCATGCATTTCTTCTGAGGAGACAGAAGAGAGGTATTCTTCCAAACAAAGGGTAACTGAGTTACATGCCTGGGAATGTGTCCGTGTGGTGGTGCCAATTGGTTTTCTGTGGTTTGAAAGCAAGAGGAGTACAACTACATATTAATAGTGTTAGTCTAAATGGAAATTAAATTAAATTTAATGTTTTATGTTGTTCAACACATTCGGTTGTAACTGTTCCTCTTTTAACTGCAAAAAAATAATTGTCCTTTCTATTTTAAGACTAAGTTTTTTTCTTAGTTATTCCCATTATCGATGTATACATGGACAATATTCCTTTAACCCAAATGAAATCATTCCGTTTACACTTTCCAACTTAACTGTTTGCATGGTTGATCTGATATGATGTGTGTTTACATACTCAAAGCATTTAATCAGAATAAAACTTTTATGACAAATTGGTTCTACTCACTTTGAAGCATTTAATCTGCCAGTATTATAACAGAAGGAGTATTTTCCTCCAGTGTTGAGGTCAGGTTAGCCTCTTAAGACCCAAGCTTTAATTTTGCACGCATTTATTATTTTTCCTATATATTTGGAATTAGTAGGACCTGATGAGTATAAAATCTAAGAATATTCTTTGAACAGGAGAATGAGTTTGACACCCTCTTGTGTTTCTATTAATTAGTGTATTGTGATTTTGCTACCATTAGATGATGCTATAAGGTGTCTACTAATGATGTTAGATGCTTTATTATATATGAAATGGTGAGTCAGTCAGTTCCCCCTTCTCAGCCAGAGACCTGTTCTCATGATGATGTAATTGGGTCAAAATTTTAAGATTGAGTTGTTTACATGAGGCATTTTTATTCTGATTGGGCTATAATTTTTAATTAACTTAATAAGATTTTATTAATTAACTGTGTAATCTAGACATCATGATCATGCAGAGCTTAGCAGGCTGATTGGCAGTTGTCACTTGAGACAACAAACCATATTAATCGGCAGCAGGTAAAGATTAGAGACAGGAGGCAAGTTGGTGTAACGTTTGAATGTATGTATATGTTGTATACGTGTAATTTTAAGTGAATAATTGACATTTGTGCTGTTGTTTTTTTTTTTTTCTAGTTATTTGCACTTCAAGGAGAATCAAGGCCAAAAAAAGCAGAGGAGATGCTGCATCACAAACTCCCTGCTTATGTGCAACACATGGACCGACTTGGAGATACAGAGCTGTGAGGGCCGAATTTTGGAACAGAACTTTTTTTTTCTTTTTTTTTTTTTTTTTTTGCAATAGGGGTATTTTCAAATAGAACTGAAGGATACTGTTTTGAGTCTACTACAAAATTTTAATTGAATTAGTTACCAGAAACAAAATTATTTAATTGATAGAAAATCATTACATCATGATTCATTGATGTGAATAAAAATTTTTTTTCATGTAGATAGAATAATAACACTACAAATATTCACGACAGCATGATAGAGTTTTAGATGAAGCACATGTTGTGTGACTATTCTTTGATATTACATCAGCAGATAGAATAAATTTTTGCCTACCAAAATGTTTGCACTAGGTCAATATGAATATAGATTATTTCAGTGAAATATAAGACTTGCTTCTTGTCATGTTACCGGGACACTGCAAACCCCTCCATCCTGAAGATTTATCCAGGTCTGAAAACTTTGTAAAAAAGTGCTGACACTGGGAACTCCTTTCACAAATGTCAAATAAACATCTCCCTACATAAATCTTTGCTACATCAGTGATGACACGCTTGTTTTAAATGAGTGTCAATGGTAATAACTATTTGGTGGAAAAAAATTGTAGCTTAAAAAAAATTAGCAATGCAAAATAATTCATAACCAAGCTACAGGCATGGTTAACAGCCTAATCTGTTTTGTATGCATAAGGCTTGTCTACCTCATTTTTTTTTCTTTCCCTTTTTTTTTTTTTGTATCAGGTCAAATCTACATTGCATTTTTTTTGTTAGCTTTACATACTATACTTTTAGTCGTACTAGGTAAGATTTTGCCATACTGGTAAATACCAGTAATGCAAATAAAATAAATGCAAAATGCAAATAAAATAAATAGATGTTGATTGAGAGATTTAGAGATTCTCTAACCTGATTAAAGTAAAAACAGCTTTTGTTAGCCTTTAAAAAAAAATTTTTTTTTAGAGCTAACAGATTGTCAACAAGGAATAAATAGTTCTGTATATTTATTCATTTATATCAAATGAAGTATATCCAAAGTAATCAAATCTCGTGTATAGCCATGATCCTAGACTTCTTTTCCATTATTTAGTGTTTCTTATATAATGCGAAGCTACCTGTCGGCATAGTTTGTATGTTTAAACGAGAAGATAAAGTTCATAGCTGTTAACTAAACATTCACATATAAAATTAATTGAATATATATTTATTTAGTAATGCTTCTAATCTTTATTATTATTATTATTATTACATTTATTTATTTATCCATTGTGCTAAAAGTAGGCCAAGCTTTTACTTCAAGTCCTAAGACAGTCTTAATATTGAGCAGTAATTCTGCTTACGCAATGGTGCTTACACAGGCCTTATTCTTTGGTGTTCAGCTTTAAGGCCACGCATTGGTTTATTCATCCAAATTCCTCCAAAGAGATTTATTTATAGACTGTAGGAAGGAGGAAGAGAATGAGGCGTGCATGTGTGTTTTGTCACAGGGACTTGGTGTCGAGTCAGCGTGTCGTAAACCCCACCACTCCTTCAAGGAACTTCTTCTCCTTTTTGCCTCAGGGCAGAAGAGCTCCAGTGCGAACAACTCAGGGAGCATCAAGCTCCTCCCCCACACAGGCCACTCTCGGGAGGAAGGAAACCTCGGCCAGTCAGGTTTAAATTTTGAGGAGATGCAAAAGCTCCTGATCGGTCCTCTGGTTGTTTTCATCATCAATTTTGCACTGAAGGTCTTTAAGTGATTGATTGTAAAATTAGGATGATTATCAATAGTAATAGACTTTTGTTGTTCCTGTTTTTGCCTTACTACTGACAACCAATTTATCATGTATAGGTACAAATACTTCTATTCATTTTGAGAAATGCCTAAATTCTGTCTGTTTTGTTAATAGGCAGCAAAGATAAAGGACCCCACAATCTCAAAAGACTCCAAGATGGTTGCTACTGCTGCTGTGTCGGCAGACACGGGTACAAGGCAAAAGAGGCATATGGATCATGAGAAAGAAAGAAAAGAACTTTTCTCCAAACAAGCGGCACAGGTCTATTATTATTAACTTACTGATTGATCGTGTATGCTATGTAATCAAATAGTCTGGCTTTACACTAGTTTGGAGGAAAATGTGTGTGTTTTCTTATACAGAACTCTGAAAAGAAATTTGAGATTCCTGAGATCGATGGTCAAACCGAGGGCCAGTGTGACACAAATTACTCCCCAACCAATCAGGCTCAAACAAGCAGTGAAGGTGGCGGGTCTGGGGCTGAGCAACCGTTTATCAGACTTAGTCAGGAGGAGTATGGAGAGCATCACTCTTCCATCATGCACTGCAGGTGGGTGGTGATAAAAACTTGAGTGTATGACAAATGCTGGTTTTTCTTTGAACCTAAACTTTAGACTGATTAATAAAATATATGGAATATGTAGCATAGGTATTCCCTGTATTATACTTTTTATTATAATATAATATTTATTATACTCTATTATTTTTTGTAATATTTGGAAGCAAAATTGTTTCAGTCTCTGAAACCTGGAATCCATGGACATCCATAAATGCTGAGCTCCATAACTTGAAATGGTTTTTCCACTCCTTTTAATGCAGGTGATTGTTTGTTTGTGGGTTTTACTGCCTTCAGTTTCGTCTTTAGCAAAGAAAAAGCATCTCATACTGGGCCATCTGTCTTTACTGTGAAGCACTGTCTTATGTGTTTTGAATCATTTGCCTGAATGTATGTACTGTACACATAGCCGAATCAACAATAAAGTTGACTTTGACTTTTGGAAAATGAGCCCAACCTTTCACCCCATATTCTTCTCTTTCACTTTTTCTGGTGTAAGTTATTATTGTATTAGAACTGGACAGGCTTGAGGTAAAATCTAGTTACATTCAAGGAGTCTTTTGATTGTAGACTTTGACAGTGATCCCACTACCTACAACTTGGTAAAGGGTTTTTCTTCAATAAGGAAATAATTCTGCTATTATCCATTTCCATGCTTGCCGGTACATTTTTAAGAATGTGCAGAATTGTTGATTTGGCCACTCTTAAATTTTCTTTGTTCACCCCCTTTGTTTGCATCTACACCTTCTTGCATTACATATTAACAGTTCCTTGGACATTATCACATTATAATTTGATACTTGGAATATTCATTTGAAATCCATTATGTTATCCATTAAGTCTCTAAACGGTTAACACTTTTTTTTCCTTTTTTTTTTTTTTAACAACAGAGTCGACAGTTCAGGTAGAAAAGTGGCAAGTCTGGATGTGGATGGTGTTGTGAAGGTTTGGTCCTTCAACCCCATTATGCAGACAAAAGCTACTATTATGTCCAAATCGCCCCTGCTCTCACTGGAATGGGCTACAAAACCAGACAGACTGGTGAGAAATATCTTATCTTTTCACATTTTGGCATGAGTGAAAAAAATCAGTAATAAAGATGGGAGAAAAATATATTTAGTTATTTATAGTAATTTCTTTCATGTAGCAATTCATGTATTAGCACACTGACTCCAAAACCATTTATTCATTTGTTTATTATTTAATTTATATATGTTTACTTTTGAGATGGTAAAATGTTGCAGATTATGTTGCAGATTATTTGTTAAGTTTAAAATTAAGTTTAGAATTATAACAAAATCTTTATAAAATTGTCATAGTTACAGGATCACAATGCAAATCTAATCAGCGCCTAAATAAAGCGATGATATCGTATCGGGTAATCCTTGGCGTTTCCCACCTCTAGTCAGTGTAGAGAGTTTCAGCCATTTCAGATAAAAAAAATTAATGTTACTATTGCATAATTAATGGCATACTGGAGAGAGATTAAAGTGAATTATTTCAGTGACTGTGGCTCAAAGAATAAAATGTATTTATGGCGTTTCTTACATTTTTTCCTGCTTTAGATATTCTGCTCATTATTAACCAGGTATATCATTAGAAATGTAGTATCCAGGAGATAGAACAAGAGTTACTTGAGATGATTGAAGATAATAATTATTATTATTTGTCATTTGTTATGCCATGCTAATAACCTGTTAATTAATGTTAGTTTCCCTGTTGTTAGCGCTTTGTATTATTATGATGGAGAAATGGATCTTATTCCCAGGCGTAGTTATACGTGTTTTGTGATCAGGTTTGTCTGTGTATAATATAATATAGGAAAAGGTCAATTGTGTTCTCTTTGCAGCTGCTGCTGGGTAGTGGTGTTGGCACAGTGAAGCTGTATGATACAGAAGCTAAGAAAAATCTGTATGAAATGTCTATAGATGAAACTCATACACGGTAAGTAAGTTGGCAAGTTTGGGCATGCGACTTCGATTCTGTTAGATGTTTGAGGATTTTTTTCTTTTTTTTTTTCTACGAAAATTGGCATTGATGGATTAGATAAGTTGTGTGTGTGTGTGTGTTTTTTTTTTCTTGTAAGGTGAATCGAGCTGTATAATTTAATTGTAATCTTTATCGTTAGTCCATTTTTGAAAATAAAAACCACTTCAATCTTCTGCAAATCCTCATTTATTAATTTTTTTCAAAAAAAGGTTTCTTCTTCTTTCTTCTTTTTTTTTTTGTTGCATGTATGGCCAGTTGGTGCAATACTGGCACCTGCTGGACTAGAATCTTAATTTAAAGGCATGATAAAACAAAAAATAACTTTGTTCAAGACGGGACATTTAAGCAATCAACAAGAGGTTACACATCATTTCAATGCTTATTTAATTATTTTAGTAGTTCTTAACATTTTAACATCTGTAAGAGATATACATAAATGAGGCAAAACCAATAGTAAACATCATCCTGATTCAAACTGGAAATTGGATGCCCCAAAATCAGATTGAATAGGCTACCTCTGGTTCACAGCTCTAGAAGTTAACAAGATAAAACACAGCTATTTTTGTTACTGAGGAACCACGCGAAGCATTGTTGTCCATCATGAAAATTATCTTTTTCTGAAAAACTTGTTACAGCTTGATATAGTTACAGCGTTACATCTGACTGCTACAAGGCACTCATACTTGCAAATATATTCAGCAATTGTGTTCTAATTGTGTAGAATTTACAGTTTTTTAATCTGTTCATGTAAGACATCTGCCATATAAGTTCCAGTGTAAGTTCAGAATCTTAATACTTAATTATATTAAATATTCAGCAGTGCTATGGTATAAATATTATGTAATGTACTTTTGTACATCTGTGTGTATGTTTCAGGATATTATCACTGGCCTGCAGCCCCAGTGGAACTTCGTTTGTGTGTTCAGCAGCAGCTCCTGTGGCTCGTTCATGCGGCATGTCAGAAACAGCACCACGTCTGACGCAGCCCATCGCCGGACAACTGCTGCTCTGGGACACTAAAACTGTCAAACAACAGGTAAACTTTGTGGTCGGTTCTTCCAGTGTTACATGATGTTGTGTGACTAATGTGTTGTGTTGTGGTATAATGTTATTTTAAACACCATGTATTGTATGTGATGGTATTCTATTATGTTCTGACTTATTTACATTCATACACACTCAAAATAAAAAAAATAAAAAAATATTGTTGTATCATGTTCTGCCATTTTTTTTATGGCATGTCAGTGTGATGTGATGAATTTTAATTGTAATCTTTAACATTAGTCCGTTTTTGAAAATAAAAATCACTTCCATCTTCTGCAAATCCTTTTCTTTTTTCAAAAAAGGGTTTGCTTCTTCTTCCTTTTTTTTGTGCAATACTGGCACCTACTGGACTAAAATCTTAATTTAAAGACATGATGAAACAAAAGATAACTTTGTTTGATACGGGACATTTAAGCAATCAACAAGAGGTTACACAGCATTTTCTGGTTTCCCAAAACACTTGGTTGCAACTTACAATACCAAGACACTTGGTTAAATATTGTTTTATGCTATAATGCACATTATGGTTCTGTATTGCTGTACATTACATTGTGTGTTCATGATTATGATTGATTTATTGATTTATTGCTTATAGCTACAGTTTGCCCTGGAGCCAGGGCCTGTGGCTGTAAACTGCATTGCATTCAACCACAACGGGAATCTTCTGGTAACTGGAGCTGCTGATGGCATAATACGTCTGTTCGGTAAAATTGTTATTCAGTTATTATTTTCTTTCTAGAATCTGCAAATACTGACGATGAAGGATATTTCCTAAAACTTTTAATGTTATGAATCTAGTCGCTTTATGAATGGTGTTTATGCCTTCTTTATGCCAAAATTTTGAATATGATATGAGAATAGCCTTGTCTGTGCAAAGGAAATAACTAAGGAGATTGCTAAAATGATTGGAATTGTGTTAGGAATAACTTAAAATGGCGATAACTTGAAATGCTTGGTGAGGATGCATTGTTAAATGGAGAGTGGAAATCCCAGTTGTTTAGCAGTGGAAGCAAGAGCATTTCCATACTCACAGAATTGACTCTAAATTGCTATGTGACCATAAGCAAACTACTCGTTATTTAGACTAATTGAAAAAAAGTTTTTATGGAGCATAAAGGTTGGACTTTGGAGCAAGGGAAAACTTTCATGTGGTTGATGAGAGCAGTTTGACCCTATTCCATATTGATGGGCATGTCAGTGAGAGGTGGGAAGCGCATGAAGCGATCATGCATTGTGGCTACTGTACAAGCCTCTGGAGCCAGTGTTATGATCTAGGGTTCCTTTAGTTGGTCAGGTCTAAGACTCAGGAATGTTATGTGGCAAAGAATTAAGTCATCTGAATGTACTGAATGACCAGGTTATCACATCTATGGATATGGATGTCACAGAGAGTGATTAAAAAAAAAAAAAGGTAAATAATTTTTTTTTTTTTACCTTTTTTTTTTTGGCCATGCAGTGTAGTTTTTAGTACAGCTTCACATTGTAGCATCACATCTGACACAACATCAGTGACAGCATTCAGTAATGAAAAAACTAACAGTTTTTATTTGCAACTTGGTGCTGTATGAGTGGAATTAAAATCATTGAGCCGTGCAGCTATAACACATTATACCATCCCATTGTGGATCATTTTCTTATATGAGTATGCCCTATTATGCTTTAGTCCTTACAAAACATTGCAACAGTTATGCAGCAATCAATTTATTGAATCTAATGAATAAGAGACTCTTGATCTCCTGCAGTATTTAAACACAGTAGATCGCATAACGTTAAAAATATTAAATGTTTTAGATTTTTTTCTATTTCATAACCGTGACATGCTTTATTTCTTTTGTCTTTTTTTCTGTCTCTCTGCTTCCTTATTAACTAATTAACCGCTACACATTTTCTCTGTCCTCTGTGCAGACATGCAGAGGTATGAAAGTGTTATGAGTTGGAAAGCTCATGATGGTGAAGTGTACAGTGTTGAGTTCAGCTATGATGAAAACACCGTCTTCAGCATTGGAGAGGATGGCAAGGTAAGCAGGCACCTGCGTGTGTTTGTGTGTGTGAAATCCACTGTCATTATTTAGTCATTCTTTGAATAAGTCTTTTGTGTACATTTATAATTAAGCAGCATTTATGTGTGTGTCTGTGTGTGTTGCAGTTTATTCAGTGGAATATCCACCGCTCTGGGGTGAAACAATCAGAGTACTCATTATCCCAAGATGCTGTGGGACCATTCGTTCTGTCTGGCTACAGTGGTTATAAGCAGGTCCAAGTTCCACGTGGACGACTTTTTGCTTTTGATTCAGAGGGACAGCATGTCCTGACCTGCTCCAGTAATGGAGGACTCATTTATCGGGTAAGGGCTTGAATCCCAAATAGTGTCAAATGGAAAGCTAGTGTACTAGCATGGAATGTAGAGTTTGTCAAAATATTTTAATAATTACATATCGCAGTTTAAAACACAATAAGTGTCAAAATAATCGCAATTAGATTTTCACGCACATGGTCACAATGTTATGAACATTGACTGAACCATTGGCTCAGTTGTGATCACGTAATGCTTTGCAGACAAAGCGCATGCATACAACTCATATGTCAATACCTCACTCATTAAAATGTATTTAAAAATTTTGCTCTTCTTGCAAAAAGCTTGCAGACAAAGTTACTTGCAATCCAAGGCTCCACTGTAAATTTTGTAAAGTGTGTTTTTAAAGATATTTCAATGTGTGATGTTACTGATATTTGTCGTCATTCTGTGTGTCATTGTCTTAAGCTGAATAAGGGGGACGCAGGTCTGGAGAGTGTGCTGTCCTTGGGAGGACATAAAGCTCCGGTGGTTACGGTGGACTGGTGTTCAGCTGTGGACTGTGGAACCTGCCTTACAGCATCGATGGACGGCAAAATCAAACTGAGCACACTCCTTGCACAGAAACCCTAATCAGAAAAAGTGATTATATTGTTCATCACTGCAATCATCTTCTTAGTGTAGCACCTTTTTTATTTCTGGTCCGCTTCTCATAGCTTGCTTAAGGACACTCTTGACTGATCCTACACTGATTCTAGTCTCCTGTTTTTACTTTTATTACTGTTTAAATTTGTAGTTCTCAGTACCTGATTCTAAATTTATATTTCTCAAACAAAATTCCATCGTATTTGTAGTAATAACTCTTAGCTTAAAGTGGTAAAGGTGATCATTAGGCCATAAGTTCGTATCATATGGCATTATTTTCCTTCTCACTGGACCATTGGCGTGTTTCCTGTGGATGTGGCTAAAGTCATCCTAGGATCACTCCTTTTAGGGTAGAAATGTTAAATGACAGGCTAAAGATGATCAGTCAAAATAAATTATTTTGCACTGATTCTTCTTGTAAACGGCCAAGTATAAACTTGTAACACTTGACAGACATACTTGTACAAAGTGACTTATGTTTCTCTTATTTGTAAGCAACTGAGCCATTGAGAGTTAAGGGCCTTGCTCGAGGTAGGATCTAATGATGCCCGTGCTAAGATTTGAATTCACCATATTCTCATCGGTAATCCAATGTTTTAATAACTAAATGACAACTGCCAAGTAGAACCACGCTATACTATCAAACTGCCCCTCCCTTATGGGTAAAACATTCAGGTCATGCCAAGGACATGGTGAAGGATATCTCTTCTGAAAAGTATGCTTTTCATGTCTATGTAGTCCCATGGATCTAGTTTTTGCACTGCTGGCCTCACAAAACATCTTTTGTCTTTGGTTTATGCACTGCGTCATAATTCTATACCGCATTATCCCTCTCTGTGTTGTTGTAAACAGAGAGTTACTGCTTCTTGCTTATGTAAATATAACCAGTATTAACTTACTTCTGAAGAGCACCCCCCCTCCCCCCCTACCCATCATAGTAATAAACAAATATGCATTATTGAACTTGCATTTTTTTTTGGCTAAAATTTCCACAGCTTTTGCATTAATGTGTATCATTTCATCATGCAATCAGTTTTTAAAAATGTAATAAAATTTTATTTATATAGCGCTTTTAACAATGGTCATTGTCTCAAGGCAGCTCTACAAAATAAAAAGAAAATTATGGAAATGTGTATAAATCATAATGCTCAGATTGTCCCTGATGAGCAAGCCAAAGAAAAACGGCGGAGACCAGGAAAAACTCCCTATGTTGGCAATAGGAAGAAACCTTGAAAGAAACCAGATTCAACAGGGAACCGATCCTCATTTGAGTGATAAGTAGCAGCAATTATTTGCAGACATACTATGTGTTAGGCAGCTACAAGTTCAATGTAACAGAAGATGTCAAAGTTAGCATTGAGTCCAGTTCATTCCTGACTGCACCAGGATGAGTCAGACAGGTGCAGAGGGGGACTGGAACACTGGGATCTTATCATGTGTAGCTCCAAACCATCACAAAGCAGAATCCAGCTGGAGGTGGTCCTTCTTTGGATGCCTCAGGATCGTTGCAGGGTTTACCTCTGTATACCAGAGCCGGCAAATGCCTGCTCTCCCAATGTCTCGGGATGAGTAGAAAAAGAAAGAACAGGTGGAAAAGAATTAATGTAGCTGCTGTTCATTATATTAGCAGCACTAGTAGAGCGTGCACATTTAGATGTACTGGAGTATGAGGTTATGGGATAAATTATGTGTATGGCAGGTTAAAGAGATGTGTCTTGAATCTACTTTAAAATGGGGGACTTTGTCTGAGCCCCTGACCCTGTCAGGAAGACTAATCCAGTTTTGGAGCTAAATATGAGAATGCTCTACCCCCTTTTTTTAGATATTGGTACTGCAGGAATTACCATAAATAAAGAGTTTTGTGATCTGGAGGAGCATGGCAGAAGACTGGCTAGATACAGTACTAAATTTAAGGCCTTTTATGTAAGTAGTGCTAGTTTGTAATAGCATGTATGATGATATTGGGGTTATATGATCATATTTTCTTTATCTGGTGAGAACTCTGGTGGACTAACAGTTGCTTGTTTACTCAGGTTGCAGAAATGCAAAAAAGGAAATATGTATGAAGATATTACTATTAGGAGTATTGAAATAGCTAAAAACTTTGACAATTTTAAAGAGTGTATTCCTAAATAATAAGTATCAGTTATTGCATATAGGTCCCATGCATGATGGAATTAAACGTGTTTGGTGATACCAAAATGTTTACACTCTTTAAAAAAAAAAATCATTTATGCAAAGAGTCAGTATTTGCAGTGTTGGCCCTTCTTTTTCAGGACCTCTGCAATTCGACTGGGCTGCTCTCAATCAACTTCTGGGCCAAATCCTGACTGATAGCAACCCATTCTTTCATAATCACTTCTTGGAGTTTGTCAGAATTAGTGCGTTTTTGTTTGTCCACCTGCCTCTTGAGTCACCACAAGTTCTCAATGGGATTAAGATCTGGGGAGTTTCCAGGCCATGGACCCAAAATTTCAACGTTTTTGGTCACCGAGCCACTTAGTTATCACTTTTGCTCCATAATGCTGGAAAATGCATTGTTCTTCACCAAACTGTTGTTGGATTTTTGGAAGAAGTTGCTGTTGGAGGGTGTTTTGGTACCATTCTTTATTCATGGCTGTGTTTTTGGGCAAAATTTGGAGTGAGCCCACTCCCTTAGATGAGAAGCAACCCCACACATGAATGGTCTCAGGATGCTTTACTGTTGGCATGACACAGGACTGATAGCAGCGCTCACCTTTTCTTCTCCGGACAAGCCTTTTTCCAGATGCCCCAAACAATCGGAAAGAGGCTTCATCCGAAAATAAAGTATGACTTTGCCCCAGTCCTCAGCAGTCCATTCGCCATACTTTTTACAGAAGATCAATCTGTCCCTGATGTTTTTTTTGGAGAGACGTGGCTTCTTTGCTGCCCTTCTTGACACCAGGCCATTTTCCAAAAGTCTTGGCCTCACTGTGCTTGCAGATGCGCTCACACCTGCCTGCTGCCATTCCTGAGCAAGCTCTGCATTGGTGGCACTCCGATCCCACAGCTGAATCCTCTTTAGGAGACGATAATGGCGCTTGCTGGACTTTCATGGATGCCCTGAACCCTTCTTAACAAGAATTGAACCTCTTTCCTTGAAGTTCTTGATGATCCTATAAATTGTTGATTTAGGTGCAATCTTAGTAGCCAAAATATCCTTGCCTGTGAAGCCAATTTTATGCAACGAAATGATGGCTGCACGCGTTTCTTTGCAGGTCACCATCTTTAACAATGAAAGAACAATGATTTCAAGCATCACCCTCTTTTTAACATGTCAAGTCTGCCATTCTAACCAAATCAGCCAAACATAATGATCTCCAGCTCGTCCACATTCTCACCTGAGTTAACAAGACGATTACTGAAATGATCTCAGCAGGTCCTTTAATGACACCAATGAAATGCAGTGGAAAGTGTTTTTCGGGATTAAGTTAATTTTCATGGCAAAGAAGGACTATGCAATTCATCTGATCACTCTTCATAACATTCTGGAGTATATGCAAATTGCTATTATAAAAACTTAAGCAGCAACTTTTCCAAATTCAAATATTTATGTAATTCTCCAAACTTTTGTCCATGACTGTATGGTTCATCACGATTCACCGCGAGTTTGGTGCTGTGATTACGTTTCCAACTTTCTGCACGGAAAATTAAACATGCTTAATTTTTTAAACATGAAAAATTAAACATGTTAATTTTTTTATGTTAATTTTTAAAAAATTAAACATGTTAATTTTTTTGGCGGTCCTTGCGGACCTTGCAGAACTTCCGGCGACTCACGTTCTACTTGTCTGTTATTTTATTAAATTTTATACAATCTACAGGAAAGGTGTATTTGTCAAGCTCTAAGCTGTTCCCAATTACTAACCAAGCACAGGCTGCTATGTTTTAAGTTGACGTGTTGCACATGTTGCTTGACAATAAATACAGTTGTCAATCCATGATATTCCTCTTCTTGTAATTTCAATACTTAAACTACTGTATATCTAACAACAATGTAAATTAATAAATAATACGACATGATGAAGCTTTTAGTAGACCCTGTAATCGGTGATCGTTATCGGTATCGGCCGATACAGCTTCTAGTGATCAGAGATCAGTGATCGGCCCCAAAAAGCCTGATCGGAGCACCCCTAGTGTTTGTCCCAATCAGATGCGGCTGCGGTGCTTAGCCATGCCCCGCACAGTTCCTCTTTTCTGTGCATATGTGGTCTGTCACGTGGGGGGGCATCCTGCTGAAGTTTTAGTACTTTTGATAATGTATTAACATGAGGCCTGTTCATACTACCAGCTTTTCATAGACATCAATGTTCTTGGAATAAAACAAGCTTTCATTCAATACTAAACATTCCATATCTTGTATACTCATTAATATCTTTATCTCCATACAGGGGTGGTAAACGTTGATTACACTTCCTAAGTTAGGACAAACACGTTAAACACAACAAAAAGACATAAACCATCCTATATAAGAATATAGGATATATATATTTGCCCTACTGGCACACTTATCGTAATTGACTATCGTTGGAAATGTCCCTGAAGTGTATGTCTTTGTTCTTGAGCAAAGATGTGGGCTCTGGAGGTCAGCACATGAGTCAGGGAGGGTGGTGAAACTGTCTTCTTCCTTATCCAACGGCTTGCTTGCTGAGTTATACTGTTTGAGCGAAATTGTTTCACTCTGTTCGTTATTCAACGGTTTGCTGATTTCCACCGTTGGTCGGTTGGTTAACCCTAGTCTAGTCATCTGGACTTCCCTTTTTTGAAACTTCCAGCTGCTTTTGGGGTAGCCTGTCTATCCCCACATTATTTTAAAGGATTATTCTTTTCTATACCCACTGTACTGTATATCAGACCTAAGGTGATGACAGACTGCTGTTCATCACTCTCTAAGCAAATCTAACAATATGCTTCTGTCTGCTCTGGTTCTTGCAGTAAAAGGCAGCATACTACAGTAGATGGTCTCAATGATTGTGAATCAGGTCAAGATGGACTCAATCATGGTAGTGTAAAAATGTACCATCATGTACTGTGGTTGACAGAACTTCTGGAGCTGCTACAGGAAGTCCATCCTCTACACTCCCTTCTTTGTTAGGGAGCTGATGTTTACTTCTCACTGGATGTTTTCCTCTCCCATTGCCGATATTCACTTTTTACATAGTAATGGTAGAGTCTTTCCAGATGGAGGCATGGGTCTTTAGCTTAGAATTGTTTTTGATATTACTCAGAGTCTAGCCTCTATCACTACTGTGTTAAACTGTGTGATGGTGATAGTGGCCACTCAGTGCCTTAGTGTGCTAAGGCACTTGGTGGACTTACTGATCGGAAGTTTGGTGGTTTGAGTCCTGCCTCTGCCAGGCATCACTGTTGAGCCCTTGAGCAAAGCCCTTCACCCTGCCTGCTCCAGAGGAATGGCTGACCTTTGACTCGGACCCCAGTCTACTAACAAAAGCTGGGATATGCAAAGAATAAGGAATTTCATTGTGCAGTAATTTAATGAAACCATAACTAAACCTGTATGTAGACTTTTCGAAACTGGCCTTATCCCAACTTTTGAATACATATTTTTTTAATCGAAGGATGAAATCTCCTAATGCAATAGGGCAACATGATGGGAACTACTAACTTTAGTGTAACAGATATTCTGTATATTCTCCTCTCTGGTGGAACATTCAGTGAGCTGTCCATATTTAAGGAGGTCAGTGATTAAGTTACTTTTGTTAACTTAAGTCAACAAGGACATGGAGTCCATATTGGTCTACTCCATACTGTATTTTGTTGGTGAAGTTGCACTGTGCCTCTCCTACAGTACTGTATATGCAGTGGATTGTAAACACTGATGGGTATGAAGGATGTTTCATCATGTCATCAGTATCATATTTCCCCCAAGGTCTGAGCTATTCATTTATAAACCTCATGGCATGTCAGGTTCTAGTTTTAAAAACGGGTCAAATAAATGTGACAAAAGAAAGTTATACACAAACCGAAGCAGTAATGTAAATTAGCATGTTTTTATTGCAACATTCCATATTCTTGAAAAAAGAAATTGCTGGAGTGACAGAAATTTATGTTGCACTCATTTATAATAATACAATTAAAGGTTTAGAGTACTACAAAAGTACTAAGAATGAATTATACAGTTCTTTGTATTATCTATTTTCTTCATGTCACCATCATTTATCCTAGAACACAAGAAAATAAATATGCTTACATATTAATGTTTTTAGAGAATGTTCACTCAAGTATATTGTAGAAAATGTAAAAATCAGATTTCCTTATATTTGTAATATACTTATATAAAAAAATTGAAGAATACAAAAACAGTTTTGCTAATGAATGATGGCAAAAATATTATGCATTTAAAAATTCTCCCTTTCTAAAAATATATAAATATACCTTAGAAGCAGCAAAGAAAGCGAACATCATTAAGAGAGGTGTTGTCTCCCGAACCCTGTGATGCCTCAACTCTCATTTTGATTCCACAAATCCCCGTCCCTTCACACCGAGAACTGCATGCACCCCATTGTCCCCAGGACATGCCATTGCCTGTCAGTATTTCTCCCGAAAAGCATGAGAACCTGTTTTTATTATTATGATTATTATTATTATTATTATTATCTGTGTGCTGTTCTGTTCCCATTTTCAGTCTACTTTATCATACTGTGTGCGTAAATTCTGAAGTAAGTAACTTAATACTGTTTCATATGTTCGTTGCTTAATTCCATGTAAGGTTATTTCTAGGTTAAGGTTAAACTATTGTAAGGTTATACTACAGTGCTTGTTATTGGATGTTGTTCATTGCTGTGATGTAATTAGTAAGTATGTCACAAATACACGTGATACAGGACAGTTTAGATACAACAGTTAAAAGAATATAAGGCAATGTCCAGTTTGTTTACCTAACAGTTAACCTAAAGTGGATATACTAATACATAGAAATCCGAAGTGATTTATATCTGCCTGATTCATAAACTTGACTTTATCCATACTATTTAAACATTACCATTACTGCTCTGAAGTACACAGCTTGTAATCTCTGTATATTCATTCTTTGATGTTATTGTTCATTTGTAGAAACCACACACACCTGAATGTATGATCACAGTAAAGCTTCTTAATGGACATGGACCGTGTGATTTATTGAATACAATCTGTAGCGGGTGCCACCGAGATTGATAAGCGAACCGCCACATTCATACAATTATTATTATTTAAAGAATTAAAAATTTATTTCTGCATTATTCATTTTAATTTAGGCCCTATTAATTCATGTTAGACTGGAAATCATCTCATACAGTAATTATAATGTAAAAAAAATTTTTTTTTTCATCACTGAATTGCCAGTAATTGGTAGGTATTAGTCACCTTATGTTGTTGGCAGCAGTATCATCACCATTTCCTTGAAAACCTTCTACACATAGCTGAAATGCCTTTAACACTCCTATTTGCACCATATGTTTTGTGTCCAAGTCCCCCAGCTTTAAGGTAAAAACAACAACAAAATATACATTTTGTAAAAATAAATAAATATAATAAATAAAAAATATAATAAAATAGTGGCTTAGAATTTGGAGATAGGCATTTTCATATGGTTTGGTTTAGGTTTTATTTAATATTTCATGCTTATTAGTTGAGGTGACAAAACATAAGCAAAGTCACAAAGCGTTAAGATAACTTGAACACACAGTAGGTACTCTCTTGCTATGGAGTGGATCACAAGTTTTGCCAGCTCAAACGATTAGTGCTCTGGCTTATTGATCAGAAGGTTGAGGGTACAAACCCCACAACTGCCAAGTTGCCACTCTGTTGAGCCCTTAATCCTTTCTGCTGCAGGGATGCTATATCCTGGCTGATCCTGTGCTCTGACCCTAGGTTCCTAACTAGGATATGCAAAAATACATGAATAAATAAATAAATTCAAGATTTCATCAACAAGAAATCTTCAGTACCAATGCTTTTTTGTAGCTTATTATTTACAGTATAACTCTCAACTTTTAACTTTCAAACTTTTACACTTTTCAGCTTTCAAATTTTCAAATGCTTCCACTGCCTGTGAAAACAACCAGACACATATCTTGTTATTCTCATAAAATAAATAAATAAATCCACATCGGAACATGTGATTTACTTAGCAGTGGGCAACATTGTCTCTTCAGTGAAGCCCCTGGGAAATCCCGGTATTTCCCAACTAGAACTGTTTAGCCCTTTATGAAAACCTTGAACTAGTTGGCTCACCATTGTAAGCTATGTTGAATAACTGATCTGAAATGGGGGACAATGCTGTGCTCACCTATTTAAAATACAGAATGCGTTCAGAATGTGTTCAGCCCTTGCTGTTAACTTGGCCTTTTTAAAAAAATAAGTTTTATTTATTTTGTATGTTACAATTGATAATTGTTAAACATTTTGTGTTGTCACTGTATCATATTCTTTAAAAAAAAAGAATAAGTGGCCGGAGGTCTAGAGAGAGCTGATTGGCCGAGCTCTCTCAGAGGGGAGGGATGAGAGGTACTTAGTGTTCCCATATTAATTACGGCTCTACAGCCAGTCAGGGGCGTCTGTGAGCTCGCTCAACGGAGGGAGTGGATAGCGCTGTCCTCCGAGTGTGTTACGCTGCCCCCAACGGTGCGTGAGCGAGCAGTTCGAAAAGATGCGGTCGGCTGGCGTCACGTGGTTTGGCGGAAACACGTGATAGTCTTCGGCCCTCCCGGCTGAGTGGTACTAGCCTTACTGTGGGAGCCCCCTAATGACGGTGAGGGAATGGACACGACTAAATTAGGGAGAAAATCGGGGGAAAAAAAAAAAAAAAAGGATAAGTGGTGGAGTGAGGGAGTTAAACTTTACCTTCCTACATCAGCTTGGACTGTAGAATATGACTGAGTACTACCATACAGGGGTTTAGTACAGTGAAGGGCAATTCCATTTAACGCTGTGTCATCCCCATCTCCTACTGATTGTTCAACCTGAAAGAAAAATGTATTAGAAATTTAAAAATATCTAATGAAACAATTAACGTCAACCTGAACCAAATTATTTTCACATATCAGTTTAACTGGTCATCCCTTCACTTCATCTTGTTGTTCATGCGGAAGAAATGTCACTTGTTCCTGAGAAATCACAAAATCGAACATCCACCACTTTTATATTAGTGATATGCTTGTTAAATAATGTATTTTTTTTATTTGTCCAATTTTGTTTTATTAGATTTTTATTAAGTACTGTCCATTATATGAGTCCTTGTGTATGTTCTCTGTACAGAAGCACATTTGAAAAAAACTTTTGATAAAAACTTTAGTAAAGGTAAGATAAATTATTTAGTTGTATTTAATATTTACTAACATAATGTCAGTATAAATTCTATGTGTACAATGTACTGTATGTGTTGAACTTAAGGGAGATGGTGCTTAATGCTTAAGACACGAGGCTACTAACCTAAGAGTTAAAATACTTACTACATTTACTACTACTTACTTATTACACCACATAGTTGACTCTGTTGGGCTTCCAGCTAAATACTTAATCTATAACTGGTCAGGAAATGGTTGTGTACGTTTATATTTTTTCTTTATACCTTTTGCATCATCTTTTTGTTGGATGGGTGCATGACAAATATAACACACATTCAGTAGTAAAATCTCTCTGCATGAGCACCATATAACACAACTTTCACTGAATTTACTCATTGAGCATTTAAGACATCTTATAAATGACTTAAAAAAATTATTTTTATAAATAAATAAAGTATAAATTATAAAAAAAAAGGAAAGTATTTGCTATTACTTGAACAAAATGCACTTACTTTGAGACTAAAGCTTGTAGCATAGGTTCCGAAGGGACAAATTTGTCAACGTCCCCATGAGCCCCATGTCCGTCCATTACTAACTTCAGTCTTGCCACTAAATATCCTCAACTGTCCATTACTAACAGTTATGAACTGCCCAAAAGAGAAAACAAACAAAGGGAAAACAATTCTAAGCACAAAATCCATTTCTGATCAACCTATTCAAAATAGTTAGGTTATTAGTTCACCACAGTCTTCTGTCCTAAAAAAAAAAAAAAAAAAAAAACTGGACTTGAAACTTGAAAATAAAACTGAGGCTGCTTCAAACTGCTTTATATGCTGCTGTCACTGCCAAGAAAAAAAAAGAAAAAAAAAAACTATTGGTTTCCTGCATGTCCTCCTCTTTCAGGAACATGATGTGAAGTGATTTGAAAGATTCCCAAAGTAGAAATTATCTACAGTATTTACCTTTTGAACCTATTGAATTTCCAGACTTGTAACCAGGACATTGAACCAATATTGAACTTGGCTGGTTTCCAGTAGAAACCACAGTAGACAGATGATGGTTAAATGTTAACAGAAGTATTATGTTAATTTGACAATACATTTTGGAAACTGAGTTCTAGTTCTAAAATTGTTCCTGACTTGGCTAAATACCTATTCTTTGAGAACACATAAACTGTTATTTAGCCTGTCTCTGTATCTGTTTATTGTTATTATCTTCGTGTTTAAATCTTTTTATTAAGTCATTCACTGAAATAATCCAACAGATATTGTTACATACCAATATTTTAGTTATAAACAAAAATAAATATCCTGAATAACAAACAGCTAAATAACAGTCACCATACAAACACCACAAACCTAAGGAACAAAACAACTCCTTACCTCCCTTCTAAAAGTCATGCCCCTCTAATGGTGCGGTCAACACCACATGGTTACTCAGCCTGCATTTTCAAGATAAGGGAGAAGAGGAGACCAAATCTTATCAAATTTGTCCCATTTCTTTACCATAAGGAATTTATTTTTTTCCCCCCAAATGTAGTAACTTAATCAATTCTTCCAACCATAACTTAACTGACGGGGTTTCTGTTGTTTTCCAAAACCTTAGGATAAGTTTCTTTGCCACAATAAGTCCATAGGACAACAGTTGTTTTTGAGATTCTTGGAGTGACATGATTTTGTCAGAAATTCCAAATTTCACAAGAAGTGGATCGTGCTTTGAGTCACTATGTAAAATATCAGACAGTTTTAAACAGTGGTGGCCGGTCAATACGGGGCGCAGGGGCACCGCCCCCCTTTAAGTTAGACAGAGAACAATGCTCCATTAACATGTGATTATTTAACATAATAATTATTTATTTTAATAATGAAATAAAGTCATTTAGTCACAATATTCTGCTGTATTTCTTAATATAATTTATTTGCAATTTTAAAAAATCTAAACTGTATTACATTTATTTGTGTTCGTGTACGCTTGGCCGGACAAACGAGTGTCTATGTCGGCACGTACGTTTTTAGAAAAGCATGTGACCTAAGGCTGAGCTCTGATTGGATTTTGTCAAATCATCCTTCGGGCGCAGCTCTGTGCGCCCTGAATCCTCCCACTTTTATTCTTAGTGAATCAATATTGTTTTTAAATATTTGGGCTCATGTGATTGGACCATTTTTCAACGAGTCTTTTCCAGCACTTTTTATGGCAAGCGGAGCTGGCTGACGTGAGTCATGTGAGTAATGCCTTTATTTTATGCTTGTACAGTAGTAGTGATGCTTAATCACCTGATAAAGGGCTATTTACAGGCGAGCATTAAAAGTTAAATTTTAATTTTGTTTGCGCCCCCCCCCCAAAATCTTTTGCACCAGCCGCCACTGGTTTTAAATACTTTAAAACTACTTTAGTACTACTTACTAAATCTGTCTGACATTTGTCACAGAATGGGGAGATATCTGAAAAAAGTCTGTGTAATTTAGTTTTAGTATAGTGGAGTCAATGGATAATCTTAAATTGAATAAGGCGATGCCTAGAATTGACAGAGCATGTATGAATATTCTCTAGTGCATCAGTCCATAGTTCTAAACATATCTCCTCCCCCAATTCTTGTTCCCATTGCAATCTTAAACTCTCTGTAGAAGGTAAGTTATTTGATAACAGTGAGTAGTATAATAGTGATATCAGATAACTGAACCCACCTCCAAGCCCCAAAAGATCATCCAGCCTAGCAGGATTAGCCTCACTAAAGCAGGGTATATACTTTCTCACGTAGTCCCTGATTTGCAAATATCTAAAAAAGTTACTTGCATGCAGACCATATTGATCCTGCAACTGCCTAAGGGATGCGAACATACTATTTATGAATAGGTTTACAATATTATGAACACCTAACTCCTTCCACTGTGTAAAAGCAGAGTCCATAATAGAAGGGATAAATGATGGATTCCCACTAATTGGTAAAAGGAAAGACAGTGGCTTAATATCAAATTTTTATTTGATCTGCTTCCAAATACGAACTGTACTATGAATTATACAGTTGAAGTTAAATACTGCTGGATAAATATTGGACCAACTACATGCTGGGTTAATTTAACCCAGCAAAATGGGTTATATATTTAACCCAGCAAATATTCAATCCAAATGCTAGGTCATATTTAACTTTAATTCTACCTCACAAATAGGTTATTATTATTTTTATGTTTTACATGTCTATGGGTAAAACAGTTTAAACAGTTAAATTACTTTGATATACTAGTCTATTACAAAAAAAAAAAACTCAAAATTTTGCAAACCATACATATATGCAATAAACACCCAATTAACTGTACAAATCATAGAATAAAAAAATAAATATATTTTTCAAGCACAAGATCAGATAATACAAAACAAGTTCAACAGCGACATCATTACGATACTATTACTGTGTATAGTGCTGGTCATCATTATCTCCCAACATCAGGATGTAGGGGTATGGCCTCGACACTTCTGCCTGCTGTAGATATTCCACCATGTCGGTCCAACCTTAGAAAGAAAGAAATTAAAGAAAGTCAAAGTTTATGGAAAAATCGAGAGGCTTGGCTAGTATGCATATTTGTAAGAAGATTAGTGTTTTGTAACACCTCAGCTTTTTATAAGTGGTTGCTAACGCTAGCAACCTAGCTAAAAGCTAGCGTCATGCTGGCACTACAGTTAACAGTTTAGCTTTCATTCATCACTTCACCATCTTCATACACCCTGCAAGCATTCTACAAAGAAAGCTAAAAAGCTCAGACATTTTTGCAGTTTCTTTCATACACAGGTGGAGTTCTTTGGTTTGGCTAGCTAGCAGCCATTGTCAGATAAAACTAGCATGCTATAGCACAGACCAGGCTGAAAGTTTGAGTGCAACGTTAACACGGTAACAGTAATAAATGTTACATACAGTGAACAAATTCAGTCATAGGTGAGTGAAAGTGTGTATACAGACCTTGTACAGTGGAACCATGGATAATGAGCATAATTCGTTTCGGAAGTGGAACGTCCGTAAACCAAATCATCATTTCCCATAAGAAATAATGAAAACTCAAATTATTTGTTCCACAGCCCCAAAAAATAAATACATAAAAATAATTAATACAATCAATAAAATGAAAATAAAACTAATTAATCTGCACTTTACCTTTAAAAAAAAATACAAATAAATCCTGACAGATAAGTGTTTCAGTTGGAAAAAAATTAATCTCTCTGAGACTGGCATCGGCGCATATTAACGGACTCACTTTTTAAGTTTCACAACAAACGCATAAACACAGCGGAAACACTGTTTTAACGGAAAAAAGCGAGACTGGCATGAGCGCATACTAACAGAATCACTTAAGTTTCACAACAAACGGACACACAAACACAGAAACACCGTTTTAACACGGAAAAAATAAATCTCTGACACTGGCATGAGCGCATACTAAAGGAATCACTTTTTAAGTTTCACAACAAACACACACACACACAACGGAAACACTGCTTTAACAGGGGAAAAAAGAGAGAGTGACGCTCGGTGTCAAAATAAAAGTCGCACGTGTGATACATGATACTCAGCGCTCGTAAACTAATACTTGCTCAGTTTCCAATTAAAAATGTATTAAAAATCTTTGCTTGGTGAGCGGAACACTCGTAAACCACGTTACTCACAATCCGAGGTTCCACTGTATTTAAGGTTTACATTGCCTCTTAAATGCGTGAGGACGAAGACCAAAAAAAAGACAAGAAGTTGACACAGCCACTGAATACACCGGTGAACTTCGGGGGAGGGGCAGTCTTGTCTGTGATGTTAGCTGTTAGTTAGCATGCCAGTTAGTTCACTCTTAGACCAGTTGACACTGTAACCCGAAAATTTACTGTAATGACAGACTGGTTCTAAGATTGTTGAAATAATAATTTGAGCTTTAGTGATGTATAACAGAATATCATCAGCATATAATGATATTTTGCTTACTGTATTCTTCGTGCTGTAACCATGTATGTTGGGGTTAGACCGAATAGACTGGGCAAGGGGCTCAAGGGCCAAGGCAAAGAGTAAAAGGCAATAGTGAGCAGCCCTGTCTAGAACATCTATATAGATTAAATGGAGGAGAAAGAATTCTGTTAGTAAGAATCCTTGCACACGGCTTATGATAGAGAATTCTTATTCACTTTTCAAAATTATCGCCGATTTCAAATTTTCTTAGGGTTGCGAAAAGATAAAGACATTCTAATTGGTCAAAGGCTTTCTCTGCATCAAGAGAAGCAATGACCAGATCGTTTTCCTTTTCTTTGTTGTGGCATGGAAAGAAATAATACAACCCCTGATATAAGCTTTCATAGTTTCCCAAAATATTGAGGGGGAAGTTTCAGGAAGATCATTCATCTCAAAAAAAAAGGAAATTTGTTCTCTTATAAAATAACAAAATTTTGATTGCTTTAGGAGCTGTGGGTCAAGTCTCCATATCCTATCACACTGAGGCATACTGGAAAAGTTTAAAGAAAATGAAAGGGGAGCATGATCTGACATCACTATGTCATGACACAAGACTTTACTGGTGAGAGGCATCAATTTAACATCTACTAGAAAGTAATCTATTCGGGTATATACATTGTGAACGTTAGAGTGAAAAGAGTATGCTCTGTCCTGTAAATTAAAAATTCTCCAAATATCGAACAGATTAGAGTTTTTACAGTATTCTTTCAAAAAGATACTAGAATTTGAAGAAGGAGCTCTGCGAGGAGATGACTGGTCTAAATATGGATCCAAAACTTAATTCACATCACCCCCCAACAAATAAGTTGTGTGCAAAATATCAGGGATCTGAGCTAAAACATGCTTATAAAATGAGGGGGAATCAATATTGGGTGCATAAATATTTACCAAAGTTATGGGTAGGGAGTACAATTCTACAACTATTATTAAATACCTGCCCTCTTTATCTGTAATAGTTGACTTAATAAACGGTGTGTCTTTTCTGAAGAGAATGGCCACTCCTCTTGACCTAACTGCGCATGTAGCATGGTACATTTGACCAATCCACCTACATTTTTATTTAAGTGTGTTTTTTATTGATTGATCCAAGATGGTGGCGCAGCAGTAGCACGCAGTGGCCACTCCGGAGCCAAAATGGTGCTACATTGTTTACGTCGTGTCATAGCGCGTTTATTTTACAAAGTTTATGGACAACGGCACAAACGGTGATCATACTTACCACCGCCAGACACTTTTGCAACTTAATAAACCGGCATATTTCATTCAAGATGAGCTGCGGGAGAAGCTACGCGACCTCGGCTTGCTTCGGGAACCAGGCCTCCAGTCCTCGGCGTTGCCTGATGCCGGTGGACGGAGGAGGGGACATCGTAAGTAGTGCGCGAGGAAGCGGAAGCGCGGCAAGCGGGCGGGAGTCTGTGCTAGGCTAAAAACAAACCCTAGCCGGCCGGCTCTTCCGTCCATCATCTTATCTAATGTCTGCTCCCTGAAAAATAAACTGGACTACATCCGACTGCAACAGGCTACACAGCGCGAGGTTAGGGACTGCTGTGTATTTGTTTTTCACGGAGACATGGCTCAGCGACAGAGTTCCAGAGTTCCAGACACCGGCATTCAGCTAGACGGACTAGCCTCGTTTCGCACCGACAGAAACGCAGCTCTGTGCGGTAAGACTCATGGCGGCGGCTTGTGTGTTTACATCAACACGAAATGTTGTAAGAACTCTGTGCTAGTTTCTAGCTTTTGCTCATCGTTGCTGGAGATTGTGACTGTTAGATGTAGACCTTTTTATTTACCGCAGGAATTCACCACTGTTTTCATTATCAGAGTGTACATTCCACCTAGTGCTAATGCTAAGGAAGCGCTATGGGAACTGTATGCTAAGATCAGTAATCTGCAGAACACACACCCGGATGGACTGTTTATTGTTGCTGGAGATTTCAACCATGCAAATCTCAAGTCAGTGCTTCCTAAATTCCATCAGTATGTGGACTTTGCAACGAGAGGGGAAAACACGCTGGATCTTGTTTACACAAACATCCCCGGCGCATATCGGGCAGAGCCCCGCCCCCACCTCGGCTACTCAGACCACATCTCTGTTATGCTAATTCCAGCATACAGACCACTCATCAGGCGTTCAAAACCAGTTCTGAAGCAGGTGAAAACCTGGCCAGCAGGAACCATCTCTGCTCTTCAGGACTGTTTCGAGAACACTGACTGGAACGTGTTTAGGGAGGCTGCAACTTATGGCAACTACACCGACTTGGAGGAATACACGTCATCAGTGACCAGCTACATCAACAAGTGCACCGATGACGTCACTGTCTCCAAGAGCATCATCTCACGACCCAACCAGAAACCATGGATTACTGCGGAGGTGCGTGCACTTCTGAGAACCAGAGACTCTGCCTTCAAAGCGGGGGACAAGGCGGCCCTAAGAACAGCAAGGGCCAAACTGTCCCGGGCCATTAGAGAGGCAAAGCGCACACACGCCCAGAGAATCCACAATCACTTCAGGGACAGCGGTGACACACGGCGCATGTGGCAGGGTATACAAGCCATCACTAACTACAGGACTGTGACAGTGACGGCTCCCTTCGTCCGAGGAAGACCACCCCTCCGCCGAACGACCAGGTGCTGTGTCTCACCACGGCTGATGTGAGGAAAACTCTACGCAGAGTCAACCCAAGTAATGCTGCTGGACCAGACAAAATCACAGGCAGAGTGCTCAGAGAATGTGCAGAACAGCTGGCAGGTGTTCTCACCGACATATTCAACATCTCTCTGAGCAGCGCCGTCGTTCCCACATGCTTTAAATCTACCAC
This sequence comes from Clarias magur, assembly GCA_013621035.1. Classification (NCBI taxonomy): domain Eukaryota; kingdom Metazoa; phylum Chordata; class Actinopteri; order Siluriformes; family Clariidae; genus Clarias; species Clarias magur. The sequence goes on from QNUK01000257.1 coordinate 147,797, forward strand.
CATCGTCCCCGTGCTGAAGAAGTCGTCTGTGTCCTGTCTCAATGACTACCGCCCTGTTGCACTCACACCCATCATCATGAAGTGCTTCGAGCGGCTCGTCATGAGACACATCAAGACCCTGCTACCCCACTCACTAGACCCCCTGAAGTTCGCGTATCGTCCAAACCGTTCAACAGACGACGCCATCTCCACCACACTCCACCTGGCACTGTCACATCTTGACAAGAAAGACACTTACGTCAGAATGCTGTACATAGACTTCAGTTCAGCATTCAACACAATCATCCCCCAACACCTGATCGGGAAGCTGAGCTTGTTGGGCCTGAACACCTCCCTCTGTAACTGGATCCTGGACTTTCTGACCGAAAGACCTCAAGCAGTGTGGATCGGGAGCTACACCTCCAGCACGACCACACTGAGTACTGGGGCCCCCCAGGGCTGCGTGCTCAGTCCCCTGTTGTTCACACTGCTGACTCATGATTGTGTAGCGACACACAGCTCCAATCATATCATCAAGTTTGCTGATGACACGACCGTGGTGGGTCTCATCAGCAAGAACGACGAGTCAGCGTACAGAGAGGAAGTGCAGAGGCTAACGGACTGGTGTAAAGACAAAAACCTGGCTCTGAACGTCGAAAAGACAAAAGAGATGGTTGTTGACTTCAGGAGGACTCGGGGCGATCACTCTCCGCTCAGCATCGACGGCTCTTCTGTGGAGATCGTCAAGAGCACAAAATTCCTGGGCGTCCACCTGGAGGAGAACCTCTCCTGGTCCCTCGACACCAGCTCTCTGCATAAGAAAGCCCAACAACGTCTTTTCTTCCTGAGAAGGCTGAGAAAGACACAGCTTCCACCACCAATCCTCACCACCTTCTATAGAGGAACTATTGAGAGCATCCTGAGCAGCTGCATCACTGTCTGGTTTGGGAATTGTACCATGTCAGACCACAAGACCCTACAGCGGATAATGAGGACAGCTGAGAAGATCATCTGGGTCTCTCTCCCTTCTTTCGAAGACATTTACTCCACACGCTGCATCCGCAAAGCCACCAGTATTGTGGCTGACCGGACACATCCATCACACTCACTCTTCACCCTCCTGCCATCTGGAAAAAGGTACCGAAGCATTCGGGCACTCACATCCAGACTGAGAAACAGTTTTTACCCGCAAGCCACCCGTCTCCTTAACACAGAGAGACTGGACTGATAAACACACACACACACACAGACACATACACACACACTCAGATGAACTAAATAACATCTGGACTGAACTGATAAACACACATGCACAATCACACTGATGTACATCCATCTCAATCTGCTCATACCTACCTACCTGTGCTGCTCTTCGCAATTTTTTTTTCTTTGCACAATATTTATTTGACTGCTATTTGCACACAATATTCTTGTCAAAATGTAAACTGTTTACTGCTGCTCTTCCCACTACCTCAATTCATAGTTCATCAAAAAGTACTGTTATGTGTTACATTGTTGTGTCTGTCATGTACCTCTTTGTTTCCACTATTTGCATGTGTACTTTGTCTATTGTGTATTTTTGTATAGATATTTGATAGTTCTTCTTTTAGATTAACTTAAAAATGTAAAAATGTGTGTTGTAAATTTATGTTGTTGCATGTATGTAGCACCCTGGTCCTGGAGGAACGTTGTTTCGTTTCACTGTGTACTAACTGTATATGGTTGGAATGACAATAAAAGCCTACTTGACTTGACTTGACTTGACTTTTTGAAGAAAAATTATGTCACTTGATAATGATTTTAAATGTGCCAGCACCTTACCCCTTTTAACTGGTTGATTCAGCTCTTTAACATTCCAAGTAAATTGTTTCCCCTTTTCTAATTACATTATGTTGTTCCCTGTAGCGCAGGTTCATACACAACCGCTGAATACACCATTGTTTTGTCAGGCTCGGTAGAGGGCGTTGTGGATCCAAGTGCAGATGTTTGGAGTGTATGCCGATTGAGGTGACGTTAAAAAGTGCTTGTGATTCACTTCCTGGTGCTTTGAAGCTGTACTGAGAATTCCGCGTTGAACAGGGAAAGCGTTGCTGTAAAGCAAAAGCAAGTAGTTCCGGCAGGAGTGCGCCGAGGCGAGGGGCGATGTGTCTGACGCTCCTCTGGAGAATGCGGAAGTGCGCCGAACCGACGTGTAACCTGAGCCGTGTGCCGGCGCGAGAAGCCGGAAGCGTAGAGAAGCCGGAGTATGCAGCGCTCCTCTGGGGAATGCGGAAGTGTGCAGAGCCGGCGTGTGACCTGAGCTGTGTGCCGGCGCGAGAAGGCTGAGGCGTAGAGGGAAACCGGAGCATGCAGAGCCAGCGTATGGATGACAGTGTGAGCTCAGCGGGGAGCGAGGATAAATCGTGGTCGGAGAGCAGACGAAGGTCGTAGCCGGAGTGACGAGAGAAGAGTCCGTAATCCAAAAGCATGGTCTGGGAAGCAGGTAAGTGGTCGGCAACGGGAACTATCCAAATAACAAATCCAAATCGAGAGGCAGAGACATGGTCAGAAAAAACAAAGCGAGGTCAAAACTAGGCAGACAAAGACAGAAGAAAACGCTGGTGAATTGAGGCTGGTAAGGCGCACAATAAACTGGCGACATGACGGAGTCAGAGCGTGGCTTAAATAGGATAGGCAATTACGTCAGTGATAGACAACAGGTGTGGGGAACAGGAAGTGAGAAAGGAATGCTCAGGTGATCATGACGGGGCTGTGGCTTGGCGTGACATGACAGTACCCTCCCCCCTACGAACGCCCCCAGGCGTTCTAGCAGGTCCTTCGGGGTGGAGTCTGTGGAAGTCTGTGATTAGGGAATGGTCTAGAATGAATTTGGCGGGTACCCAAGTTCTCTCTTCAGGGACGTAACTCTCCCAGTCTACTAAATATTGGATCCCCCGTCCGCGGCGGCGAGACTTGAGGAGGCTGCTGACAGTGAATGCTTCGCCCCCATCAATGAGTCGGGGGGTGGGGGAGGTTGGGGAGGTGTAGACAGTGGGCAAGAGACCAGGCGGCGAATCTGGGAGACGTGGAACGTGGGGTTGATTCAGCGCATGGAGAGAGGTAGAGACAATCGGACGGAGCACGGGTTGATGATGCGGTTGATGGTCAAGGGGCCGATGAACCTTGGGGAGAGTTTCTTTGAGGTGGTCTTGAGGGGAAGGTCATGCGTAGATAGCATTACCCTTTGGCCGATCCGATACCTTGGAGCTGATGATCGGTGACGGTTAGCGTGACGCTGGAAGGAGCTAACGGTGCGCAAAAGATGGTTGTGGGCCCGCAGCCATGTCCTCTTGCAGCGACGGACAAATGTTAGGGCTGAGGGAACAGCCACCTCCTCCTCCTGGGTGGGAAAGAGGGGAGGTTGGTAGCCTAGGTAGCAGTGAAAGGGGGACATGCCTGTGGAGGAGGTCGGCAGTGAGTTGTGGGCGTACTCAACCCAGGGGAGGAAGCGGCTCCAAGAGGACGGGTCCCGGGAGGCCATGCACCTTAGGGACTTTTCTAGTTCTTGGTTCATCCGTTTGGTCTGGCTGTTAGTTTGAGGGTGAAATCCAGATGAGAGGCTGGGGGTAGCACCGATGAGGTTACAAAAGGCTTTCCGGAACTGGGCCGAGAACTGGGGGCCCCTGTCCGAGACAATCCCAATCGATGTGGGAGTTATGAAGTCTTAACCATGGGAGTCCCAGAACCAGATGTGCATGAGCATTTTGGACAATAAGAAAAGAGATGGTCTCGATGTGGTTTCCAGAAAACTGTAGGGTGATGGGAGTGGTGCGATGGGTAATGCGGGCGAGTCTGCTACCATCAAGGGCCTGAACGGTAAAGGGTTGGCTCAGAGGTGTGAGAGGGATTCGGAGGTCGGAGGCCGTAGAAGAAGAAATTAGATTCTGGTCAGCCCCGGCGCTTTTTCATCCCAGTCACTAGAGGGAGCCAGGGTCCGGAAATCTATGGCATAGTCAGATACTGAACGGAGCCCCTGGCGAAGTTGAAGTAATTGGCTTGCCGCCTGGTGACCTGTGAATGAGCGGTCAAAAACCCTCCTCATTTCATCCGTAAAGGTTTTAAATGTAAAACAACATGGAACTTGGGCATCCCATAATGCCGTCCACAACTCTCACGCCTTTCCAGTGAGAAGGGTGATAATGTAGGCAACCTTGGAGCATTCCGTGGGAAATGACGTGGCCTGTAATTCTAGAACTAGGAAGCATTGAGACAAAAAAGAACGACAAGTAGCTGGATTCCCATCATAAGTAGGTGGAGCAGGGAGGCGTGGCTCCTGGGCGGGAGAAAATACTGGAGGAGGAGGGGTTCGGGGAGTGGGTGCAGGAGGAGGTCGGTTTTGAACCTGAGCGGAGAGGGATTGCAAAGTTTCAGTGATGGTTTGCAAAGTATTAGTGATTTGAGTAATCTCCTGTTGATGAGTGCCTAAGAGGGCTCCTTGACTCTCTAATGCCCCCCTCAGGTGAGCTGCCTCTGCTGGATCCATTTTAAGGGCCAGTTTATTCTGTCAGGCTCGGTAGAGGGCGTTGTGGATCCAAGTGCAGATGTTTGGAGTGTATGCCGATTGAGGTGACGTTAAAGAGTGCTTGTGATTCACTTCCTGGTGCTTTGAAGCTGTACTGAGAATTCCGCGTTGAAAGGGAAAGCGTTTCTGTAAAGCAAAAGCAAGTAGTTCCGGCAGGAGTGCGCCGAGGCGAGGGGCGATGTGTCTGACGCTCCTCTGGAGAATGCAGAAGTGCGCCGAGCACTTATTAGGAAAAAACAAACCCATCAACAGACCTAAAAAATTACTACTTCCCTTATTGAATATTGGAAGCCTAAAACAGCCCCACAAATAACATGTTCTGAAATCCAGAATGAACATTTTTCAAAACCTAAGACTTATTATAAATGGCCAAAAAAAAAAAAAAAAAAGTAGTTGTGTGAACAGCCACTATAGATTTTAAACAACCTAGGATGTATGTTTTGCGAAGAATCACATACATTTAAATGGAAAAAAAAAATTACCGTCAGCATCTTTTCGGCAAGCACCAAAATGTAACTTGGTGAACTCTTCGGCTTTTCTCGCGTCAGTGAACACCATCTCTGTGTCATTAAAAGTTACTCTCAACTTTGCTGGGAATAATGTTCGGTACCGCACTCCTGGCTTATTCCGAAGTAACTCTTGCTCTGTTGAGCGCTGCTCTGCGCTTCGGGAGTAAAATCAGCAAATATATGGATCTTTTGACCATTGTAGACAAGGTCCCTTCGTTCTGCAGCTTTCCTGAGGATAGTTGTCACATCACGAAAGTAGTGAAATCGCACTACGAGTGAGCGCGGCGGGTCGGTGTCATTTGGGCGCGTACGCAGAGCTCTATGTGCACAATCTACAAGCGGACATTCATCCATGGAAAGCGCGTCTTTCAGACGTTCAGAAACTAATGCATTAATCTCCTTGCCCCGCTCTGTCCCCTGTTTTAGTCTGGCAATCCGCACATTTTTGTCGTCTAGATCTTCCCTCCAGATCCAAGCATTTATCTGTCAGCGCGTTCACTTCTGAGCTTAGGCGTTTTACCTCTGATTGAAGCTTGGATATGGCATCCGATGAGTATGTGGCCGACTGCCCTAGATCAGCAAGGGTAGAACATTAGAATAATGCTAATCAGCCTAATCAGCGCTCAACCGCACACAAAGTTTTCCAGAGCGCACCAGCAGAAGTAGACTAATGATTATGTATGCGTTGGGGGAAAACAGCAAGGAGACTATAATTTTTCCCCAATAATAATAATAATAGTTAAAAATGGAGTCCACCTGTGCCAATTGAGTGTATAAGAGCAGACCAAAACCATAATATAAACCACTTCATCAGAGGCGAATCTTTGTCTAAACCACTTAATCAGTAGGGAATGTCCATCATATAGGGAGGATGCTTTAACACTTCAAAACTAAGTTTTTGCAAATTGTGGACAGTGTGTACACAAGTGTGATTGGTCATGCAAGATCACAGTGTCCTTGGATAGCAGTCCTCTACGTTTAATCTGAAGTTTAGGCTTCAACTCTTTAATAAGCATCTCACTTTACCGAGCACTAATGATTGTTGAACCTTTTTCCTGAAAATGTTTCAATAATACCCCTTGAGAATCCCAGAAAACTGTAAATATCATTTTCCAGCTGATGGTTGACCGGTAATGATTCTCTTTTAGAAACTTTCACCTTCCTTTGAGTAATTACTGGGGTGACGGTAGCCTTGAAAGGAATGTGGTGACAAGACAATGCGGCCAATAGAGATTTTTATATAACTTGAATTTTTTAAAAATTCACCCTCATAGTTTAGGTTGCTACTGTATTTGTTTAAGTTCTGGTGCACACATATGACATGCATGTACATGTTTATGAAACAACTGAACCATTTTCATATACAACGCTTCTAGGGGGTCGGGTTCGCTTACATTTGCAAACTATAACTGACCATATGATCAAATGCTAGACTGACCCTATGAGTAATTTTTGATATGATGAGTAATAACGTGTTGAGAATATTACGCAGCAGTAAGTCAAACATTTACAAACACAAAAATACATTTACACTCAGTGTGCTATTGCCAACTTTTAAGGTTGTATATTTCCTGCCATTTTACTCATTCAACACATTCAAGTTTACAATTTTGAGCATTCCATTTGTTTTGTTTTTTCATTGATTCTTTTGTGTCACATACAGTACACTTAAATGATTGTTGGATAGATACATATATAATATATAATATAAATATATACACACAGAATATCTCAAAAATTGAACTCCGCAAAACTATGACTTATCATAGAATATTTGAAAAATTATTGCAGCTTATTTTCTTGTTCCTAAACACTGAGACACATTCCTGCATTATACAGAAATATTCTTCACCTTTTTAATTATTAAACATAATTACATAATATTGACATTGTGATACAAGTCCTTTCCCAGATATGTTGTCAAACTTGTTTGTTTAATGAGCTGTTGTACTTTCCAGAAGTTTTCACACATAATTTGGGAAACACCAAGGATAATTTCATAAAAAAAAAAAAAAAAAGACTTCTATCTATTATATAATCATGATAATCTACATTTGTAACCCCATCAAGGTTTATATGATACTACATTTTTGTTAGTCTTGTCATTTTTTATTTATCTTTGTGTAAAGATATAATGCAACAAAACTGTTACATTTTTTAAATTTATTTTAAACATTTTCTTTATTAGGTGGAAAATTTAACAAAAATGTACCTTCTAAACTTCTCTCATTTTCTCTCTCTATACCACTTAGTCTTTGAAGGGGTTGGGGGAAGCCTGAACCCTACCCTAGGAAACATGATGCACAAGGCCTGGTACACCCTGGGTGGCAGTCCAACACGCAGGGCACACGCAATCACACACTATAAAATATCTGGACATGCCAGTTGCCCCACTATGCATGTCTTTGGGTTGTGGGAGGAAACCGGAATACCTGGAGGACCAAGCACAGGGAAAACATGCAAACTCCACAATGCAGACCCAAGGGGGGAATCAAACGCCAAGCATGGAGGTGAAAAGCTACAGTGCTAACTACGACGTCACTGTGCTACCTCTTCTCATATTATTGTTCTATTTTAGTGTGGTATAAAGAGTTAAACATTAAGTCTGCAATCAATGAAGCACTAAAAGAAAGTAATATAAAGAAAGGATAGTCCTGAACCATCAACATGGTTGACAGCATACAACAACAATACAACATAAGAACTGACAGGATTGGGATGTACAAATGTATATTGCGACCTGGACGTATCGAATGATCTGGTTATCACATCAATGGAATTTTTCTTCCCTGATGCCACACCATTGTATGCTGTAAGCAAAGATAAAGGTGATGGAATGAAATCTTAAAGTGTGTGACTTTGTATGGCCAGTCAATTTATTACAAATTGCACATTTTCTCTTGTAAAGTTAATAGGACAAAAACATTGCTGTTTATGGTATCTCACAGAAAAAAAAATCATGCATATTTTAATTTTAACTTTATGTAAATCATCTGCCATGCAAGTTCCTGTGTTAGCTGTTAATAAAGATACAATAATGTATGTTACAAAAATAAGAATCAAGCATTCAGCAGTGATGTGGTATAAATATTACTTAATTTATGTTTGCAATGTATCTGTGTAATGTTCTTTGTGTGTTTAGAATACCATCACTGGCCTGCAATCCCAGTGACACATCACATTGTGGTCAGCAGCAGTTCCTGATTAGTTCAGCTATGATGAAAACACATATTCAGCGTTGGAGAAAACAACAAGGTACGTGTGTGTTTGTGTAAATCAGTCAGGATACTATCTCAAGATCCCACGGGACCGTTTGTTCCTTTTGGCTACAGTGGACTGAAGCAGGTCAAAGTACCATGTGCATGATTTTTTGGATTTGGCCTCACCTACTCTATTAACAGAGGACTCATCGATTAGTAATCATGCACGCATGCACACAACTAAGATACATGGGCAGAGTGTGAGACACTCTGCGTCCTTTTAAATCCACGAGTCGATTATCAAATTGGAGACAGGTGAGCTCAGGTACTCGGCTCAGGGAGCACGGAAAACCCTGGATGGACTCAAGACCTGGATGTACTGGGCTGATTGGGCTGGCTCGTGACACAAATAAGATTAATGAGTTCAGGCCACTTGCAAAGAGCCAAAAGCCTTTTTAAAGTTTTTTTTTTCACAAAATGTTCTTAACCTTAATCTTAAGATTTAAAATGCATCTTTTCAACTAATGTTTTCAGCTAATAATAATTATTCTAACCATCACACCAACTGCTGCATGTCCACACATATATATATATACTACAAAACAGTAAGAGCAGTTGGACAATACAGTGTTTTGAAACTCTTTTTTTTTTTTTTTTAATTTACACTACTGCTGTGATGATGAAGAGTTAAAGACTCCCATAGATGCTATACAGTGCAATATATTCAAAAGAACGATCGAAGGTATGTGAGGTGAGCTGCTCATTCTGTTTATAATAATATGTCCTTAGCTGCCTTGTAATATTTTCATTACTGAAACTATAGCCAAAATTTGTATATGTAGACATGTTTATTGAAAAGTAACGTTTTATTTTTATTTCTGATCAAAAGAATGACATGAACTAAATGATGCAAAAAAAGATTTGTTCATTTTGATAAACGAGATTCAAATAACCGAGTCAGTAAAATTATTCAAACTTCATCACTACTTTGCAAGCAGTACTCCTGGCTTTATCTTTACTACAAAGCAAAAGTATGTCGCAAAGCAGCTTTACAGAATAAAAATAAATCTTTTTAGCTCTGTTAGCATTTGTTTAGCCTTTGTTTGTTCAGTGTTTAGTCTTGTTAACCTACATGTCTTATACTAGGTATCTTGATTTGAGAAGAGGTAGGACTGTGCATGCACCTACATTTTACAATGTACAGTACCCACATGGTACAGTGCACACACAGTGGACACATGTACAGTGCACACACAGTGGACAGTTGTTTACACACCCTAGTTTAGAGGGCGGGTGCTGCCCCTTGTATGTTGATTAGTTTATCCTAGAGTAGTCAGCTAGTGGTTTTGTACTTGTTGTTGGGGTATCTACAGACAAGAGTAGTTCTTTTTAATTGTGTTTGCTTTGTGTTTGCTTTTAACTATCCAGTTGTATTTTAGTTTGTATAAGTTTGTTATTGTTTCTGCACCCTACCCTTAGGTGATAGTCATAGTCGTCTGGAAACAAACAACTGGTTAAAATTGGGCACCGGCTCCGAACTAGCTCTAGGTCCGCCTTGGAGGAAAAGAGGTATTTGCCATCAACAAAAAAAAAAACATTATATATAGTGCCAATGCCTTTTGGAAGCTTTTTGTTGATCACAGCTTTCAAATCTTTTAGTGCTTGCACTTCCTATAAAAACAACTGAACACTTCTGCATCTTGTTATTCCTATCAATTAACTTTTGACTTGTAAAACTGATCATCACTGGAAGATATGATTGTCAGTTAGCAATATTGACTCAGGGGAAACCTGGTACTTCTGAACAAGAACTGTTGGGTCCTTTACAAACACCTTCAACTGGTTGGCTCAACATTGTACATAGTGTTGGATAACTGATCTAAAACAGGAGACAAACAGACAGTTGTTACTATGTTTGCTTATTTAAAAGTTAGAATGTTTTTTTTTTTTTATATTCGGTTAAGCCCTTGCTAGTTGCTATATTGCTATACATTAGTGTACTTGCTATTAAGCCTACTTTGCATGTTCTGATTGGTACCTCTTCAACAGTTTGTGCCATCACTGAAAGTGAAAGATGTTAAAGCTCAACGTGTTGCCTCAAGAGACGACTGTTAATATACACCACGTGTCCTTTTCCATATCATTACTAAATGATTTTGGTTGCATGTGAAACTTTACCTTCCTACATTAGATTTCACTGTAGAATATAACTGATTACCCCCTTGTCGAATAGTGCAGTGGAGGGCAATTCCATTTAGGGCTGTGTCATCCCCACGTCCTACTTGTCGTTCAACCTGAAAGAAAAACATATAAAAAATTATATATGATAAATAAGTAATGGAACATTTAACTTAAACAGACTAACCTGCAGACAAAATTTCATTATTAATGAATATTATATATAATGATCTCTCTCTCTCTCTCTCTCTCTCTCTCTCTTATACTCACACACACATACAATGATGTGAAAAAATCTGGACACGCCATGAAAGTCTGCATTTTTGTAACATATTTAAACACATTGACATTTGAAAATCATTTTAACAATAATAAAATGATAATATATAAGTACTAATATAAGTAAAATAACTAAACAAATAAAACAAATGTTAGGACACCCCCATATTTATTCGTACTTGAAAATGGTTTAAATTAAGGAAAGTACTGGAGTGGCCAAGTCAAAGTCCAAATCTGAATCACATTGAGATCCTGTGGGGTGATTTGAAACTGACTGTACATGCAAGAAACCCATTAATCATCACAGATAAGGCAATGCATTGAGGAATGGACAACGCTTTCTTCCAGTTGATGTCAGATGCTGGAAGAGGGCTACAAAAAACATCTTATCGAGGTTATTTCAGCCATTGGTGGATCACTAGCTATTATGGCATAGGGTGTCCTAACCTTTTCCTTATTTTTAATAAGCATTTTTTAAATGATTTCGTATTTTAATGAATGCAAATAAAGTGATTTTTCTTCATAGACTCTAATGTACTTTTTTATGGCCGTGGCATCTTTTTGATAATATTATGCAATGTCAAAACATTTATTTCAGTCCAGATGAAAAAAGTATTTGATTATAATTTAATAAAATTTACTTACTTTGAGACAAAGCCTGAAGCAAAGGTTCTGTAGGGACACAACTGTCGACGTCCCCAATAGCCCCATGTTCATCCATTACTAACTGTAATCATGCTTTTATACATTCTTTCTTCCTGTCCATTACTAACACTTAAGAACTGCCCAAAGGAAAGAACAAACAAAGGTAAAACACTTCTGAGCACAAAATACATGCCTTTTGATCAACCTAGATTCAAAATAGTTAGGTTATTAGATTAACAGAATCTTCTATCTTAAAAATAGTAACTGAATTCCATGCAAATTCAAGATAAACTGAGGCTGCACAGAACTATACAATATATGCTGTTGTCACTGCTGCCAAGGGGGAAAAACATTGGTTGCTTTTGTCTCCTCCTCTATCAGTTAACAAAGTAATATGACATGAATTGCTTTTAAATATTTCTCATGTAGAAATTTCTTATTTACCTTTGAACTTTTACATTTGTCTGTTTTCCAGTAGAAACCACAGTAGACAAATGATGGTTAAATGATAGCACAGTAATTGCTCTATTATTACAGGTATTACAGTAAATGCTCTCTCTCCACAGTAAAATATGTTAAGTTGTGGCGACAGGCTTATAACCAGTGCGCCTCAAGGCAACTTGCTCATGAGGAGTGGGCCAAAATACCTGCAGAGAGGTGCAGAAGTCTCATTGACAGTTACAGGAATCGTTTGATTGCAGTGATTGCCTCAAAAGGTTGTGCAACAAACTATTAAGTTAGGGGTACCATGATTTTTGTCCAGGCCTGTTTCATGAGTTCATTTTTAAAAAAAATAATTCCATTGAAGCATGGTTGAAAAGCAATGTCTGACTTTCATTGGTTAACATTCATAGAATTCTTATTTATTATTACTTTTGTCAGATTAAAGTTATTTAAAATAATTTAATCTGACAAAAATGTAAATAATTTAAAGTTATTTATGTGACCATTGTGAGTTTTTCTTTCATTGACCGAAGGGTACCAACAATTTTGTCCACATGTGTAATAGCAGACCAAAAACATAATATAAACCACTTCATTAATCTTTGACCAAACAGGGTAAAAGGACTATAGGGAGGATGCTTTATTTTTGCTAAAATGATAGTGTCGACAGAAGTGTGTCGATGTGCACATGACAGTACACCCTGTCCAGGACTGGCTCCCGACGGTCCTGAGGTGGAGGATACCCGACAATGGTAGTCTCGTATCAGCTCGGGGTCGAGAATGAACCGAGCCGGGATCCAAGACCGTTCCTCGGGGCCGTAACCCTCCCAGTCGACTAGGTACTGGATACTGCCCTGAATACTGCCCTGAGGCCGTGATGCGAGGATCTGGAGGGTGATGCGGTAAGGGCCCATGAACCTTGGTGAGAGTTTGCAAGATTCTGTATGGAGGTGCAGATTTTTCCTTGATAACCAGACCTTGTCACCTACATTGTACAATCGTCCCGGAGGGTGGCAACGGCGAGGTTGAGTGGCGTAGCGGGTGTTGGCACGGCGAATGGCTGCTCTAGCTTGTTCCCACAGCCGCCGGCATCTACGGACCAACTGTTGGGCCGACAGTACATCAACCTCCGGTGCTTGGTGGTCGAACATCGGAGGCTGAAAACTGTGGCATACCTCAAATAGGCTTAGCTCGGTGGTGGATGAGACATGAAGATTGTGGGAGAGTTCAGCCCAAATGAGGTAGCGGGCTCAGGAGCGCTGTCGATCGGCGATGAAGCATCTCAGATACCGCTCCAGTTGTTGGTTGGTCCATTCTGTCTGACCATTAGTCTGAGGGTGGTATCCAGAGGAGAGACTGCATGTGGCGCTGATCAGACGGCAGAAGGCTTTCCAGAACCGGGCAGTGAACTGGGGCCCTCTGTCCGAGACAATGTCCTTCGGGAACCCATGCAGGCGGACTACATGCTCTAGTACCAGCTCGGCTGTGTCTTTAGCTGACGGGAGTCCGGAGAGGGTAACCAAGTGAACGGCCTTGGAGAATCGGTCGACAATGGTCATTATGGTGTTCTTTCCTTCGGAATCCGGCAGGCCCGTGATGAAGTCAACGGCAATGTTTGTCCAGGGCTGGCGGGGAACCGGGAGTGGTTGAAGTTCCCCCGGTGTTGGCTGGTTGGTGTCTTTGGCTCTGGCACACACTGGGCACGTCTGGACGAATTCCACGACATCCTTTGTCATGGACGCCACCAGAAGTCCTGCTAGATAAATTGGAGGAATGGCCCCATTGAAGGACTTCCATTCTGATGTTGCGGGGTACGTAGAGTCGTCCAGGCGGCGGACCTGCCGGTTCGACCTCCGCGGCCTGTGCCTGGCGAACCCTCCTTTCCAAGTCCCACTGGAGAGGGGCGATGATCTTTGATGGCGGGAGGACAGGCGTGGGGTCCGCCCGGGGAATATCCTCCTCATGGTTCCAGGACCACGAGGGCATCAGCCTTGGTGTTTTTGGATCCCGGCTGGTACGACAGATGGAAAGAAAAGAGCCCACCGCGCCTGCCTCGGGTTGAGCTGTTTTAGGTTCCGGATAGTGATCAGGTTTTGATGGTCGGTCCAAATGATGAACGGCTCCCTGGTGCCCTGGTGCCAGTGACGCCATTCCTCAAGAGCCCACTTTATGGACAACAGCTCACTGTCCCCTACCCTGTATCTAACAACACACACTCAATCAGGAATATAACCGAAAATGGTGAGTACTCACGAAATGGAGGAGATAGCGTCGGAGACGGCATCAGTAGGCTCAATGACTGAGCGATGTGCAGCGCCATTTTGCTTCCTTTTATGCTTCCTGAATCGCGACCGTACTACTTCCGGGTCCTAATGCAGGTCGCGGTGATTGCGCATGACAGTAGTTTAGGTTGTTGGAAATTTATTCTCTAGCGAAAGAGAGAATATTGCAATACCAACCCCAACAAGGTTCTCAAAACCATTATTGCATATATCTGTGAAGATTCTCAGTCATTCAGGGGAGGTTATCTGGAAGGTGAGTCATGTCAACTGGACTGGAGCTGTTAGGAAGACAATATAGAGAGATTAGAGAGAGTCTTTAAGGTGTAATGACCAGAAAGAGTAAGGGGAGTCCTTAAGTGTGGCTTTCTTGGTGGATGTGTGAAGAGGTCTTGGTCTTTCTTGGGATAGATAAAATGGCAGCATGAAAAATATGAGACAGGTTGTGTTGAAGACCTCCACCCCTGTTGGGCGGAGGATTTTCCACCTGTGTGTTAAGTGTGTTTTCCACTAAAGTGTATTATGTGAAAAATATAAACAAAAAAAGTGCACCAAAGAAATGAATTTATACAAAATATTTACAAAATATATACAAAAAGAAAGAATGTGAAAAGGTGTGTGCATGTTGTCAGGGATTACCCCTAGAGGGCGACAAAGCGCCCAGAGAGTTCCTTTGTTTTTTCTGTGTTCTTTGTGTTCTTTTCTGTGAAGGACTCTAATCCCCAGAATGCACCTCAGTCAGGTGATGTGGCGCTCACCTGAACTGAGGTTGCTCATTAGTGTTGATTATAAATGTTCCTGAGTTCTGTGTTGTCTTTGTCTTGCATCTGTTCGTCTAGGTTGACTGCTTGTTCTGGTATGTTGTTTAGTTCAGTGTTGCTTCCTAGCTCTGTGTTCTCCCTGGTTCTGTGTTCTCCCTGGTTCTGTGTTCTCCTAGCTCTGTGTTCTCCTAGTTTTGTGTTCTCCCTGCTCTCCGTGTTCTTCCTGGTTCCGTGTTCTTCCTGGTTCCGTGTTCTTCCTGGTTCTGTGTTCTCTTGGTTTGTCTGCCTCCTGGTCTGTCTGTCTGTCTCCTAGCCTGTCGGTCTCTGTCTGTTAGTAATGTCTAGTTTGTCATGTTTATAGTTTATCCTGGTTTAAGTTCATGTTCTGTTCCTTTGGTTCCCTGTTTTGTTATCATTAAAGTCTTTTGGCTCACTTCACCTCTGCTATCATGCCTCTCTTTCGTCCAGCAAGCAGTAACCGTGACACATGTATGGAAGTCCAGCAGCCGTGTTATTGTTTGTATGTGTGTGATGATGGCGGGGAGAGATGGCTTGGCCTCACCGGTAGAAGATGGCTAATCCGGGAGCACGAGAAAACGGAATGAGAGGTTATTGTAAGTGTCCTGAAAGATTAATCCACTCCGGGAAATGTAATCCTTTTAACGGCAACAATCTCACTCTCTTAACAACTGTGCAGTAACTACTCATCTCTCCACCCCGACATGTTTGCCAGTTCCACTTTTATGCCTGTCAACTTCCAGGTTCCCTCGCGCAGCGATCGTGCATGCTCGCGAGAGCTTAAACCCGAAACCAAAACACAGTCAGTTGGGACACTATAACCATATCGGGGTTGTTGATAAGGCCCGGTGGTTTTATATTTATTTACCATCTTTATGTGGCCTATATCAACAACCCCACTATGTGGCTGCGCTTCAATGACTCCACAGAGGTTATATACCTGCCACTAACAAGCCAGTTTAAGTACTGGAGCACACATAATCCAAACATGTACATGTGCAGATGCATGATTAAACTGTTTTATAAACACTGCTTCTATGGTGTTATATATCTGAAAACTATAACTGACCACATTATCAAATGTTAGACTAACTTCATGAGTAGGTTTTTATCATTTTGAGAATATTAGACAGCAGTTGATCCAAAATTTAGAAACACATTTATATTCACTGTACTATTGCCAATGTTTAAGGTGGAATATTTCCTGGCATTTTACTTAGTGCATGAGCTGGCATTGTGAATCAATCAACACATTCATGTTCACAACTTTTTTGCATTCTATTTCATTTCTTATATATTCTTTTGTGTCATATACAGTACACTTTAATGAATATTGGATCTTCAATCTTTAGGTTAATTCAAGCATCGGCAGACTTCCAGGCCCTGGAATGGGAATGACGTTCACAGAGACGTTGTTAATGCTTTTGTGTTTGGTTACCTTGATGACATTTTCTCCTCTGGATTGAGTATGCCCACTACTCACCCTCCATGTGCTCCACAGGAATGACCATGGATCATGTCCATGAAACTCCCATTTACAATCTCCCGTGGTATTAATCTATGTTTCATGAAACTAACATTACTACTATCCATGTACCAAGTCAATACATTACATATCTCACGAATCTGTTGATATTGCATACTTTCTTGTCTCTCTGGCTCTGACCCTTGCCTGTTTAATGACCATGAAAAATCGCTGTGGATTAATCATTCTGCCTGATGCATTGGTTTTGACTTATGGACCGATCTTGGCTCACCAGTTCTGTTAAAGTAAAGTTTGGTGTTACTAAATGTTCTGTTTAAGGCACAATGCTCTTTTCTCTCTTTATGCTTCCTCTGGGTGACATAATTCATAAGCATAATATTAGTTTGCACTGTTATGCTGATGATGCACGGTTATATGTTTTAGAAAAGCCAGAAGAGAGACACCAACTTAAAACTGAGTAATGTGTTGTCTGACAATGCAAAGCACATGGTTTATGGTATCCTGTAAAGTTTGTACTGTAACTTATTAGATTAGAAAAGGTGATGGTTGCTCCTCCTATGCTTTCTTTGACAAATCAAGGAGACTGCGAGACCTCCAGCAGAAGAGCAGCTCGAACCTGCTGGAGGCAGTGGTGTTTCTCACATGGCAAAAAAGGAGTAGTGTGGGAGCAGCTGGTAATCCAACAGCCAACATGACATGTTTTATTTAGACATAAAAGAAGTATCTTGTTTGGTGAGTAACTCCAGCATCGCGATTTCTGGGTACTGCGTGGTGTAGTCTACCATGACCATGGTGTACTCATGTCTATTCACTGACTTCGGAAGGGGCCCAACAAAATCCATGACTTGAATGGAATGCTGATTATAGGCAAGGGAATTAACAATGCAGGGGCAGGCTTTGCTGGTACTGTTTGCCTTTTTTTGTTGCTCTAGGCCCTTTAGCTCAGCCATAGTCATCTGCAGCCTTTGGGAGAGCTACTTTAGCAGCATCTGTTGCTGTTTGCTCATTTTAAGCAGATGCCCCAGATACTCTTTTGGGGATTTTTGGGAACCCGATTCCACTCCGACTGCATGCATTCTCCACCAGTGTAGCAATTCGACAAAGACGAGTGAAACGTGGACACCATATTCCAAGGAAAAAGAATCCTCAAACAGATTATTACTGTAGACAGTGCATGCCCGAAAAGACCTAGTCACTGCACTGGGCCTTTTATAGGCTGTGGATGACAGCAAGCAAAAATATCCGTCTTTGCTTGGTGAGGTAGAGCTTCCTGCCTTTTACCTGTACACAGTAGACCTGTCCTTGGTACTGACTGTGTGGTAACTGACATATACACATAGTTAAAAACCTCTCCACAGCTCTTAATTTCTACAGAAACGATATGTTAGAAATATTAGGGGACGATAGACATGCGGGAGCATTCACATATCTAGTGTGTGGACGACTGTCATGAAAAAGTTAACAGACATTGAGAATTTAGTGCCATTTTACATGCCCAGCATCGTGGTTCTTCTATAGAAATTGAACTTGAACTTCATCCGCTTGGTGCGTGGAGCTGCGCAGTCCACGTAGTGGTTGTGCGGTAACCCGTGACAATATGGAGTATTAAGGCTATTTTTACTGGATACTTAATGTGTCTGCTCCTTTTAATGTTAGCATTACTGTTGAGACTGCTGTTACCGTTAGCACTTGTAAATGTGCAGTGGCAATGTGTGAAAATCAGTTTCAGGATAATAAACACTTATTAGATCACTCGAAGAAGCATTTTATGGAAGGACATGCCGTGAGCTGCCCACTGAGAGGAGGCACAAATATTTTTATGGTCAAATCTTCCTTTACCGTCCATTTCACAGAAACATAGATGTATTTCAGACAGCACTATAAGTGACTGGTACAGAGAATCTGGCTCTCAGTCATCATCTGTTCCAAATGATCAAATGAATGATGCAAGCACAGAGCATGGCATAGACAAAGGTTATATGGAAATGTCAGAGCTCAGTCTTACAAATAAAAAAAAATAAAAAAATGTTGCTATGTTTTAGGAAAAGATGAAAACAGGACAGATAGTTTTGCACAGTATGAACCTAACAAAGAGACTTATTTTAAAATATTTGTTAGCATCTGATCTGTTGCAGAGGGAGGGAGGGGAGGGGAGGGGGGAGGGGAATCTCCATGTCAGCTGGATAGTTATCATACTCCTCCCAGGTCCCTTTAAAAAGAGGTCAATCAAATGAAAGTTACACACAAACCAAGACTGTAATGCAAATCAACTTATTTTTATTGCTACATTACACATTCATGAAAAATTATTGCTGGAATGACAGAAACCTAGGTTGTAGCTTATAGTTACATTTAAGTATTTAAAGGTTTATAGCCAAAAAAGTAAATACATAAACAAAAATCTTCGCAATGGGATCAAGTCTAGTAAGGATGGAGGATAGAATTTGTATCAGTTTTCTTCATGCCTCCATCGTTTATCCTAGAACACATAAAAGAAATATGCTTACAACTCAATGTTTTCAGAGGATATCCATGAAAAGGTTTTGAAAAATATGAACAATTAAAATGTTCTAATATTTCTAATACACTTTATGATATTAATACTCATACTGTATATGGACCATATATACCAAGTGTATGTCTATAATCAAATGTCTATAAAGCTTGACAAGAACTTACAAGTATTAACTGAAAGCTAAATGGGAAATAAGACATTTTAGATACTTAGTCTGTTGCTTGGAAACTGTTGCTAAAATTGTGAGATATATTTGCTAAAAAATATTACAAAATGCATTAAATCTTTAACCCTGTGCATGATAACGACTGAAATAATATTTAACAAATTAAAAATATTTAACTATCCTAGTAAAAATATTTATGTCACATAAACATGCCACTCATTAAACACTTTAAAGAATATTTAAAAAAATACATTGTTTTGCTAATGAATAATGGTGAAAAAATACCTTGCACTTAGAATTTTTTTCCCTAAAAAAAATCACCCCATTCTTAAAATGACTTGTAAACTCAGGTGAAGCTAATCACCTTCTCAATGGCACAAAAGCTTTGCACATCTAGATTTTGCAATATTTTGCAGAACTGCTTAAGTTGAGTTAAATTTGATGGTCATCTATATTACTTATTTTACTTCTAAGTGCTTCAGTACCTGCTGCAGAGAAACAACCACATAACTGGATATTGCCACCTTCATGCTTTACTGTAGGTATCGTGTGATTTGGATGATGAGCTGTATTGGATTTCTGCCAGACCTAGTATTTGGTGTTGTGGAAATAATAAAATTGTTTAATAAAATAATAAAAATCTGATCAGAACCCCTTTTTTTCATGTGATTAGTAAGGGAGGGTTGTAAAAAAAAAAAAAAGCCTGATTAAGCTTTTCAAAAACATACCTTAGAGATTCTGATTTTCACATGAAAAAAGGGGTTCTGATCAGATAAGACAACAATTTTATTATTTCCACAACACCAAATACTATGTCTGGAGCATTTGTGAACTTGTCTTGTATTCATGCACACAATGATCGCTTATTGTCATAAATTCTTGCAACTTCAGAGTTGCTGTAGGCCTCTTGGTGGCTTCTGATGATGACCAGTTTCCTCCTGGCTCTTTCATCCAGTTTGGAGCGACGTCCTGATTCAGGGAGGGTCTGTAATGTATCTAAGACGTTTCAATTCAAAAGTCTTTGAAATTGTTTTATATTCAACTCCCTAAAATGGCGTGTGTTATTGAGAGGTGATCTTCACCTGATTTAGTTTATAAGTCATTTTTAGAAGGGGAGGGGGTGATCCTTTTACATATCAGTCATTTTGGTTTTCTTTTGATGCTATATTTTTCACTTGTCTGTTAAAAGTTGCACTGAGTAAATACAGCTGGATAGCTGAAAGTGTCTTCATTTCAGACTGAAAAGCAACAAAATGTGATTATTTTTAAAAGGGGTGATTCTTTTCTATACCATCTGTAAGAAAATCCCTGTATTTTTCCTGGTGCAACACAAATAAAAAGTACCTTAGTAACAGCAATAAAAGCGGACATCATTAAGAGCAGTGTCATCTCCTATAAACTGCATGGGCTCCACTCTCGTTTGGATTCCACAAATCCCTGCCCCATCACACGAAGCACTCCATTTACCCCATTCTCCCCAGGACATGCCATTGCCAGTCAATACTTCTCCTGATGTGCACGAGAACCTGTTTTTTTAAATTTATTTAAATAACACACTCTGCATTATTTCTTTACGCCATGTTTATTCATATAGGACACTGGAGATTAAAAAAATCAGCTTAATGAGCTGTAATCACATTTTACTATAAAGCACTATTAATGAATTATAAACAGCCTTATATAATTAGTACATATTGGTCACCTTATATTGTTGGCAGCGGTATCATCATCATTTTCTTGATAATTTTCTACACGCAGCTGAAATGCACTTAGCACTCCGTTTTTACACCAAATGTTCTGTGACCAAGTCCCCCAGCTTTAAGGCAAGAAACAACAATAAAAATTACTATGTTAAGGCCAATTAAAAAAATATATATATTTACCCCTTTCAAACCAAAATGACTTAGGTGCTAGTCTGGTGCTAGGGAACCAATTCGATAGAGAACCTCCTAAAAACTGGCTTTGTTTTTTATGGGCTAGAGAGACACTTTTTTTTTTTTTTTGATTTTCCCCCGATTTTCTCCCTAATTTAGTCGTGTCCAATTCCTCCCCGTCACTAGGGGGCTCCCACATTAAGGCTACTACTACCACTCAGCCGGGAGGGCCGAAGACTATCACGTGTTTCCTCCGAGCCACGTGACGCCGACGCCAGCCGACCGCATCTTTTCTAACTGCTTGCTCGGGCACCGTTGGGGGCGGCGTAACACACTCGGAGGACAGCGCTATCCGCTCCCTTCGATCTTGGAATTAAACATAAAAAGGGTTCAGAAAATGTTGTTGCTGATACACTATTGCGTGTCTAAAAGTTGTTTTTGTAAACAAGTTTTGCTCTTTGGGTGGGGAGTGTTATGTGCCAGGCTGTTGCTGTGTGTTCCCTCTTTCCTTCTTTCCTCTGTGTTGCTGTGCTGTACTGCTATAGGTGGATCCCCTGTCACTCCCAATTAAGGATGGTGCTGAGGTGAACAATGAAGAGCCAGAGGCTAACCAGAAGAGTTGGAGACTATTTGTTATGAGCAGCTTGCTTAGCCTTGTTGGTGTTAGCCTCTGCCAGACCTTGTTTGTTTAGCCCTTTTTTTTTTTTAGCTTCCTGTCTTATACTATCTCCCTTGGTTTGAGAACAGGTAAGCCATGCACCTTTAGTGAAGGCACAATTAAGCCTCATTTAGGTGTCAAGGCTTCCAACCCAATAATTTTATATAAACCATTTTCAATAAATGATTAATTTCATGAAGCTTCCTTTAAAGGCTCATAGTTCTGACAGGTGGACAAATTTTGTGTAGCCAATAAAAGCAGCACAATTACTAAGGGAATTTACAGTAGCTGTCCATATTAATTGTTCCATATTAATGTGCCATTGTGCCATTAATTGTGCCATATTAATATTGCATTCATCATTGACTGTCGTGTGTGTGAAACCTAAATACATGTTTTATTACATATAAACCATTTTTTGTGTGCATTGTCCTTCATATATTAGATAAGAAGTTAATGTAAAGTTCATTGAGAAATACAAAATAGGGTTTTCTGAATCTTGATTTATGAATTTAAAAAAATCATAACGATAATATTTTTTAGAATTATAATAATAACTATATATATATATATATATATATATATATATATATATATTTTTTTTTTTTTCTAATCTTATTCTTATCTGAAAATAATGATTCACTTTGACATCCATGTGAACAAGCCTTCAATTAAACCATTTTATGCACCAAATGAGTCAGTCACGCGACTCCCAGGGAAATGACAACATCAAAAACATTTTAAAAACATCACTTCTGCTCAACACAGGCTTCAGAACTTCAGTGTCATACTTACAGTAACATCACTACTACATTTCATCACATAAATATTGACAGTTGTTTGGACACCCTAGAGGCCTCCCTTTGATTCTTGATTAGCTTAGCCTTGAGTAGTCAGCGAATGGTTTGTGTACATTAAAGTACTTGCTATCATTTGTACTTATCAAATTTTCCAGTATACTGAAGAGCATAAAATGTAAAGTAAATGATTTTAATTGCATGTGAAACTTTACCTCCCTTCTTCAGATTTCACTGTAGAATATAACTCATTTCCCCCTTGGAGTACAGTGCAGCGGAGGGCAATTCCATTTAGGGCTGTATTATCTCCATTTCCTACCATTCCTTCAACCTGAAAGAAAAGCAAATAAAAATGAATATGTTAAATAAGTAATAAAACATTGAACTTAAACAGAGAGAAACCAGAGCTGCATTTTTTAACATACTGTAGTTAAACACATGGAATTTTGATAATTTTAACAATATTGGGAGTAATGTATATATACAGTATATAAGTAATATAACTACACAAATGAAACCAAACTAAATTCATGTTATAATAATCTGTAGACTATTATTTACCAAAAAAACTTTAATTTCTTCTAAGGAAGCAAGGACGCCCCCATATTTATTCAAGCTTGAAAATGGTTGAATAAAATTTGTATGGAATCACTTGATATTAGGGCATAAGGTGTTCTAACGTTTTCCTTAGGCGTTTTTGATTATTTCTTCTGTTTAATATGTGTAACGTTTTTTTTTCCATAGACTCTAATGTACTCTAATAATTATGGTCACAGCATCTTTCACAACATTTATTTCAGTCCATAAAAAAGTATGTTATTAATTTAAGAAAATGTACTTACTTTGAGACTAAAGCCTGAAGCAAAGGTTCTATAGGGACATAAATGTCGATATCCCCATGAGCCCCATGTCTGTCCATTACTAACTGTAATCATGCCTATATATAGTCTCTGTTCTTGTCCATTACTAACATTTAAGAACTGCCCAAACGAGAGAACAAACAAAGGTAAAACAATTCTGAGCACCAAATACATGCCTTTTGATCAACCTAGATTCAAAATAGTTAGTTTATTAGATTAACACAGTCTTCTATTTTAAAAATAGTACTGAATTCCATGCAAATTCAAGACAAACTGAGGCTGCACAGAACTGTTTATATGCCGTTGTCGCTGCTGCCAAGCAAAACACTAGCTGCTTGAGTCTCCTCCTCTATCAGTTAACAAAGTAACATGACATAAAAAAAAGAGACATTGATCCAATATGGAATTTGCTGAAACCACACTAGACAAATTATGTTTATATTGTAGCACAAGTTTTACAGTAAATGCTCTCTCTTATATCTTATAATCTTAAAATAATCTTAAAATAATTATATTATCTTAAAATAAGCTTATACGCTTTTGTCTAAGATGGACCTGTTTTTAACATGGCTGAAGACATAGCCTCTAAAGACTGTTGGAACATTCTATAAACATTCTTTGTTATGCTAATTTCAATTTAAACAATAGTTATATAAGTAAATAAATAAATAAAAAGTAAATAAATAGATAAATAAATAAAATTTTGTACATTACTATGAGATCATAAAATTGTTAGTTTACAATCAACATGAACAATAACATGAATGTTTTGCCAGTTGGATGTACATCTTTTTAGCCTAGATTTAATAATCTTTTTTTTTTTTTTTTTTACATGAAAATACCAATAGCTGTAACACTATTACTAGATCTTCTGCCCAACAGTCTCAACCTTAAAGTGGCTTGGGAGTTCAATATGTAAGTTTGAATTTGTATTAAAATACTGACGATATGGATTGCAAGATTAAGTATGAGTGGAATAAATTATTAAACATTTATTAAAATAAATAAGGTTAACAATCTACTTATTTTACTCATCATACCAACTGTTTTCAAGCTGATTTAGATATGTTAGAACAAAGTATGTATGACATTTCTCACTTGAAAAGAAAAGAAATTGGTGAGATCAAAGATTACTGATGAAACATGAGAGAGGATGTCCCTGTATGAGAGAGGAGAGCAGATCTGTTCCATCTTGTGCTTATCACTGTACCAAGCAGAGCAAAGAACAGTCCCTTCTCACTGTGGGAACACACCTGCCTCTGAAGTAATTAATGAGATACATGGCGAGTGCAAGTGAGAGTTTAATTTGATACTGGAATAAGGTACATCACACTTTCGTAACAATACATAAGGGATGTGGTTTGAACAGCTTGTCGCTCTGCTCTTGAGTTTGCTTTCGGTTCTGACCTGGGCATAATTGCTGACTTACTTAGGCTTTTATGCCTGCAATAAAAACCTGCTTACTTTGTCTGGATCAACACACACCTTTTAAAAACAGCCTTTGTTTTTAATTTTTAAATGTAATTAGCATTAACTAGTGGAGGAAGAAAAATCACCTACACAATGCATGTGATAAATTATTATTAATTATTAAACTACACGTCAAACTTAATTTAAATTTAATTGTCGATCTCAAAGAAGTTAGATGAACCAAATCAGAAATAGACCTTTTTAAATTAAAGGGTTAATCATGTATGAAAGTAAAAATAAACATATACAAAAAATATTTTATATATATATATATAAAATATATAATTAATAGTTATAGACATACTGTAGATATTTAGAAATAATAAAATTAGACATGGAAATTACTCCGATTTAAGTTTTTACAAACATGTAACTACTCATACAGCTCTACTGTATCTCTGAGGAAAAGGTCATGGAAATGTTATGAAAAATGTGCAATTCTTGGCAACTGGATGCAACAAAATGTTATTTATGTATATATTTATTTGCACATACCAGTGTTTTTTGTTAAAAACTTTCAAATTATTATCAACAAAACCTCACCCCACATTGAAAGGCAAATATGCTGTGGTCATGGTTTCCAGATGACTTTGTGTGGCTATTGCTATTGGATACAAAATGTTCTCCTCCCTATTCTGTGTTTCTACTAGATACACCATTAGTTACTTTACTATCAGTGTATCTGGAACGCCTTTGATCAGGTTGTATACCTCATTTGGATTTTGAGCTTTTTAAAATTAAATCGGTACATTGGTTTAGTAAGACAGTAAGAATTATACATCCAGAAACAGGGGACTCCCTTTAGAAATTCCATCAGCAATACATCTATCTCTAAAATAGCTGTTCAAACAACTAGGGGAACTTCATTATACCCCCTAGGTGCCGGAACAGAAAAGTTTTATTTGTTTATTTAATTTCTTTGCCCATTACTCCACAAACAACAATCCAACAATGACAAAAAATTTCTTAATGGAAAAAAAAAAACTCTGGAACTTGACTGGAGTCCACCTGCGGCATCTTGACATTTGACTGAATACAAGCAGTCCAAAACCATACTATAAACCCACGTTAAAGCTTTCCAACAGCAACAGCTAGAAATATGTAACATACAGTATATATTACATTACACTATATACTGTATGCTGGTGTAATGTATGGATTTTTTACGACCCAAAAACAAAACAAAACATAAAAACAAATTAATTTTATGAAATAAGAAGAAAGATGCCTGCCTTATGCTCTCATGTGTGCTCCACCTCCCTGTCTCACGCCACCTGCTTTGCTGTGTGTGAAGAAAGCTTTGCTGTCCGGTCACAGTGGCGAAGACATCGATGCAGAAGCTGAAGGTGAGGCTAATGATAGCTCTAACCATTTTGTGTCTCTATCTCAGCAGGTTAAACGTGATGGCAACTTCACCCAATTGCAAAAGGACGATCCCTGTTTAAAATGCTGCTGGCCAACAGGTTTTAATGATAGAGAGTGAAGCTGATGTGCCCCCACAGCCCTGGCTGGCTTCATACTTCATGGTAAAATATAACCTACATTACAACGTGGTGAACCCTGTGATCTCTTGGTGGTCCCGTAGGCAAAAGTGGACTCTGTGATGCACCTGGCCCATTCCATTCCATTCCATTTGGAGGCTACTTGGGGTTAAATAACACTAACGAAAGAATCCAAAACCATTTTCACTGGCCCAGGCTGAATGCAGAGGTGTGCGACTTCTGCCAGCACTGCCCAGAGTGCCATCAAACAGCTCTTACCTCCTTCATACATCATTCAATCACCTGGGCACTCTGGGAATTATATTACAATGCTCTTTGTTCTCACTGAAGAACCTATGACTGTGTGGCCAGTACCAACTCCACCAACATCATCAAGTTGTCATCAAGTCATCAAGCTGATGACATTGCTGTGGTCGGAGTGATATCTGACAACAATGGGACTGCCTACCTGGAGGAGATTTCGAATCTAGAGAACTGGTATAATTACCATACAGCCTCCTCTTGAACCAAGACAAAGGAGCTGATAGTGGACTTCAGCACAAAGCAGAAAGGGAACTACCAGACCCCCATGATCAATGAGAGCCCAGTGGAGAGAGTGGACAGCTTCCCATACCTTTGTGTTTACATCACGCAGGATCTGTCATGGTCTTGTCACATCAACACCTTGGTGAAAAAGGCCCGACAGCATCTCTACCACCTCATATGCTTGAGATACTTTATTCCTGCACCAAAGAGAGCATCTTGACGGGAAACATCGCAACCTGGCTCAGGAACAGCACCATGCAGGACAGACAAACTCTTCAGAGGGTTGTCCGATCAGCTGAGCGCATCATCCATACCAAGGTTCCTGACCTACACTCAATCTATAACAAGCGGTGCTGGACCAAGGCTAGAAAGCTTGTGGAAGACCTCAGCTACCTCAACAATGGATTGTTCTCTCTGTTGCAGTCAGGAAAGTGCTTCCGCTCCTTAAACCCCAACACAGAGAGATTGAGGAGAAGCTTCTTTCTGCAGACAATATGGACTCTCAACCAGAACTCTATATAGGACTACGCTGATGGTGCCATTTTTCAGATTAGCCCTGGTTCTGCTGTAGTGTCCTGCATCACCAGATCTGAAGGCAGTGTCTCTTGTTTTGAGCAAAAGAAGTACCTTATCCTGAAGAGATCTTCCATGGCTTCTACTTGAGAAAGCTTTTTATATATTTAGTGGTAGCGACATTGCCAATGCATAAATTGATGTGATTCAGGACAGAAGACATTAAGTCTTTAGATTTGTGTGTGAGCCCAAGGTAGCCTTTGAGGCAATCCTGTTCCAGTCAGTGTCTTGGAACTGCTGGTGTAGTGAGGAGATAGCACCTACTGGCTATACTTTTATTGGCTTCAGTGCTGGTTTCACATGTCTGATAAATAGTTAGTACTTGGGTAGCATGAACAAAGAGAGGTGATCAGACTGAAGTCTTTAGGGGGTGGGGTGGCCTTGTATGCCTCTGCAAAGTGTGTGTAGATGTGTAGATGTTCCTTCTAGTAGAATATGAGACGTTCTGGTAGAAATTGGGAAGAACAGTTCTCATATTAGAGGAATTGAAATCCACATTTCCATAAAAATCATGACGTTGCAGCCCATAATCCATTTATGTAATGTTATTCGAAGCCGAAAGGAAAATGTTTGGGCGTGATGACTCATATGGGTTTAGCTTTAGCCTAGCTCTCATTCTGCCATTGTTTATGGTCTTGGCGCAGACGGTGGGTTTTCTCCACTAGAAGAGTATGGTCAGTTGTCCAGGGTGTCCTGGCAATTTCCAGAGGTACTAGAAAGTTGCTTATTACGCTGTCTGCACAGCTGTAACTGATACCTCAGTGCTTGTCGGCTAGATGGGATATATGCAAGGCAATCCTGAGTCAATAAACTTGCAACCAGTAAAGTAATAATCACTAAATCACAAAATCATGGTAAATTATTAAACAACTACATACAGGTGAAACTCGAAAAATTTTAATATTTTGCAAAAGTTAATTTATTTCAGTAATGCAACAAAAGGTGAAACTACTATATGAGATAGACATGCAAAGCAAGATAGTTCAAGCCATGATCTGTAATAATTGAGATGATTATGGCTTACAGCTCATGATAACCCCAAATCCACAATTTCAGAAAATTTAAAATATACAAAATATTGTGAAAAGCTTCAATATTCTAGGCTCAAAGTGCCGAATTCTAATCAGCTAATTAAGCCATAACACCTGTAGGGTTTCAGAGGTGAACCCAATCTTTATGGATTCTGGTAATTTTATTAAAATAAGTTAATATTTATAGCATACACTTTATCGGCTACCCGTCCAGCATTTAGCACGATTTAGTGTATCTTACCAATTCTTTTTTTTGGGGGGGGGGATTTTCCCCCGATTTTCACTCTAATTTAGTCGTGTCCAATTCCTCCCCGTCACTAGGGGGCTCCACATTGGGGGTACTACTACCACTCAGCCAGGAGGGCCGAAGACTATCACGTGTTTCCTCCGAACCATGTGACGCCAGCCGACCGCATCTTTTCGGACTGCTCGCTCACGCACCGTTGGGGCAGAGTAACACACTCAGAGGACAGCACTATCCACTCCTTCCGCTTGTGTGAGCTCACAGATGCCCCTGACTGGCTGTAGAGCAGTGATTAATGTGGGAACACTAAGTACCTCTCATCCCTCCCCTCTCAGAGAGCTCGGCCAATCAGCTCTCTCTAGACCTCCGGCTGCGAGAGGTTACAGCACCACCCGGGAATCTAACTCGCGATCTCCAGATGATAGGGCGAGCACTTTACCACTGCACCACTCGGAGGCCCATCTTACCAATTCTGCTTATCACATGGCCACAAATGATAATACAAAATCTGGTATTTCTCAATTATGAGCAAGGTAACTTAAGATCTGGGCAAATGTTTAAACTTAAAAATATAGGACACCAATTCTTTATCAAGAAACAAGAATTTATTTGACTATAGTACGATACATGAAACTACGCTATTAAACACGCTTGTTTCAGACGTGTAGTTGACGTTCAGCCATTGGACGATATTGGAAGACGTTCAGCCGCTGGATGACGTGTCGATGTGCTAGGACTCTTGGGTTTTAATCCATTGTTGTCGGTCCGTCCCACAGGTTAATTGTGGGCTTAGCCCCACCTCACATGATTCAACCTTTTATGCATACATTAGGTCGGGTTTTTGGCTGTCACGTGGGACTCATCAGGTTGGAAATTTTAATATCTTTATAAATTAATTTTACATAAGCTCTATTCATGCTACTAACATTTTGTGTACATAAGCATTCTTTTCTTTGAATAAGACAAGCTAATACTACACATCCCATATCTTGCACATTAATTCATACCTCTATCTAGTTAAAAGGGTTTATAAATGTTGATTACAACTTTTAAGTTATGCATTAAAGGAGTTGGATGTTCCCAAAATGCTGTATCAAAGCACATTAATAGAAAGTTATGTGGAAGGGAAAAGTGTGGAAGAAAAGCGTGCACAAGCAGCAGGGATGACCACAGCCTGGAGAGGATTGTCAGGAAAAGGCCATTCAAAAGTGTTGGGGACTTTCACAAGGAGTGGACTGTGGAGGCTGGAGTCAGTGCATCAAGAGCAACCACTGCCAAAACCTCAGACGGATCCTGGACATGGGATTCAAATGCCGCATTTCTCTTGTCAAGCCGCTCCTGAGAAACAAACAACGTCAGAAGCATCTTACCTGGGCTAAAGAAAAAAGAACTGGTCTGTTCTCAGTGGTCCAAAGTCCTCTTTTTTTCAAGAGCAACTTTTGCATCTCATTTGGAAACCAAGGACCCAGAGTCTGGAGGAAGAATGGTGAGGCACACACTACAAGATGCTTGAAGTCCAGTGTGAAGTTTCCACAGTCTGTGTTGATTTGGGGAGCTATGTCACCTGCTGGTGTTGGTCCACTGTGCTTCATTAAGTCCAGGGTCAACGCAGCCGTCTACCAGGAGATTTTGGAGCACATAATTCCTTCCGCAGACGAGCTTTATGGGGATTCTGACTTCATTTTCCAGCAGGACTTGGCACCTGCGCCCTCTGCCAAAAGTACCAAAACCTGGTTCAACGACTGTGGGACTCACCTGACCTGAACCCCATAGAGAATTTATGGGGCATTGCCAAGAGAAAGATGAGACACATGAGACTGAACAATGCAGAAGAACTGAAGGTCGCTATTAAAGCAACCTGGTCTTCCATAACATCTCAGCGGTGCCACAGGCTGATAGCTTCCATGCCACGCTGCATTGAGGCAGTAATTGCTGCAAAAGGGGCCCAACATAAGTACTGAGTATATATGCATACTTATAATTTTCAGAGGTCCGGTATTGTTCTATGTACAATCCTTGTTTTATTGATTGCATGTAATATTCTAATTTTCTGTGATTGGGGTTTTTATGAGCTGTACACCATCATCTCAATTATGACAAATCACTGTTTGAACTATCTTGCTTTGCATGTAATGAGTATATGTATCTCGTATATTAGTTTCACCTTTTAAGTTGCATTACTGAAATAAATTAACTTTTGCACGATATTCTAATTTTTCGAGTTTCACCTGTAGTGTTAACATTATGACAGGTAATACATTTAATAGTAATTTGACAATTCCTTCATTATTGTTATTCGACCGAGGATATTTTAAAATAAAATCTGAGTTAAGCTGAGTTAAGCAAAAGCTAATCCATCTCAATCATCATTTAACCGCTTTATCTGTACACAGTTTCGCAGGGGCACTGGAGCCGATCACAGGAAACTTAGGGCACAAGACAGGGTACACACTGAATGGGGTGCCAATCCATGACAGGGCAACACATACACATTCACATGCTCATTTACACACTAAGAGCAATTTCGGAATGTCAATTAGCCTAATCTGCATGTTTTAGGACAACGGAAGGGAAACCAAGCCTGAGGAAATCCACCAAGCACGGGGATAACATGCACACTCCACACATACAGAGCTGAATATACACAACAATATAAACAAACCATGTTAAATTGTCACAACATCACTGTGAGATTTTAAGCCTAAAATGAATTTCAGATAAGTCATCAAACTTGTTTTTTTAATCAGCTCTTGTACTTCAACCTTCAACTTCAACCTGTTTATTGTTTGGTGAAAGTGCTACACATTATAAAAAAGATCAGTTATCAGAGTGTTCTCTGAGTAAGAATTTTTTTTTATTCAAAGCAAACTGTTGCAACAGGTCCCTCCCCACAGTTAGAGCAAAAGGGCATCGGCTCATTTTACTGGCACATTTAATATGACAAAGCATACTTTGTCGTGACAATCTTCAAAACCCTCTTTGTCTTGAATGGAGAAACATTGACACTCCCAAGATTGTTCAGTAATTTAAATGCAAACAGAAGACAAAAATGGCCATGTGCACTTTTTATTTATATTGGCCTACTCACATGTAGCAGTAAAGAAACAGCGATCAATTTCAGTTGTTTAATTATTATTATTTAGCCCAATCCCTTGACTATTTAAAACAAAGCTGTCTCCCATTTTAGCCCATTGATGCAGTTGGTTCAAGTAAAAAAAAAAATTATAAAAAAAATATATATATATATATATATATTCTTTTTTTAAATAAATACCCCAAACAATTAAAACACAGACATTACTTAAAAAACTTTATTCTTTCAAAACTAGTCATAGTTAAGATAGAAATTTGTATAAAACAGGTGAATACATGTTGTAATTTGTTAATGGACAGAAAAATACCTGGATAACATCAGCTGCTTATCAGTCTCTATTTGGTTCTTTTATATTAAAGTATCCATTTTCAAAAACTAAGATGAAACAGTTCTTGTTTCCACTATGTCAGACATTTTGCAATTCTCTGACCAAACATCTCCCCTAATGCTGGTGCACAATCACGCAGGCCCTCAAGAACTACAGTACCCTCAACAGCATGTTCATGCTCCTCTGGTAGTTCCAAAAGGTCAACCATCACCCATCTGATCCAATCCTCCACCGCAGAGCTCTTGGGTCCATTCTTCGTACGTCGCTTGAAACATCCGAGATGAATTGACAGATCTAAGATCATCATGCTAATTCCGATGCGGCTAATTCGGTTCTTTGAGCACACCTGTTGTTGATGATTAGTATAGCTGGATTGAGTTGTCTAGGATTATTGCGTGTTTATACGTTTGTTTAAAAGGCAATATGCATCGACAGTGGAAACACTGATCACCACCCCAGCGATTGGTTGACGAAATGCCAAAAGAGCAGCTCCTTTTTTTCTCAAGCGGAGCAAAAGCTTTTATTAAAGGGTTATGGAGAATTTCAAACTTTAATAAAGATAATTTAAAATAAATTTATTAAATACATAAGTGCTGCCCGTGTTCATGTTATATGTGTGTATGTATATATACACTCTCAAATCCTATTTGTATTAATTTAAAGTTAGCTGAACAAATTTGATAATTTAAGTAATCATAAGTACTTAAGTAACAGTAACAGTAAGTGTCACCTCAAAGTTCCATCGATTTAAATCTAAAGAGCTCTGGTGGCTCAGTGGTAGGTGCCTTGCCTGCCACATGAAAGACCTGGGTTCGATTCCCGCGCTGGATTGAATTTACTGTATTTGCAACAAATTCAAATATTGATAGTTCGGTTTACTTAAAATTACTTTAAAAAATTATGTAACTGATTACCTCAAATATTTTGAGTTTTGCCAGCTTAATTGGGTTTACAGTATAAAAGTGAAGTAGAAGAAGAAGTATAGTAAGAAGTATATTGTCATGCTGGGCTAAAGGATCCTGTCTATCACACAATACACTAGGAATTTGAAAAACTCTGCGTATAATCCTCACACCTTCAGTAACCGGTTGCTCTCTCATAAACGGACAAGACATGACTGCGACAGATTTGAGAAAATTACCTCCACTTATATAGACGCAATCGGGGGATATTACATTCGGGGGATTGTTACACATGATTAGACACACACACGGAGATTAACACACGAATCATGCTTTTTAACCAATCAGATGTGATCTCGCCATTTCAGCCAAACATAACCCGCCAGGAGCGCAGCCTAAATCCTGTTTACATGAAATAAACCTGCTCCCGAGCAGGTTTAAGCTTACAGACATGTTGCTATGACAGCAAGCGCGAGATTCGCTTCGAAGAACGAAACAATCCAAGATCAGGACAAATCAAATCCAGCTACAGTAACTGAGTTAGCAACGTACGAAGAACGGACCCCTGGTTAAAGAGAACAAGAGTATTTAGTAAAAACAAACATAAATAAACGTTGTATCTAGGTCAAGATTTCTCAGTAGGTGAGACTAGGTGTGATAAAATAAAAGATAATAATAAGCCTATGTACCACTAGAGTGCCTGTGCTAATGTTAACCATTAAACTTCAATAGCATTAGCCATTGTCTGTCTAATGTCCAATGGAGTCCAACATCTCCATTAAAGTAACCGGGAATTTACTTAATGCGGCTTTCATACAAATTAAGCGATATAAAACTTGTATATGAGCATTACTGCAGCTCTGAATCCATACTATAACTTGTCGAGTATTGAAGCAGTATTGAAGCCTATTCCTTAACTGATAAACACTTAAGGGTTTATATTAAAATTTTGTTGACAATGCTTGCGCTACCGTTTCTCGGGGACTGCCTCATGTTATATTCCAGTCACAGAAATAAACCGCAGATCAACATTTTCAGAATGCACAAAAAAAACAGTCGATTAAAAAACTAAACTAGGAAATAAACTGTAAACTACGCCAAACAAATTTTATTTAAAAGTCACCAAATAACATCCTCAGGTCTTTTTGTTTTCAAGGACCGCGTTGTGCATGTGTGTGTGCAGACAGTATGTTTTTCAATCATTTTAATGGTAGTTATATAAAAAAAAAAAAGCGAGCAGAAATTGTTTATATTACTCACTGGCTCATGGTGGAGTTAGAGAGGAGATCTGTGCCTCCATGTGAGAAATTTCTCTCGGACGGCAATCTCCACACTTTCTGCTTCACGGGTTTTTCGGGGAAGAGCACCCTATCCTCGGGCTCGAGGGAGAATGTGAGCATTGCGATCTCCTTTCTATCAAAGTGCTTCGCGCTCACGAGCCTCAGCTCGCGGTTTCTCTTTAAAGAACGCGAGACGCAGCACACTCCTGGGGATCACATGCCGATCTGGCAGAAGCGCGTGAAATGGATTTTT
Organism: Clarias magur; assembly: GCA_013621035.1. Classification (NCBI taxonomy): domain Eukaryota; kingdom Metazoa; phylum Chordata; class Actinopteri; order Siluriformes; family Clariidae; genus Clarias; species Clarias magur. The sequence goes on from QNUK01000257.1 coordinate 182,208, forward strand.
CCTTCTCTGTCAGATGGACATTTAACTCAGAGCACCCCCAAGCGCTCAAAGTTTAGATGACAGGTTTAAAAAAAAAAAACCTGTCAGGTGGCCGGGGGAAGGAGCCTCAATGGCGCACTCTCCCCTTCTTTGGCGACCTCCATGACATGTTAACTCGTTCTTGGAGAAAGCCTTACCCTTCCCGTGTCTTTGTGCCATCAACCTCGATTTATTCTAATGTCGATGCAAAGTTATACGATGATGCCCCAGATTGAAGAAGCCCACACTCCCCACCAAGCCGCGTAGAGTAAACATCTTTGTTGGAGGGAAAAGCTTTTCAGGCAGTGGGTACCAGACTGACCTGCTGAGAGACCTGAGCACCGGTGGTTCCATTGATGACTCAGCGTTTGCGGAGCTATGCCGAACCACAGATTTATCTCTTATGGCTGCCATGGTTGCCACGGAGAGACATTTGTGTATTAACTTCACGGGCGTCACGGACAAGGATCACGCTTTCCTCCTTGATGCCCCCATCTCACCTTCCGGCCTCTTTATCGAGGCCGTAAACACTGTCGCCATTAGGGTTCAAGGAGGCGAAGCTCTACGAGCAGACCTTTGTGAAGTTTCTCCTCCGCAGTGCTTAGGAGTCTGGACCGTCGGCCACCCAGTCCTGACCAGGTCCAGTTCTCTGCAGGCGTGAAGCGCAAAAGGAAAGTGTGGCGAGCTGAGCACCCCCTCGTAGAGATTGGGGCGGGACTCGCCGCACTTCGCAGTCCGCTGCAAAGAGGCCAGACCTAAGGAGCATCATCTCCTCTAAAAAGAAGTCCTGAGGCTTACAGGTAAAAATTCCAATAAGGAATAAAGCACCCTGAGGAGGCTGTTGTCCAATCTCCGCCACCACTGGTGTTCCGGGGAGCAGTGGTCTCCAGAGAAATGTTAGGTGTTTGGTTCCCTCCTGGCATTTTGCACATCGTCCTCCACGTTTCAATGGCGTGGTCTTGTCATAAACAAACGGAGACGGACCAGAAGACTAGCAGTTAGCCCTGTGGAGTGGATGGTAAAGCCAAACGCGGAAGTAGCGCGGGCAGGCGGGATAACTACGTTGTTATTTTAAGAACTCTCCCGGAGCGAGAGCAAGAGTCTACACAAATAAACTCGCGTTCTAATAACACACACTCAATCGAAAGCGAAACCCAAGAAAGTGAGTACTCACGATTAGACGGACGAAGCCTCTGCGATAGCATGGGGTAAACTCAATGACTGAGCGATGTGCAGAGCCATCTTGTTTCCTTTGATGCTTCCTGAGTCTGTTGTGGAAATTAAGTGAAGACTCAGGCTTTGATTTCAGAAGATTACAACTTTATTGGTTGATCAATAAAGTCGGGAGGTCTGCAGAACACACCCCGACTCCTGGCGGCTTCTTGCTTAAATACTGATCCCAAACAAAGGCGGCCAGTTTTCCCGCGCTGATTTTACATACAACATCTGGGTTTCATTAAATGTCACAGTTCTAGGTGCCTCAATGTATAGATCGGATTTCTTACACAGGCACATTCCAAGAAGCCTATATGCTCGGCTTCTCACGCCAGCCTCCCATTATTTCAAGCTGGGGTATCTTTTATTCCTTAAAAGTAGGGTATATCACATAAAATAAGATAAAAATTTCTTCTACACCTCCCCCCTCTGGTACTTATAAGTCCCACAATAACCGTTTTATCTAGAGTGCAAATTCATGTGTTAGTCTTCCTTACGCTAACTGGTGATTAAATTAAATCACTGGACTTCTACCCAGGACCAACCTATGTATTTGAACTCTAGTGGAGAATCGGCCAAACCTCTCCTTCCGCTCTTGACTAGAAAGGAGTAAAAGACTCGACCTCCATGATTTTATACTTTTCATAACACCGTAACAATAACACGACATGAATATGTAATTAACACAGTGATTTTTTTCTTTTTTTTTTTAGGTTTACCCTAACTGGGTGAATGATACAACCTAAAAATGAAACATGCATAACACCTTACAATTTTAAAAGTGGGTACAAATTTAAACAGCCTTGTTGTAATGTAAGAATCTTCAACCCAGATACTTTGCGCATCGTAGAGAGTCAGTTGGAGCCCACAAGAGAGGTTACTAGCACTTCATTATGGGCCTGTGTCTTCCCTCCTTTGCTATGGAAGATGTGCATCCGAAGACTTGTCCTTGTCTGTTGTTGCTAAGGAATGCTGTTACTTTTAGAAAGCCTTTGGTTAGATATAGATATACACAACATAAATTTCATTAGACACGGTAAAGTCACCCATCAGCTGCTCCAATTAAATTTCTATACCTGTAATAAAAGAGAACTTTGTTTAGTGGCATTACACATTGGCATAACTTGTTTACGGCTTGCTCCTTCCAGTGCACTTTTCCTGTTGAGGAAATTAGGATTATTTGTTGCCACTGCTGTTTTATCTGTGAAAGTAATATAGTGTTAATTATACAGAAATACATTATACCACATGAATTGTAGTCACATACAATATGTACAAAAGTTTGTCATGTCAGTTGTGTCAAGGGGAAACTGGTCAAAGTCAGTCAGTCGGTCGCGTCTGTATCAGAAATGGGATGCTGCTCTCAAGCAGATTCTCATACTTAATTTGGGGCAGCGAAGTGTTCATCGCTGTGCAATTTGGTATCCAACTTGTGCCAATAGTTGGTTATTTCCCAATAAGGTTTAAATTTGTTCACTTTGCTACTATTGGATGTTGGCCATTCTTTCTTCCTTCCGCTCTATCAGTCAGCGGTTTCTCTCCTTTCTCTGTACCTATTTCTGGAGGTTTTGTGTAACGGTTCAAGTGATACCACGTGGTTCAGTCTTCCACCTGAACTGCTGATGGAATAGCTGCTAGGATTCCCTCCTGAATTTGTGTTACTTCCTTCTACCATTTGTAGATACATCTGGTCTTCTGGAACAACTGGGCATGGTGTGTCTTTCTCCACTTGGACTCCGTGCTTTTCCCTGCACATAGATTACTTTATATATTGCAGTTAGTTTCCTCATTTGCAATTGAGAGGTCTATACAATATAACACAGTCATGGGTCGACCCGTAATGGATTCATGCGGGTTAGGTGTGTATTTCTGTTAGTTTGCATGCGATAGTTTATTAGTGCAAGGGGTAAAGCATCAACCCAGTTAAGTTTATTCTTTCTAATATCCCACTGCGGATGATGAGCTATTATCCGAACTCATCTCTGGAATTCCAAATCTAGGAATCATTTCGCTTGGAAGGACTTGATAACTGTTCCTGCTTCTTCATCTGCATATGGCATTGCTTCTACCCATCTACTCAACCTCTCAATTATTAAAGCCATGTACCTTTTCCCCCGAGCATCCTTCACCATGTCCACATAGTTCACCATTAAGTACTTAAAAGGTCTAGTACCGGTATATGGCTAATAGGTGTCGCTGTTCCTTTTCTGACATTATGCTTAGCACATACTGTATATCTCACATTAAGCTAAGAACTCATCAACAATATAATGCAGCTATGGAGACCAATACCATTGGTTTTTAATTTTCCTCACAACCTCTCCTCTGGCACAATGATCAAATCCATGAGCACCTGGGATCAAAATGTTTAACAGCATTGTGGATGCAATGATTAAACTTTCATGTGAACGCACACACCTTGTGCATCCTTCTGAGCTCCCCTCTGGAGCCACATCGAGGGCTCGTATGGACCTGCTTGATGTTGAATTCGAATAATATCCTCCAATTGAGGCTGTGGTTCTATAAGGACTACTGGTACTATCAATGCCACTTTACACCTCAATGCGTGCTTTGTTTCTAAGCTGGCTATGTTGTTACCCTTAGTGACATAGTCATTTCCTTTTTTGTGAGCTTGACATCTAATGACAGCCAATCATTTTGGTAGCATCATAGCAACCATTAACTTGCTTATCTGTTCAGCATGCTGGATAGGTGTTCCTTCACTCTTTTTAAACCTTCACTGCTTCCATACTGCTCCAAACATATGACACCCACCATGTGAATAGGCAGAATCTGTAAGAAAATACTTTCTACTAGCCCTTTGGCTTGTTGACATACGGCTGTGAGAGCTTTGAGCTCGGCTAATTTGAGCAAAACCCGGTTCCGAACAACTCTGAGATAAGACATGTTTGAAGTCTTCTCCATCCTTTATTATTACTGTATACTCAGTGTAACTTCCTAAATGGCCTATAAACTAGACTCCTCAACAAAATAAGTAACTTCTGCTTCAGATATTGATTTAGAGTCAAGATCAGGATGTAACCTAGTAAATGCCAATCAATTCGCCAGACAAGCATGAGACACACCTTCATATGCTAAAGGACTTAATCCAGCCGGACAAATTTCCCTTGTTCTATCAATTCCACAACCTTATGATGTGTATAAATGGTTACTGGGTAACCCAGAGTCAATGTAGATGCTTTTCCATATGCATAATGTACTGCTGTAAGACCCTGTTAATAACATGGCGGGTAACCTTGTACTACATTATCTAGCTAGTGCTATAGTAAGCTAGAGACTGTTTTTCCCTCCCACTGCAGGTTTCCTGCATCAATACATTTGATGCATATCCATCAGCTCGGTTAGCCACCTACAAGTAGAATGGTTTGATGTACCCTGGTATACCTAAGGTGGGCGCTCTTTGCATCTCTTTTTTGATGGATTTGAATGCTAACAGTGCATTTGTGTTCCATTTTAATGGAGCACTTAGATTTTGCAGACCTTCTCCTCTCATTACCTCCCTCCGTGGAGCTGTTTTACTGTACACTCCTCAATCCAGTCAGTGCTGAAGCCTGTTAAACCTAAAAAGGTGATCAACTGTTTAACTCTTTGTGGCAAAGGTGCTTTACTTATGCCTTCTAATTGGGTAGGTGCTATGGCTATTGTACCATGTGGAATTAACCGTCCTAAATATTCAACTTGAGGCTTGCAATATTGCCGTTTAGCTTTGGATACTTTGTGACCTCCCTGTGCTAGCTTACCGAGTACCTTAAGGGAATCCCTATGGCTTGCTTCTAACGATGTCAAGCATATCACACAATCTTCCATAAACTGAAGAAGGCTACTTCCTTTCATTAAATCTTCTACAGTAAATCAGCTTCCAAACCTGATTGAATATGTGCAGTGAGTGTCGAACCTACTGTGGCATTCGCCGGTAGTACATTGTTGTCCAGCATATGTAACTGCAAACAAATATCTACTCTCCTACGCTACTAGAATACTGGAGAAGGCTGAACAAAGATCAATTACAGTGAAGTATTTGGCTTCAGGAAGGACATTGGTTAGCAGTGTGTGTGGATTTGGAACATCTACTGGATAATCTTCTGTTATACTATTAATTGCCCGTAAATCATGCACGAGACACGATTTATTTTTATCTGGCTTGATCACGGAGAAAATTCGAGTACTACAGCAACTGGTTGTCTTCTTTTACCAGGCCTTCAATAGTGTTCTATATGCCAGCTTCTGCCTCAGGGCACAGAGGATATTGTCTTAGTCTGGGCAGTTTTACATTTGTTTTGAGTTTTACTTGGATTGGGTTGGCTGATTCAATTAGGCCTATATCTACACCATGCTGAAACCATAATTCAGGTGGGACCTGACTCTCTATTTCCCTATATAGCTTACGCTCAACAGTCTCAACTACTTCAGTTGCTGATGCCATTTGCGTCTGTGACTTGTGGCTAATAACAACTTCCTGAGGAACACCAGTCAAGTTATTACCACACAATACTTTGATAGAGTTTTTATCTGCAAAATGAAAATCAACGGGTTTATGGTTGACTCCCACTGGACTTCTGTAGCTCTCTTCATCATTAGTCCTAAGTCCTTTGATCGGCAATTTCTTCCAACATACACTGTCACATGGGGAACAGAATCAGTTACATTGAACCGCCTTTTCACAAAATCACACTCATCTATGCTGATAGCTGCTCCTTGCCGACATATGACGATGTACTTGTTTAATTAGTTCCACCTTGTGCTCTTTTGTTTCTTCCTGCCATGTTTGTTCTAAACCAGCATCCTTAGTTGGATCATACACCATTGTACAGTGAAAGTCTGAAGTAGGTAATTGTGCTTCAGGAATCTGTGCTTGAATGAACTTTCCCCACTTATGAATTACTTTACTTACATCCCTTTCTAGCTGTCCTATACAAAACACATTTGCTTGTGGCTCAGTCATTACCATTTGATTTTTTCACCATTCATGTCAACATACACCCTTTCTGGGGAACACCATATTTACAATCCTAATTTATACACTGCATCTCTGCCCAACAAATTAACCGGGGTCTGACTTGAAACTAATACAGGCATAGTCACACTTGTGTCGTTAGTTTGTAGACGGACTGGAGCGATCATAGGAATTAACTGCTATTGTCCCAATAATCCTACTGCCTTTGCAACTTTTCCAGGCATGGGGAGATGACTTAAATTTAGGCAGGACTTGAATGTACGAATTGCTCCTGTATCTACTGACAAGGGTTCCTGTGCAGCATTAGTTGTTAAAATAGGCAACTGAATCTCCCCTGTTTTGGACCCCCCATGGGTTTACTGGGCCTTGAGCTTGATCTCGAGGAGACTGTTGCCACTCCCCTCCCATCGCACCCCTCGGGAGCTGGGGCCATGGATGTGTGGGGCAACTTGATCGGTTATCTCCAGTCAGTCCACACCCCCAGCATACGCCTGGTGGAAAGTTAGCATAAGTGGCTCTTTGTCCCCTCTGGCGCTGATTAGTTCTCCACTCTTTCTGCCTTTGTGGATAAACATTGCAGACATCTGGTGTGAGTTTGGGGGTAGTGCTGCTGGTGCGGCCATCGCTGTGACTGCAGCTGGCTGGATCATGGGTGAAGGATTGCCTGGGGCCCCCCCAGACACTTGCTCTGCTGTAATTAGGGTCTCTTGGACCTTTTTCTTGTTTTTCTTAGTCAGTTCTTCAAGATGTAACTGAGCTAGTTTTCGTTGTAGCTCTTTCTCTTGAGCTTTCAACTTCTGCTCATTTTCCTGTACAGTTCAGCAGCATGTGAGATGTGATCACAGAACTCTTTGTGTGATCTTGAGTTTAAACCGACCACATCTCCAACTGATCACCCTTTGTCTTTGGGTCAACTCTAGCTGTGTACTCTGCATACAAGGCCTTCCACACGGCAGGGCAGCAAGCCTCAAGGACAGTTCCATCCATATGGTTTGTATCTACAGCCTTGTTCAAATCAGAAGCACGGAGGACGTTCTCCATCTTTCCTCCCCCACGGTTTTTGCCAGAAGAGCTTTCATATTTCCAACCGACAACAGCTTGCCTGAGGTCTCCTCGTCCAAGACCTTAATCCATTTCCCTGCACCCTCATGAATGTTAGGGAGGCGGTTGACAAGTCCCTCGAGATCTTGCGTTGCCCATGGTACATATTGTCCCCATGCACCTTTAATTAAAATTGGGAATAATGGAGCTAGGTTCCTAAGTCTCCCAGTGTTCCTTCCATATTTCCAACTACCCATGTTAAATGACAACTCCTCCTCACCCCCCATCCTCTCTACTGTACAATGGCCTATGTCCAGTCCTTAATGTTGTATCTATCTGACTTCTTGACTGTCCTGGTGTTTTTGTGCTCCTGTCTATTTTCTCTCTACTTACATGCACCCCCTCTTCTCCCTCTATCATCTTCCTTCCCATACAACTTTCTCCACTTTTTGTAGATCTGCCCTTACTTCCTTATAATAATCTAACGGTGTGCTTTCCTCTCTCTCTATCCACCTATCCTGTCTCTTTCTAGACTTCACACACGGCTTCCTATAACCTTCATCTCAATCTACACAACCTTCCATCTGCATTTCTCCCGAAACTTCAACCATTCCCTTAAGCATTGGGAATTGACCTTCTGTCTGCACATATGGGGGAGGTGTAACTAACGCTTCCCCCATGTTACTCTGTGCCTCACTTTCCTAACTTTCCTTAACTTTCTCCTCACCTGCTTTTTCCTTCTTACAAACTCATCCCCATCTTTCTTAAACAGAGCCAGGGCGTCTCTCTCCTGCTGTCTTTTCAACTCACTCTGGACACGCTTTTTCTCTCCAGCTGCAGTTTTGTAATTTTTATTTTTTTGCCAACATTACCATTTCACCACACAAAGCCAAATCAAATGTCCCCTCCTTTAGCCATTTTGTAATCATATCTTTAGTTCTCTTTTGCCATTTACTTGAGATCTTAGTTATGAGATCTCCACACAATGGATGGTTTAACCCCAATATATCCACAGGAGAGGCTGCCATTATGCCTTATAGCCTCTGTCACCAAAAACCTTATGCTTATGCACTTACTTAGTTACTAAACTTACTTACAGCAACATACAATATTATATAATCACCTAAACATCCACCTTCATTAACAAGACTTAGCAATAATAGCCACTCTTTAACATACAATATTTCACTACCGTCCTATTAGCACTTGCCAAAAAGCACAGTATTTTTATACACAGTGAATATTATATTGCAAGAACCGATTAATGCCAGAGTATTAATATTGGGTTCAGACACATTCACCACACATTCACCACTCCACACGATCTCTTTATTTCTAGGCTTATACGTTCATCCTGTGTCCCTTATTTCCTAGAAATTAGGGCTCATTCACGCATACTTTGTCCCCGGTCCTAATCAGGGCTCATTCAAGCATACTTGTCCCTTTTATTTTATTTAGCTATTTATTTATTGTCTTAGAAGGGCTCATACACACACTTGTCCCTTTATTTCAACTTGATCTGCTAATTTATCTATTCCTATAAGGGCTCATTCACACACACATCTCCGGTCTGGCGCAAGCCGACCCCCCCTCTGGTGGATTGCACACACAACTCCCTCGGGGGTTCACTCAGCCAGATTCTCTTTCTCTCCCTTCCACTCAGACACACACACTCAGACACACATAGAGCTCTCATTCACTCAGACAATATCAGACGGTATTGGACAGTACAACATCAATTAAACACAAACAATGCAATTGCTTACAACTTAATGGCACCCAAGCAGTGCTCCTCATAAAAAGATATGAATTTGCTGCTATAACCACATACAATCCATTAATCAGCAGCATACAAAACAATTGACGTACAACTGTACGTTCCTCATAAGAAATTAATATCCATAAAAAAGCCACAAGCTCATACTATACGGTTTAGGTGGCTACCCAATTCTTTTGACATACCTAAGTATGTTCCTCATAAAAAGGGGATATATTGATATTAACTACTGTGGATCCTCACACAAGCAGTATTACTAATTAGGCGCAATTCCCTATTAACCTACTCCACTGCCATCCATCTAGGCCCTCTTGACAATGAGTACAAATTAATACAGCGTCTATCTACCGGTATGCATTGCTATCTATCAAAGCCCTCTTAGCAACACAGACAGACCTTCAACTGCGCTACCTCATACCCGTCTGTTATTACTGCCATCTATCAAAGCCCTCTTGACAGCAAAACAGACCAATGCAATGCTTATTTTATCAGTTACTATTCAAATACTACCATTCAACGGTTAGTAAGCTGATGCATGCATTTTCCTTCTGACAACAAAGCCCATTCAAAAATTACTTAATTTGGAGAGGTCTTTATCAAGCGTCCTTACCACCATGGGTGATCCTCAGCAAACAACACAAACTAAGCATATAAGCAAAAGTTGCTTACCTTTGTAAGTGGCCACCTGTTTGTGCTGCTCGCCAAGGAAGCCCATGCTGATCAGTCACCTTTGCCCCTTTTCCACCCTGCTCGCAGCGCCAAAATGTTGTGGAAATTAAGTGAAGACTCAGGCTTTGATTTCAGAAGATTACAACTTTATTGGTTGATCAATAAAGTCGGGAGGTCTGCAGAACACACCCCGACTCCTGGCGGCTTCTTGCTTAAATACTGATCCCAAACAAAGGCGGCCAGTTTTCCCGCGCTGATTTTACATACAACATCTGGGTTTCATTAAATGTCACAGTTCTAGGTGCCTCAATGTATAGATCGGATTTCTTACACAGGCACATTCCAAGAAGCCTATATGCTCGGCTTCTCACGCCAGCCTCCCATTATTTCAAGCTGGGGTATCTTTTATTCCTTAAAAGTAGGGTATATCACATAAAATAAGATAAAAATTTCTTCTACAAGTCGTGGCCGCATTACTTCCGGGTCCTCGTGCCAGTCGCGTTAGGAGTGTGCATGACAGGGTTCCACTTCCATGATACCAGAACGGGCGCATTTGGTGACCCAGCAATTACAGACTGGAAAAATCAGCCATAGAACATGTTCCCCTGCCAGACAGAGAGTCAGGCTATTACAGTCAGTATTTTTTGGTTCCCAAGAAAGACGGGGGTTTGTGTCCAATTTTACATCTTCGTGGGCTGAACATCAAAATGTTGACAGCCAAAATGATTTCTCAAATCCAACCGGAGGATTGGTTTGTGACAATCGACATGAAGGACGCATATTTACATATACACACGTGGACAAAAATGTTGGTACCCTTCGGTCAATGAAAGAAAAACTCACAATGGTCACAGAAATAACTTTAATCTGACAAAAGTAATAATAAATAAGAATTCTATGAATGTTAACCAATGAAAGTCAGACATTGCTTTTCAACCATGCTTCAACGGAATTATAAAAAAAAATGAACTCATGGAACAGGCCTGGACAAAAATGATGGTACCCCTAACTTAATAGTTTGTTGCACAACCTTTTGAGGCAATCACTGCAATCAAACGATTCCTGTAACTGTCAATGAGACTTCTGCACCTCTCTGCAGGTATTTTGGCCCACTCCTCATGAGCAAGCTGCTCCAGTCATTTCCGGTTTGAAGGGTGCTTTTTCCAGACAGCATGTTTCAGCTCCTTCCAAAGATGCTCAATAGGATTGAGGTCAGGGCTCATAGAAGGCCACTTTGGAATAGTCCAATGTTTTCCTCTTAGCCATTCTTGGGGGGTTTTAGCTGTGTTTTTGACACTGGCCAGCACATTTCTCTCTAGAATCCCTTGATAGTCTTGAGATTTCATTGTACACTGCACAGATTCAAGACACCCTGTGCCAGATGCAGCAAAGCAGCCCCAGAACATAACAGAGCCTCCTCCATGTTTCACAGTAGGGACAGTGTTCTTTTCTTCATATGCTTAATTTTTCCATCTGTGAACATACAGATGTAGCAACTCAAAACAGCCAGGGTCGGGCAACTGGCGTGTGAATGGCTTATGGCTGGCGGATGGCTGACGTGTGGCTGTCGTGAATCCCCCCTCCTTCTCCTGCCAGAAGGCGTGTCCAGATTTCACAGTAAACACGCCCATTGAAGCCATATTTATTCATTTACCGTCCGCCACCACTAGATGGCGCTTTGTTCTCAAGACGACGTTAACAGAAGCCAGCAATTTAGCTGCTGAGTAGCAATCACGTGATTTTAACCCTCCTCCCCCTCCGCCGGACTGACGCTAGCAAACTGCAATATGGAGATGAAGATGACAGTTTAATGAACTTCTTATTCAGGGTAAGTGGTGGCTTTTTTATATAAAATTTGGGTGTTAGTTTAGTTCCCAGTTTAATAATTATTTTTAATTGGCCGATTTCAAAATCACTGTCAGCGCCTGCAACAGTCAGATGTAACTTTAGGTAACTTAATCATCTGTTTACCAAGTCTGGAGTTACACCATACTGTCAGGTGTCACAAAACTCACAACGTCACTCTCTCACTCAAAAAGACGCTAAAACTTCTGAAATACTATTAACTTCGGCTGCACTACCCGAGAAACTGATCAATATAGTGTTGTGAGCTCAGTGTATTTTTATAAGAAGAGTGTTTGTGTCCTCTGAAAATTACTGAGAGAATCTGACTGAGTATTCTCTGGATTTAGAGAAATTCAACATTCTTTTGGGGAAGGGTGAGAGTTAATCTGCAGTTGGGATTAGGTGTACCGGAGCTAGCAAGCTAAACTTAGCAAGCAGACAAAGCACTCTATGCGCGTGCAGTGCCTCCACTGTGCATTCAACAGCTCAATTCTGCGCGTGCAGTGTCTCCCTTGCTCGCCCAACATGTTCTCAGCACACGCGCGACTTCTCGATTCTGTGCGCGCTCGACTCTGCCTGTACGCTTTCGTCAAAGTTTATTTGTGCAGCCCTGTGGATCACGCAGCGCGAACCAGTTTCAGTCGTGCAGCGCGGACCAACTTGAGCAGCGCTGCTCGAATCACAATCCTGCGCGACCCACTGGACTCTGATAGAAATAGACCCCGTCCACCATAACTTTACATTTACCCACAATTTCCCGCTGCCATGCCTCTTTTGTATTTGCGGATCCCAATGGGGAATGCTGGGTAAATGTAAAATTATGGTGGACGGGGTCTATTTCTATCAAAGTCGCGCAGCGCTGTCCAGTGAGTCGCGCAGGATTGTGATTTGAGCAGCGCTGCGCGATCCATTTGGGCTGCGCAAATAAACCAGTTAATTTCTGCCCGATTTGAATTTTAGTCCATGTAGTCTAACGATGAGCTATATGGATAATTAGATAAGTAAATAAAAACACACAAAGGACAAACGAAACTAGTATATACTAATACTTAATTGAATAAAAAATTAATGCTATAATATTTGTTTATGATATTTATACAACTAGAAATACAACTTAATTTACAATGCTTCGCTTATATAATATCATTTCATTTGTATATAATTATATATATAATATAATTTTAATTTCTTATAATTTTCTTTTGATTTTGTAAAGCTACTTTGAGACAATGGCCATTTTAAATTCTCTTGTTCTCTTTGACCAGAGCTCTGCAGTGGAGGATTGGCTCAGAGGGGTGACGGCTGGCCTTTTGGAGCTACTGAAGGGGCATGAACGACCTTGAGTCTACACATCGGGGGAAACAAAGGAACTGTTTGAAAGTTTTTATAAATTGATACTTTAATAATAATAAAAAAAGCAGTTGGTGATACAACTTCTATTCACCTGTTTTTATACAAATTACTGTTTTAACTTTGAAGAATAAAGTTTTTTTTTTACATCATGTTTGTGCGTTTTAATTGTTGGGGTATTGTTAGGCCAATTTGTTTTGATATATTTTTTACTTGAACCAACTACATCAATTGGCTAAAATATGAGACAACTTTGTTTTAAATAGTCAAAAAGTTGGGCTATAAAATAAATAAATAATAATAATGATAATTATTATTATTATTACGGTCATAGAAACAAACAAACAACCATTGAACACTTAATCATATGTATCTATGCTATTTTTTTACTTATGTGAGTCATTTTCTCAATATAAATAAATGTTTGGGTTTTAAAAACTACATCAACAGAATAAAGACAAACTTAGGAGAAGTGTAGGGGGAGAAACCTCAACAGAGAATGTACTGACTTACATGGTGCTAATTGCTCTGTGTTCCTTGGGGGGGGTTACTGCAGTATAGTACTTGAAATCAAAGTGCTCGCTTAAATAAGATGTGACGCTTCTCTCTCTCACACACCACCGCAGCGCACACACTGGGGGAGGGGTTTGACAATGAAACTGAAACACTGGCCAGTTTAGTGTTTCATGGCTAATTTTGCCCAGCCTGGTGGCCAATCTTCATTGAATGCACATTCCAGCAGTAAGAGCGGAGTGTGAAGGTTTAATTAGCAGAGTAATAGACAAATTGTTGGTGCGTCTTGCTGGCGAATCTGTGACCAAGACAGCACGTATTTGTGATGCATCAAGAATCTGTTTTTTTTTTAATATATTTTGACTCGCCGGCACGCAAATGCGTTTGTGTTAAAGCCAACTGATAAATCCAGGAGCACACACACACACATCTCCATTAACAAACACAGCTACAGTGTACAGTACAAACGTGATGTGTGGGGATTGAAAGATTTCCCACTGTGCCTCCTCATTGTTTTTCACCATCATTCTTAGTACGTTATGAAGTCCGGTTATTAAAATGGTGTGTGTGTGTACCCCAGCCTACACGAAGAATACTTCATTTACAAGACAAAAGACGGTCAGAGGTGTGAATGCATGTTTCTGCTTTCCTCTGCAGTGTGTGTGTGTGTGTTCGTGCTTTAGGTTGTTTGGGGTGTGTCCTAAATTCAATCTGACTGAATCCGTATAAACGCCAGGTTGGGAAAATCATGTTTGAGAAAACGACACATTCTGTATCTGCAAAGTTAAGCTTGGAAGTGAAACTCAGGGTCACTCTGGTCACTCTGATTCATGCTTATTTCCTCACACATTTCATTCTCATTTATTTCATTGTCTTTTAATTCTGTAAAGCTGCTTTGCGATAGTAACCGCTGTTAAAAGTGATATATAAATAAATCCGATATTACTAAACAAATCCTAGAGCCTGTGCGCGGTGTGTGTGTGTGTGTGAGAGAGATCTCCTCTACGACGTGTGCGTTATGTGATTAATACAACTGATCAGTTTCTGTAACATGCGGTGTAAGAGCATAGGACCATAGGTTACAGTATATTAATAAAACTGAGCTATATTATATTTGTTTTTTTATTTATATATTTACATGTTCAAACAAAACGTGATTTTCAGAGTATATAATTTGTTGTAACATCTGATTACAGCATTGGCTGATTTTGTGATTGAGACCCATGGGTTACATGGAAACATTTTTTATTAGTAGTAGTAAGCCAAGCTTTAGTAACCTAGGACAAATCACGATATAAGCCCTCACTCCCTCGCGCACACAAACAGCACATGAAATCGCGTAAAACCAAATGAAAGTAGGGCAAATAATAAGTGTACTGTAGACATTGGCTGATTTAGTGATGGTTGAGACCCATGGGTTTAATTTACATTACAACTATTATTATTATTATTATTAGTAGTAGTAATCCACAATATAAGCTCACACACAGCACGTGAAACTGCGTAAAACCAAATTAAACGGGATCGCCTTGCAATCCAGCGGCTTTAAACATTTCACCACATGAGAAGTTGTGGGGTTCGCCGACTGTGAATGTGCGCCTCTTTGTCCACAGGTGTGAAGTTGCATCGTGTTACTACGCGTCGCTATACATTGTAACACGTTCAAGAAAAAAAAAAACACTCTTAATTACTCATGACCTCTCGTAAGAATGAAATTACTATAGCCCATACTTAGCTGAGTTATTTATGTATGTAAAACAGACTGGTGCAGCATTAAAATACATTTCGGCTGACATTATAATGTTTTTATATTATTATTTTGAAAGTATATGAGAGTGGCAGTGGCCAGATATCTTATGCATGAAAGGTCTGAGCATTAAAGCATCGTTAAGGACCGGTACTCTGTACTGTATACTGTATATCTCCAAAATGACACGCTTGATTTAATCATAAAAATGTGTGGACAATGCAAGCGCTGCAGTTAACTGAATCAGTCACTGCACCACCTGGCGGAATTATACAGCATTGCAACCATCTTATTAGAACAACGCAAAGGGGCGTTTATGGGGCGTGGCTTCGTTCACTGCGTCATCACGGGGGATCACGTTCCATTCACGGACCCTTCATGGAATCCTAACGGATAGTTAAGGGTCCCTTCACGGACCAGCCGACTGTTTGAAACTGCTTCATCTGTAGAGCTGATGTGCCTTGGCAAAAAGTTCCATTTTTGTCTCATCTGTCCATAGGACATTCTCCCAGAAGTCAACATGTAATTTGGCATATTATGATTTGTTTTCAACAATGGTGTCCTCCTTGGTCGTCTCTCATGTAGTCCACTTTGGCTCAAACAGCGACGGATGGTGCGATCTGACACTGATGTTCCTTGAGCATGAAGTTCACCTTGGATCTCTTTAGAAGTCTTTCTGGGCTCTATTGTTACCATTCAGATTATCTGTCTCTTTGATTTGTCATCAATTTTCCACATCCAGGGAGGTTGGCTACAGTCCCATGGATCTTAAATTTCTGAATAATATGTGCAACTGTAGTCACAGGAACATCTAGCTGCTTGGAAATGGTCTTATAGCCTTTACCTTTAACATGCTTGTCTATAATTTTCTTTCGAATCTCCTGAGACAACTCTTTCCTTCGCTTCCTCTGGTCCATGTTGAGTGTGGTACATACCATGTCACCAAACAACACAGTGACTACCTGGAGCCCTATATATAGGCCCACTGACTGATTACAAGATTGTAGACACCTGTGATGCTAATTAGTGGACACACCTTGAATTAACATGTCCCTTTGGTCACATTATTTTCAGTATTTTCTAGGGGTACCATCATTTTTGTCCAGGCCTGTTCCATGAGTTTATGTTTTTAAATAAATTCTGTTGAAGCATGGTTGAAAAGCAATGTCTGACTTTCATTGGTTAACATTCATAGAAATTTTTAAAATGATTACTTTTGTCAGATTAAAGTTATTTCTGTGACCATTGTGAGTTTTTCTTTCATTGACCGAAGGGTACCAACAATTTTGTCCACGTGTGTAGAAATATTGCCACCACAGAAAAATATCTTGAGGTTCGCTTTCGGGGGCGAAGCCTACCAGTAATGGGTCCTTCCATTTGGCCTAGTCCTGTCATCCCACACATATACAAAATGCATGGATGCAGCCCTGGCTCTATGACTCCAGGGCATCCGTATCCTGAATTACATAGACGATTGGCTGATTCTGACTCAGTCTCAGTAGCTAGCGCTTCGACATTGAGATGGCGTCCTAGCTTATCTTGATTTTTTAGGATTGAGACTCAATGCCGGGAGAGGCGTTCTCTTTCCTGCTCAGCAAAGCACTTTATTTTTGGACTGTTCTTTAGTAAATGTACTGCAACAACGGCCTCCAGGGAGGAAAAACAAGTTAAACAGACTGTAGAAGTGTGGGAGATAAAACTGTTTAATGACAATGCAATGCCACATTTCAGCAAAATCCACAAAATAAGGCAAAAGCCAGTGTTATTGGATAAGTTCCTTGTTAAAATCACGCAAAAATAAAAAGATTTCAGTAAGCCAACAGAGTGCAATGTTTCCATTAATGTGTGTGTTTAAGTTGTCCTCCTCCTTTCTCGTCAAACTTACTCCAGTCACATTTCTTTTCCAAAATAAAATGCAGATTAATTTGTTTTATTTTTAATTCATATTTTGTATTGATTTTTTACAAATATTTTTTGGTTGTAGAACGAATCATTCAATTTGATATATGAGTGCTTTGGATTACAAGCTCGCAATCCAAGGTTTAACTGTATGATGTTAGAAAATGCTACAGACATTTATTTCAAAAGCACCAAATGTCAAAAAAAAAAAAAAAAAAAGAACAACTGGCATGGTAAAATTAATAATCTTATAATTACTGCAAAGTCAGAATTTCTAGATAAAATTTAAAGAAAATAACTGTTCCTCACCTTTTAGAAATCATGTTCTACTTAAGGGAAATAAAAAATGGCTGTGAAAACTCTCTATAGAATCATTTGGTAGACACCGTTCAACCCACGGGCCGAAATGAGCATGCATAAAGTAGTTGACCTATCCCTAACTGGGGTGTAATTTCAGTTTGTGAATTTAGACAATGTAATATATGAAGTGAGGCCAACTTTGGAATGAAACGTAATATAGTTAATTGAATCAGTTATTGTGGTATAGTTTATAGTGCAATTAAATATTTTTTTATGGGAATTAAAAATCACATTTAGGTCATCAATTCTAAGTTATCGTTTTTACTGTGTGGATGTACTCATTTCAGAAAAGGTTGTCCTGTGCAATTCTGAAAATCAGAGTAAAATGGATCATTCAAAAGAACGGTGTTCTTTGATTCAATAGTTGATTAGAGATGGGAAAACTTACAAAGAAGTGCAGAAAACGATAGGCTGCTCTGCTAAAATGATATCAAATGCTTTAAAATGGGGACCAAAACCAGAAAGATGTGGAAGAAAATAGAAAACTACCATGCAAATGGATGGAAGAATGACAAATTTGGCAAAGACTCAGCTAATAATCAGCTCCAGCATGATCAAAGAACATCTAAAGTTACCTGTGAGTACTGTTACTATTAGAAGAAGGCTATGTGAAGCCCCCGCAAAGTTCCATTGTTGAAGAAAAGACATATGCTGAAGAGGTCACAGTTCGCCAAAGAACACATTGACAGGCCTGAAGAGAAATGGCGCAATATTTTGTGGACTGATGGAAGCTAGATTGTTCTTTTTGAGTTCAGAGGCCTCCGACAGTTTGTCAGACAACCCCCAAACACTGAATTCAAGCAACAGTACACTGTGAAGACAGTGAAGCAGGGAGGCACAAGCATCATGATATGGGGATGCTTCTTGTACTATGGTGTTGGGCCTATTAATCACATTTCAGGGATCAAGGATCAATTTGAGTACATCAGAAGACTTAAAGAGGTCATGTTGCCTTATGCCCTTGAAATGGGTGTTTCAACAAGGTAACGACCCCAAACACACCAGTAAGCAAGCAGCATCTTGGTTCCAGACCAACAAGATTAACTTTACCGAGTGGCCAGCCCAATCCCCCCTTAATCCAATAGAAAACTTGTGGGCTGGCATTAAAAATACTGTTTCTGAGGCAAAACCAAGAAATGTAGAGGAATTGCGGCGTGTAGTACAATTGTCACAGATGTGAAGCAATTCTCAGAAACCATGGTTATACAACTAAATATTAGTTCAGGGATGCACAAGAAAGATTAAACTTTAATCATTTTTTTGTTTAAATGGTAAATTCATCATTCTGTAAAGATGAATGATGACACTGCTTTTTTTTAAAACAGACTAATATGTGTTTTTCTTAACTTTCTGTAAATTAATAGTACATTTAACACATTTTCCTTCATGTTGTAATTCAGAAAAGAATAAGCAGGGTGTCCAATGCATTTGTGTGATTTAAATTAAAAGTTATTATATGGATATGGAGCTTTACTCAGTTTTTTTAACACACTGCTATTATTTTCAACACAACTCATATATATATATATATTTTTTTTTTCATGTGTGTGGTGGATTGTGAACATCAACCAGTATGAAGGACTTTGGGAGTAGAAGGTTTTGTAGTTAATGAAAAGAACAGACAGTATTGTTGCAGTACTATGAAATAAATAATCATAAAAGTCACAAGCCATAATAATACTTTGAAATGAACTGGTGCTAACGAATATATGTGTATGGTATTTAGATATTTAGATGTGCAACTAAAAAAAATTATGTCTCCTGCATTTTGCAGTCCTGCAGTGTGATCTGGTGAGATGAGACTCCTGGTGTTTTGAAGGTACAAATACAGTCACTGTAGACACAAGACCAGTGAGTTCCTCTTCCGTGCCGTAGTCGATGATGCCTCAATAGACCTTCTTTACTCTAGGTGACATAAGTGCAGAAGTGGCATTTGTGATAACTGCAGGGAGAATGCCTCCATTTATTTTGTATTTATTTAACCTGTGCGTTTTCTTTATCATGCTTCTCAATAATGGTTAAAAAATTCCATACACAACTTAAGCCCAGAGTCAGAGTTATAGCCTAAGTGTTGTCGAAAAATTTGCAAAGGTACTTGGATGGAAAGATTCCTATTTTTATTCCTTTCTAAATGTGCTTAATGAGTTATTTTGGGGTGAATGTGTGTTTTGTTAGAGGGAGATGATAAATGTCCAGCTGACACTGAGATTCTATCACACACATTTTCACATATTCAATGAAAGTTACACACAAACCAAAGCTGTAATGTAAATCAGCATATTTTTATTGCCACAATACATATTCTTAAAAAATGGTAACTGAAATGACAGAAATCTATTTTGCAGCTCTTAATTATATCTATGCATTTAAAGTTTTAGATCCAAAGAGGTAATAGATTAACATGCAAATGTTCTTTATATGATAAAGCGCAGTAAGAATGGTGGAAGGAATTCCTCTGTATTATCTCCATGCCATCATCCTGTATCCTAGAACACATGGAAAGAAATATGTTTTCAGCTTAAAATTTTCAGAGTACATTTACGCAAATGTATTGTCACATATGAATATTTAAGTCAGAGTGTCTTATAATTTATATGTTTTATATTTTCAGTATTATGATATTTATACTCATATACAGTATTTAATTAATATATATTTTATTAAAGGTGTTCCTAACAAAATGTATATAAAACTAGACAAATACTATTAATTGTACACTGAGCCGAGAAAATATCAAGAAGATCTTTTAAAGAAGAAAACAATCAACATTGTTTTGTTTATGAATCATGGCAAAAAATAACCTTTGAATTTAGAAGTTGTTTTTTTCTAAAACAATAGGTAGGAAAATTGTATTTTTGATGATGTAACCCTAATGAAATGTACCTTAGGTGCAGCAGAAAAAGCGAACATCATTAAGAGAGGTGTTGTCTCCCGGATCCTGTGGTGGCTCGACTCTTGTTTGAATTCCACAAATTGCTGTGCCTAAACATATAGAACTCCTTTTACCCCATTTTCCCCAGGACATGCCGTCGCCGGTAAGTATTTCTCCTGAGCTGCATAAGAACCTGTTTTTTTTTTTAAGAACACACTCTGCATTATTCTTTTAAGCCACTTTTAAACGTATAAGATGACAAAAAAAAAAAAAAAAAACAAGGAGCCATAATCACAGTTAGAAACAACATATAAACCACTATTACAAATTAGAAACAGTTTTATATATAGTGACTTTAAATAAATACAGTTTAACACTAAATTATAGGAATTAACACTAAATTAATAAATATTGTTACCTTATGTTGTTAGCAGCGGTATCATCATCATCTCCTTGAGAGCCTTCTACACGTAGCTGAAATGCCTTTAACACTCCATGATTGCACAAAATTTCCTCATCCCAAGTCCCCCAGCTTTAAGGGAAAAAAATAATATAGTGGCTTAAAATTTTGGATTAGCCATGTTTAGATGGTAGATCTTTTATTAAGTATTTCATACTTATTAGATTATTTCATGTTATGGACAAATCGGCTCTTTGTGCAATCCAAAATATGTTTTTAGTCCAGTACAATGAAAAGAACTTTTCTGAAACTTTACCTTCCTTCATCAGACTTGACTGTAGACTTGGGCAGATTACCCCATGGTGGTCCACTGCAGTAAAGGGAAATTCCATTTAGGGCTGTGTTATCCCCATCTTCTAATGTTTCTTCAACCTGAAAGAAAAATACATAAAAATTTTAAATATCTAATAAAACAGTAATCCAAGGGGAACCCTGTTTAATAAATATTGTATAGAATGGTTCATATAATACATACACATATATATCCTGCAAGAAAAAAAATCATACATTTTAATGTTTCATTTGAACATCTTTTAACTTGATTATGGCCTTGCCATTGTTTTTTGTCATTGTCATTGCCAAGTGCAACATTGATGTCGCAACATTTATTTCTGTCTACATGTAAAAAGTATTTGTCATTAATTGAACAAAATGTACTTACTTTGAGACTAAAGCCTGTAGCATGGGTTCCTCTGGGACACATCTCTCGAGGTCCCCATGAGCCCAATGTCCCCCCATTACTAACTTCAATCTTGCTCCTATATGATCTTTCAACCTCGCCATTACTAACACTTACGAACTGCAAAAAAAACAATAGGAAAATGATTCTGAACACAAAATCCATGCTTTTGATGAACCTAGATTAAAAATAGTTAGGTTATTAGTTAAACACAGTCTACACAATTGTAAATGAGTTCTGTGTAAATTGAAGACACACCTATGCTGCATAGAACTGTTTATATGCTGTTGTCACTGCTGCCAAAAAAACAACAACTATTGGCTCCCTGAGGCTCCTCCTCATTCTTTTAACAAAAAGTTAACTTTAGAAGATTTCTAATGTAGAAATTACCTGTTTACTTTTGAATGTTTACATTTCCAGACTTTTAAAATAAGACATAGATCCAATATTGAATCTGGCTGTTTTCCAGTAGAAACAACAATAGACGGATGGTGGTTAAATGGTAGCACAGGTATTGCAACAAATCCTCTCTCCTCAATAAAATAATCTTACTTTGCAAATAGACTTCGGAAACTTCACTCTACCTTCTAAAATAGACATGTGCTCTGACTTGACTGAATATATATTCTCTGAAGACACAGGTGGAACATTTTTGTTAATACCCTTACTGTAATCTTATTTCAATTAAAACAATTATTATAAAAAGAGATTAAATAACTAAATGAACCATTCTGTTGATCATTACCAGGTCAAATATGATTAGTTTACCATCATCATGAACAATAACATGAACATTGTTGCCAGTTGGATGTGCATCTTTTAGGCCTAACATTTTATTATTTGAGAGAAAGAAGTTGTAACACTATTCCTAGATGCTACCCCTCACCTTGCATGTTTATATATTGGGCTGTCAGATTGTAAACCGGATGTGATTTGCAGAAGTCATCTTCTGCGAAAACCCTCAACATTACCTGAATTGTGAGATGAAATTAATTCATGAATTAATTTCAATATATTATTGTAATTATATTAAAATTAATTAGATTGAGAAGAATAAAGTATGATATAAATAAGCACATTCTACTTTTGTAACCAATCGACTTATTTTAATTTGAATACCAATTGATTTAGTTGTTAGAAAAAAATCAAGGACTGTATATATGATTGTACGATTTTTCTGCTTAATTTACCATCTATCAACAATGAAAATTATTATTCCAAATAAAATGACAAACATTCCATTTACATTGTTTCTTATTTTGGGATAAATAGTGAGTGTCTAGACTTACTGACAGTTAATGAGTATTTTGTTTTTCAATTAATATAGTAAATATATTAATTAAATACTGTATATTAACTTAACTGATGTAATTCTTTCTTTAAGCATTAAGGAATGACCAACTTGTATTCTAACAAACATAGTAGCTAATCTTAGGAATTGACCCTTCATTAAATTGAAACAATATATTCAAAAAAATCTTCATGTAGCTAGGAGGTGTAGAAATGATCATTGCAATTCTAATAACATTTTTAATTGTTATTTAAGTTTTACATGTGTTAAATAATAAAAAAAGTATGCTCTTTTTAGCTCATTTAATAATCAATCTAAGAAGAACTAGATGAGCCAAATCAGAGAGTAACTGTCACTGCATGTGTCTGTGATCTAATGTGCCCAAATCTAATATCGCTCCTCACTCACTCCTTGCTCAGTAGGTAGGTGGCCTCCCCTTCTGCAGGTGTGCGAAGGGGCGGGGCTGTGGAAATAGGCACGGCTGGTGGGCAATCTCTGGTAATGGATCCCAGGCTTCTCCCTGAGCTATAAAACACATTGGGGGGTGTAGCTCGGGGTCTGTTGGGGTGCTGATGTTTACAAAGTGGAGAGAGTGCCGGAAGTGTACTAAAACGTGGAAGAGCGGCATGAAAGTAGGACAATGTAACAAGCCCCAGGGAGTTCAAAGAGGCAAGTGGAATGCGCCTTTGATCTCTGCAGCATGGACAGCCACGAGCTCACAGCTGCGGCTCGTCAACTCTTGAATGGAGCCGGATTTTGTAACCCTGCTGTCAAGGAAAAAAAGGCCACTAGGAGTTACACATCATGGCCCCTGTTCTCAGCCAGAGAAAGCAGCCCAGCCGTCGGATGTCACAGAGGACTCCCATCTGAGGCCGCACCCACAGGAGAGCTGGAAAGGATCCCCGGAGAGGAGAGTTAGCGCGAGTCAACCGCACAGGAGCCACTGCCCACGCGGGCCCACACTGCCACTCTGCCCTCCAGCATGTGCCCGCATGCCAGCAGGGCACTGCCCACCAGACCTGCACGTGCACACCTTTTCTTCCCTGTTACCCTTTTTCCCCTCCTTTAACCCTTTACCCTAGCCTATTTATACTAAAATGACCCTTTTCCCTGTGAGACCTCATCTTGTGTCCGTGCTTTACAGTATGGTGCCGCCATGTGAAAAGGGTAGAACCCATTACAGTGACTTTTAAGATAAAACTTTTTTTAATTAATGGGTTTACTGGATGAAAATAAAAATCAGCATATTGCTACAACTACTACAATGACATCACTGCCTATGCGAGCTCCACTTTCATTTGCTCCTGAATCTACACAGATGCAAATTCATTACAACCTCTGGAGAGCTCAGTAGAGGATGGCAACTGCTGCCTACAGCCTTAAATTTATTTATTTATTTATTTTTATTGTTAATCCTCCTTTATTGACCTTTAATTTGATCTTTTCTCTTTTCCTTTTCTCGTTTCACTTTTCTCTTTCTCTTCAGTTTTCTCTTTTTACTTTTCTCTTTTTTCTTTTCTCTATACTGGAGACGTGCTCCTAGACCTGGTGCTACCTAAATGTCCACATGTCTGATGCTTTGTGTTGGGGGCCTATATTAGACTCACCTAAAGGATTATTAGGAACACCATACTAATATGGTGTTTGACCCCCTTTCGCGTTCAGAACTGCCTTAATTCTACATGACATTGATTCAACAAGGCGCTGAAAGCATTTTTTAGAAACGTTGGCCCATATTGATAGGATAGCATCTTGCAGTTGGTGGAGATTTGTGGGATGCACATCTAGGGCTTGATGCTCCTGTTCCACCACATCCCAAAGATGCTCTATTGGGTTTAGATCTGGTGGCCTGAGATCTGGGGGCTATTTTAGTACAGTGCCAATTTGAAATGATTCGAGCTTTGTGACATGGTGCATTATCCTGCTGGAAGTAGCCATCACAGGATGGGTACATGGTGGTCATAAAGGAATGGACATGGTCAGAAACAATGCTCAGGTAGGCCATGGCATTTAAACAATGCCCAATTGGCACTAAGGGGCCTAAAGTGTGCCAAGAAAAGATCCCCCACAACATTACACCACCACCACCAGCCTGCACAGTGGTAACAAGGCATGATGGATCCATGTTCTCATTCTGTTTACGCCAAATTCTGACTCTACCATTTGAATGTCTCAACAGAAATCAAGACTCATCAGACCAGGCAACATTTTTCCAGTATTCAACTGTTCAATTTTGGTGAGCTCGTGCAATTTTTTACTATTTGTAGTGGAGATGAGTGGTACCCAGTGGGTTCTTCTGCTGTTGTAGCCCATCCGCCTCAAGGTTGTGCGTGTTGTGGCTTCACAAAAGCTTTGCTGCATACCTCGGTTGTAACGAGTTATTTCAGTCAAAGTTGCTCTTCTATCAGCTTGAATCAGTCGGCCCATTCTCCTCTGACCTCTAGCATTAACAAGGCATTTTTGCCCACAGGACTGCCGCATACTGGATGTTTTTCCCTTTTCACACCATTCTTTGTAAACCCTAGAAATGGTTGTGCGTGAAAATCCCAGTAACTGAGCAGATTGTGAAATACTTAGATCGGCCGGTCTGGCACCAACAACCATGCCACGCTCAAAATTGCTTAAATCACCTTTCTTTCCCATTCTGACATTCAGTTTGGATTTCAGGAGATTGTCTTGACCAGGACAACACCCCTAAATGCATTGAAGCAACTGCCCTGTGATTGGTTGATTAGATAATTGCATTAATGAGAAATTGAACAGGTGTTCCTAATAATCCTTTAGGTAAGTGTAGACATGTATCCAGGTGTCATGCATCCCCCTGATTTCCATCATGCGGCATTGCCTAGCAACTGCACATGAGGATGGCCGGGGGTCTGCCTGACTGAAAACCCATGGAGCAGTTGTCTGTCGCAATACCCGTGATGTTACAGTACCCCCCCCCCTTCTACGAACGGCCCCCGACGTTCCCATACCAGGGGCCCAGTTGCTGCGGAACTCTGATGATCTCGGGGTCCAGGATGTGTCGGACTGGGACCCACGAATGTTCCTCTTGGCTGTACCCTTCCCAATCCACCAAACATTGTGTGGCCCCCTGGATGTGTCGCGTGTATAGGATTTGCCTAACCATATATGCAGGGGCCCCATCAATATTGCAGGGCAGGAGAGGGGCTGGAGGTGATGGACCTGCCAGGGTGCTACACAGGAGCAACTTCAACCGCGAGACGTGGAAAGCGGGGTTCATCTTCATTGAGCGGGGGAGCGCCAGGCGGTACCCCACCAGATAAATTTTCCTTACCACCTTGAATGGGCTAGTGTAACTTTCTTGCCTCCACCTTCACATAGGAAAACCAGACCCGCTGTCCCACGTGAAGTTCGGGTCCCCTCTGCCTTTTCGCATTGGCTGCAAAAGTTGCCTTTTGTGCTGCAACATGGAGGGCAGATTTCGCTTTCCGCCACATTCAGCGGCATCGTTGCACCATGTCTTGTGCAGAGGGTACCCCCACTTTGGGTTCCTGTTCTGGGAAAATTGGTGGCGAATAGCCGAATTGGGACTCGAAGAGGGACATGCCCAGGGAAGAGTACCATAGAGTGTTGTGGGCGTATTCCATCCAGATCAGATGGTCAGCCCACGAGGAGGGGTTGGCAGAAGCCACACACCTTAGGAAGCGCTCCAGGTTCTGGTTAACCCTCTCTATTTGCCCGTTTGACTTCGGGAGAAAGCCTGAGGACAGGCTGGCCCAGATTAAGCTGCAGAAGGCCTTCCAGAACTGCCTGGCAAAAGGGTGGTCCACAATCTAAGACCAAGTCAAGGGGAAGGCCATGAATGCGTAATATTAGTTGCACGGTTTCCTTCGCTGATGGAAGCTTTTGGAGGGGAATAAACCTTCAAGCTTTAGAAATGTGATCAACCATGACTAATATTACAGTGTATCTCTTGGAGGGGCGGCAACTCCATTACGAAGTCAAGGGAAAGGTGGGACCATGGTCTGGATCGGATGGGTAACGGGTGTATCAGCCCATGAGGATGTGTGCAGGGCTCCTTATTTTGAGCGCACACGGGACATACGCTCACGGCTTGGATGTCTTTGTCTATGCTGGGTCACCATAGATGACAGGGCAGGAATTTCAGGGTTCTGGCCACCCCTGAATGGACTGCAAAAGGGGATGTGTAACCCCAAGAAAGGGTTTGAGGTCGGACGGCATTTGGCACATATAGTTTGCCCCGGGGTCCACCTCCTGAATCTAGCTCGTTGGGCCTGAAGGATCGCCTGTTCGATTGCCCATCGCATGGGGGCTATGATCCGGGGGACTGGTATTATGGGCTCCGAGACTAGCACCCAAGAAGGGTGGTCCCATTGCCGTGACAAGGCATTAGGCTTCAGATTTTTAGAGCCTGGTCTATATGACAACACATAATCGAACCTGGTGAAAAAGAGGGACCACCTGGCCTGCCGTGGGTTGAAGCGCTTGGCCGACTGGATATATGCCAGTTTCTTATGGTCTGTCCAGATGAGAACCTTGTGTTTGGCCCTTTTCAACCAGTGTCTCCACTCCTCTAAAGCTAATTTTATGGAAAGGAGTTTGCGGTCCCCAATGCCATACACTCCATGAAAAGAGCTGTATCCGGACAAATATGGTATGGGAAATCTCTGCTAAACTTTAAGTTTGCCAGATGTATGAGGCAGAGTGCTTGGAAAGGGAGAATGCAAAAGGAAATTTTGTGAAACGACTAGATACCTCATGTATGTGGATGTGTACGGGAATCTGTGAAACTTTCTAGGAGTTCTCACAGCTAGCAATGAGAGGTGATGGCTGTGAGGTGTAAAGGCCTTTTTGTATGTTCTTATCATAGCCGGGTGGGGATTGGCCATGGTGTGCCTTTGTCTCTTCAGCTTGAGAGTTTGAAGGAGAAGCAAGCTGCACACACTGCTCTTCTCAAAGACGTTATCCAGCGTCTTGATGCATTTGAGCGCAAATTTGATGAGAGAAGACCGCAGGAAGAGTCAAGCCATGTGCATAGAAGAGCTAAGAGAGCGCATAACGTGGGCATTGCGGTAAGTTAAGCTTTATGTTAGCTGACAATATAGTATTAATTTATACCTTGCCAAGTTAGCCTAAACACTTAGCTACACATCTACTTTTTGTTACTTGCATTGTTGTAGGTGCCCAGCATATTTAACAGTTTGTCACGTCAGAATGATACGATGTTGTTTACAAATGTATGTATTAAAGCGTTTTTAATTCAACATTACAGGAAGCTGTAAGGAGTCTCTATAATTCAGAAAAAAACCCACATAAATATGATTCACCACCTGGGTAAGAATGTTGTTTCTTTACCTGCTATGTATGGGGTTTTACATAATAATTTTTAATGTAATTAATGACACGACTCTCTTTCCACACAGAATAAGTTTACTTCATGATCAGGCGGTGATGACATACTGTATCTGCTGGAGGAATTAAAGATGACTTTTGCAGATGCAGACCCTGAGTGTATAAAGGGTAATCAGAAATTGTTGTTCTATTTATTTTCATGTCCCTTAATTTTTGTCCCTCTAATAATTTGAATTGTTCCTGTCACTTATCTGATTTTTTATTACTTTTTTTTTATCCGGCATTTTACAGGAGTTACTATGAGACATTGTCTATAGTCTATAGACATTGTCAATACTCTTTGTCTCAGCCAGGAAAGTCTCAGCTAAGAGACTCTATTAAGACAGGGGCTAAAAAGCGACAATGATGAGTAAACGCACATCATCTACTGTATGTATTAAGTTTGGTAAATCTCAGAGTGTTTTTAGGGATTAACGTATGGTGTGTTTTGCAGTTGCTGGAGTCCAGGTACAGGGTCGTTCACACAGATGCAGAGAGAGAGAACTGTGTCAGACTGCAATACTGGATCTGATGTCCGATGAGGAGGATGCCACTGCGTGCCATGCCATCAGCATGTACTATCTAACAGGACCAAGCTATAAGGACATTTATTTTGTACATCTAACAAGCACTGGTGCATGTTTGTTTCAGTATTGCTTTCAGTTTAATTGCACCTTCATAAATGCACATTTGTTCATTTTTTTCCATATTTAATGTTTTTTCCCCCTTATTCTTATTTTGCTTTGTGTATTTATTAGTGTTTGACTTGATTTTAATAAATCTTATTACTTATCAATTCTATTGTCATTTTTTAAATGATGTGGGGGATGTATAGTCCCGTTGGGGGGGGATGGGATAGGATGTATCTCACTAAGTTATGAGGGCTTGGGTTGGGCTGAATAAAAATGAGCTGGGTAATGTCCCAATAGATGTCAGGGTTTTGGGAGTGTTTTAAAAACAACCAGTCAAAGTAGAGATAAATAAACCAATTGGGAAGAGCAGAGTTGTGCAAAGATGTAAAATGCAAATGGGGCTTGAGGTGTGAAGGTCTCCTGACAAAATCTTTGAGTGGATTATTTGCCATGGCAACAAATCGCTGTACCATGGAAGGATTCCTCAGCGAGATACATTCGAATTGGTATCCATCCGGAAGTATCCTAGCTTGGTGGAATTTGATGTATACGGTCAGTGGTACTGTAGATACTTCCGAAAATCAGTGGTGTATACGGGAGTTTCCTAGTACAGATACACCTTTTTTCATGCAGTGATAGTTTCGTTCTGCTGACGTCAGATGGTGTGAGAAATAGGTGCAAGGCCGTATTTTCTGATCCACCTCTGCTTGCCGGGAAAGGACCGCCCCTATGCCTACATCGGATGCGTTCACCTCCATTGGGCAATTGTAGGACAGGTGCAGTGGTTAGCTTGGCCTTGATGGTATCAAAAGCGCATTGGGCCTCAGTTGTCCATTTAAATCTCCACTGGTCTTTTTTGGTGATGGCGCTGAGTGGGGCAGCCAGAGTACTAAAGTTTCTAGTGAAACAACGGAAGAAGATGGCGAACCCCGAGGTAGGCCGTGGCCATTGTGCCACTGCTTTTATCTTGGCTGGACCCATGCGCAGGAGTCCACAGGTCACTACAAAGCCCAAGAAGGTGGTGCTGGTTATGTGGAATTGGGACTTCTCCAGCTTGACAAACGAGTTGTGCTGCAGGAGAAGCTCCAAGACCTACCGCATGTGAACAGTATGCTCCTCCAAACTGTCACTAAAAATTAGGATATCGTCCAGGTAAACAAACTCATCTCCCGGAGCGCCTCACCAAAGGGCATGACCAGATATTCATAGTGGCCTGCAGGTGTGATGTATGCTGTTTTACATTCGTCTCCTGCCTTAATGCGAACTAGGTTATATGCACTGTGAAGGTCCAATTTTGTAAAAATCTGAGTCTTTTGATGAGTTGCGGGCATCCTGTTATGATGTGGCGGGATAGCACTTTATGCTAACGCACCTGATTTTCTTTTTCTACAGAGCTCTGATGCAGGGCTTCGGAGGAAAGTTGATGTGTGTGAGCTGTGGGAGTGATTGTGCACACTTATGGGAGGGTTTTCCCATTCGAAGATAACGCAGGATTATTAATTAAACACAACACTTCTAATAGAACAAAGGCAAACATAACATACAACAAAGTCTCCTGTCCCCTCCAGACAGGGTCAATCCTTCTTTATTGACCTTTAGCTTTCTCTTTTCTCATTTCACTTTTCTCTTCATTTTTCTTTTCTTTTTTTCTTTTCTCTTTTTCTTTTCACTTTTCTCTCTCTTTTCACTTATCTTGTTTCACTTTTCTCTTTTTCTTTATACCTGAGGCATACTCCTAGACCTGGTGCTACCTAAATGTCCGCACGTCTAATGCTTTGTGTTGGGGCCCTTTATAGACATGCATCCAGGTGTCACGCATCCTCCTGATTGCCATCATGGTGGCGTTGCCTAGCAATTGCATGTGAGGGTGGCCGTGGGCCTGCCTGACTGGAAACCCATGAAGCAGTTTTTTGTGGGTTTGCCTGTCGCAATACCCATGACGTTACAAAGTGTCAATAGGTTTTACATATTCATGAAAAATTAATGTATACCTCATTGAAACAGAGGCTTGGCTGAAAAAAGCTCTTTCTAAGTGTTATAATTTAGTTGTTTTGCTATGGGCACACACCCAAGACTGTAATCAATTATGAGCTCCTTGGTTTTAGGTGTATTAAGGAGCAGGTTGTTTTCCCGACACCACTTTGTCAACTGCTTCACTTCACCTGGGTGTAGAGCATGAAACACAAAGGGCTCAGCACACAGCCCTGTGGTAAACTACTGCTGAGACTGAGGGCCGTGGAGGTGTCAGAGTCAACATTCACTCTTTATCTGTGACTCGACATGAAACTTTTAATCCATTTGTGAATATAGAAACCCCAAGGCCATTGGTTTGCCCCTCAGTTTGTGAGATAACACAGTATTAAATGCTGAACTATAATCCACAAAGAGCAAACAAACATAGTTCCCCTGCTGCTCCAGATGGGACAATGTGGTATCAAGTGTGCTGCCTTGGAGTAACGATCACTACAGTCAGGATACAGGTGTTTCCATCAGAAGTGGGTAACCCTGCAATGAAATCCAGTACAATATTAGACCATGGATGATGGGGAACAAGTAAGGGTCTGAGAAGACAGGGTTTGGGTTGATTGTCATGTTTAGATAGTATTCCAAATAGCATGGAAGGAAAGCATCCTGAACTATAAAAAAGTTAGGGCGTTTTCACACTGCGGTCCCGGATCCGTTTCCGAGTACACTTGGCCCCGGGACCAGTTGATTTTTGTCTGTGAGAATGTAATCGTTCCGAATCGTTCCGCGCTCGGGAACGAATCCCTGGACCGATTGCAGAGGTGGTTTCGGGAACGATTCACACCTTCCCGAGAACGGAAGGCGGGACATAAGTACACGCTCGTGCTCAAAAGAGGAAGTGACGTAATTCCAGTTCGACTCCGTACACAAACAAACGTGGCTACTGAAGAATCTTTGTGAAGTAATGCCGAAGTATAGCATTTGCTAGAAATTTAGACTGATGAAAATATCCGGAGATAATCGGACACTACACATAAAAACTCCGATATTTACGTAAGTATCCGTATTTAGACACGCGCGCGTACAGCAGCACTGAGCAATGCCGTGCAGAGTTAAACACACTGCGGCTCGTGCAGCACACAGCGCGCGCTGCGATACTGAAGTGAGGAAAAGATAAACGATAGGATAAAAACCATCCAGTGTGATCGAGTCAGAACCCCACTGACCCACAACAACATCTACCTTCATCATCGGAACTGGACAGAGTGGAGCCTGGTCCAGCAGAGAGCCTGCGCGTGAGCGGTGAGTTCATATTAAACACTATTAACTCCTGTTATTAACACTGTTAAAGAGAGTCTCATATTATCACCACATCTCCAGGTAATTGTCTGTGGATCTCGTGGTGACATTTAAATGCATATAATAAGATATGCATTTAATATACAGGATTAATATACAGGATGATCCTTTCACGTTAGCTCACAGTAAAGTTCACTTGGAATGCTCCTTATGTCTGCTCACTTTAAGGCCTCAGATCATTTCACTGTTCAGAAGAGCAGAATGTGATGAACTCCAGTGTTGTGCTTATGCGGCTATTAGAGTTACAGTTACTTTACTCTATACTCATATTTTATGTAGAACCTTCATGTATATTCTCCAACACATCTCAGAGACATTTATAAAAACTGAGATGCTGATGAGCCACATAAGCTCCACTCACAGTTTCAGGTCATCTGTGATTGCTGTGACAAAATGTAAATGTTGGAAAAATTTAATTTGTACAAGCTGTTATGGTTGCAACTTTCAGCTAATTTCTTGCCTTTATACTTTCTTGCAGACAGGCACTGGAGGAAACACAGACTGAGACCTCTGACAGTAGCACAAGACCAGCTAACAACAGAAGAAAGAGACAAAACCTGACGTGCAGAGCAGGACACTCATAATGCTGCATGAAATCTCAGATTTAGATGGAGAAGCGCTGACTACAGATACAGAGGAAGGAACAGCAAGAGATCGAATAGGACGTTGATGCAGACGACAGACCAACTGTTGTCTTAATTTCATTAACACACACCCTCTTGCTATGCAAGTACAAGTAAATATAAAATATGCTACATTTTAATGTTTAGATTTTTTGTCCTATTTGACAGCTACTTTTGTTACAAAATGTACTTTTATTATATTTTTATTTAATAATGTTTAATAAAACATTTTGCACTCTATCCAGTACTTTGTCTCTATTCCAAATCCCCCACACTCATCTTGGATTTTACAGTATACATTTATTTTTACATTTACAAAAATACAATATAAACACACGGCACACAAAACATGTTAAACACTAAACATTGATGCATGATGAGGTTTTAAATTAAGTTTCAGCACCTCAGCTAAGTTTGAGAATCTACACATGGCAAGGTAAGAGAAAAAAGAGCACAAGCATCTCTCTTGTAGGACTGTTGTCATCTTAATAGGAGTATTTACTAGCCATTCCTGGTCTCTCCTGGTCACAAGGACATCCTGCCATCACACGCCACCCCTCTCTCGAACCCAGATGATCCTGAGCAGAACAGAAAAATGCATGATTTAGATATTTATCATTTATTATATGTATTTATGCTATTTGTTGAACTTTATTCTAGCAGGCATTATATTTATTTGTAGCATTTATTCATTGTTTACATCTGTGATTAATTTACAGTGTACATAAACACTTTTTATGATAAAAAGTATATTTTTTTAATGTGCTATGACTAAAGAAAGTAATGTTTAATGAGCACTTTATTTCTATTTGACTGGGAATCAGAAGAGAATGTAGACACATCTGATTACTCACCTTACAGAGTAGAGATGTAAAGTCATTCCTCAGTGCCTCGTGTAGTGTCCGTGCAGCGCACGCTCATTTCACCCTCTGAGTCGCGCGACAGATGTGTCAGTAGGCACGTTATTTACAGTGCCGTTGTTTTTGTCATAAAAAATAAAAACATCCACACGGAGCATTAACAGGTGTCTCACAGTTCATGACCCGAGTAGCGTTTCTTCTTCTTTCTTAGTGTTTTTTTTTCCCGCGAAAAACAAACCA
This sequence comes from Clarias magur, assembly GCA_013621035.1. Lineage (NCBI taxonomy): Eukaryota > Metazoa > Chordata > Actinopteri > Siluriformes > Clariidae > Clarias > Clarias magur. The sequence goes on from QNUK01000257.1 coordinate 215,974, forward strand.
ACTGCCTCTCTACCGCCACCTACTGTTTCCGGTTGTGTAAATACGCAAGTGTCCCCGGGATCACAATCGCTATTACAGTGTGAACGCAGACCTGCGGGGGGATTGGGGAGGGGGAGAAATCGTGCTCGGGTACAGAACGGAACAGATCGTTACCAGTGTGAAAACGCCCTTAGATTGTTGTATCTCATAAATATTAGGCCAAAAATTCAGGCTTTGAAACTAGACAAGTTAAGTGATACAGATGATAAACTAACTATATCACATCAGAACCTAGAATACTTTACTCCCCTTGAAGAGAATGAACTAATTTCACTCATCTATTCTGCAAAGTCATCAACCTGTGAATTACATCCTATACCAACACATTTTCTCAAGCAGATAGTACCAGCAATAACAGAACCCCTGTTGAAAATAATGAACTCTTCACTCAGCAGTGGGTATTTTCAAAAATCTTTTAAATTAGCAGTTACTAAACCACTAATTAAGAAACCCAACCTTGACACCTGTCAGCTGTTCGATTACAGGCAGACATCAAACCTCCCCTTTATCTCTAAGATTCTGGAAAAGATAGTAGCGGAGCAGCTATGTTCATATCTACATAGAAATAGCATGAACAAACTGTATCAGTCAGGATTTAGGCCTCATCACAGCACAGGGACATCAATTTTCGAAGTAGTAAATAACCTCCTATTAACCTCTGATCAGTGTGGCATCACTATAATTGTGTTACTCAACCTCAGTTCAGCTTTTGACACCATTGATCATAGTATTCTCCTTCACAGATTAGAAAATGTAGTAGGAATTAAGGGCCCTTTCTAGGATCAGATTCTATTTAACTGATCATTATCAGTTTGTAGATTTAAATGGTGACTATTCTGCATGTTCTCAAGTGGAGTTTGGTGTTCCACAGGGTTAAGTTTTAGGCCCATTGTTTTTTTCTCTTTACATGCTCCCTCTGGGCAACATAAGTCGTAAGCATGGTATTTGTTTTCATTGTTATGCTGATGGCGCATAGTTATACGTCTCAGCAAAACCAAATGAGAAAAACCATCTAGTTGAGCAATGTGTGCAGACATAAGTGACTGGACATTAATTATCTGCCTTCTGCTTAATCCTGATAAGACAGAAATTCTAGTCATAGGACCACATAGAGCTAGAAGCAAACTTTTTGATCACACATATCTTTAAATGGCCTTTCTGTTCCATCATGATTCCAGCCTTTCATTTGAAGCACATGTAGATAATATTACCAGAATAGCATTCTTTCACTTCAGAAATATTGGCAAGATAAGGAATATATTGTCACTAAACGATGCAGAAAAACTAGTTCATACTTTTATCACCTCTAGGTTGGACTATTATAACGCCTTACTGTCTGGTTGTTCAACTAGGGGCATAAACAGCTTTAGTTAGTTCAGAATGCAGCAGTGAGCGTCCTCACTAAAAAAAAATAAAGATATGAGCCCACGAACCCTGTGGATCTTATCCACAGTGCATTGGCTCCCTGTGAAATTTGTCATAGATTTTAAAATACTACTTTTGACGTATAAAACATTAATACGTCAAAAGTAGTCTCGCACCGCAGTATCTGAGTGAACTGCTAGTGTCTTACGATCCACCACGCCTACTTTGATCAATGGATGCACACAGCTTGTCAGTACCTCGTATTATGAAAACTACAGCTGGGGGCAGATCTTTTTCCTACAAAGCCCCAAAGTTATAGAATAGCCTTCCAATTATGGCTATTAAATGTAAATGGCTATTTATTTAGCCAGGCATTTTTGTAAATAGATTTGCCTTAGGTAAAGGAGCAGATCTGGGGAACTTGTTGACGTAGACTATTATGGTGAACTGGTATGTTTAGATGCTGTCTTCCCTACTGTCAATGAAAATAGAAATTCTGTGGACAGGTGTCTTATATACACATAATGAGTTGTTGTTAGGAGCACCTTAAATTAATTTATTTATCACATGAGCACATAACCAGTCTGTTGGAGCCAGAATTATTGTTGGTTGATATGGGATCAAATACTACTTTTACTTATTGAAATGTATCTCGATTTATAACATTTGTATAATATTTCTTCTAAATATTTGATTGATATTTTATCTCCATCCTTTAAAAAAATATATGATAAAAAATATAGACCCTTCATTTCTTGGTAACTTCAAAATCTACACTGATCAAATAATTATTTTCTGCACTGTATGTTTTCAGTGCATAATAATCTAGGAGGCTGTTGTTGTTGTTGTTTTTGTTAAAATTATTAAATATAATTTTGTATTAATTCCTTAAGTCACTTCTAATTATGAAATCTTAAATGTTATGGGCACAAATATAATATGATTTGTATTATTAAAGTAAAAACTTTAACAAAATTTAATCTTCAATAGGGAATATTTAACTGAAACATTGCAGTGCTTGTATGTGGTAAGTAATTTCTGAGAATAATAATAATGATCATGCAAGTTACAATCAATTATGTAAGCCAGTCAGTTAGGCAAAAAGAGGAAGATTCAAGATGCAAGTCAGACTAAAACAAGAAGATACATTGAAGAAAGAAGAAGCTAAGTAAGCAACATTGGCAAATAAGAAGATAGAGGATAAACAGATAATAAACAACGTAAAAAAAATGTAGCTTGGTACAAAATGTCTGGGGGCCAGATGACATAGATAATTCATGACAATTTTTGGGAAAATGGTCAATGTAAAGGTAAAATACTTTTATATTGACCATAAATGGGACAATATAAAGGTGGCACAGTATAAAGATGCATAATGAATGTAGAATATGAGAATCTAATAGAAAGGAAGAGAGAAAAAAATCCTTAATGATATCATATACACATGAAACCGTGTCAAATGAAAGTGTATTCTTTTTTGGCTATAACAGTCCTAATTTCTCAAACAGTCCCAGTTAACAAAATCCCATACACAAATTAATCACCAGAACTAGGAGAGCTCTAATCAAGATTTAATCTAGATGGAGCCACAGCTCTAGTCCAAATGGAGCCACAGGGCTCTCAGCATATCCTATTTTTTATCATCCATTTGCATGATACAGTGGAACCTTGGATTGTGAGCATAATTCATTCTGGAATTGTGCTTGTATATCAAAACACTTGTATATCAAAGTGAATTTGCCCCATAAGAAATAATGGAAACTCAGACGAAAAGTATTTCACACCCCAAAAATATTCATATAAAAATAATAATAATAATTCAAAATATGAAGTAAAAATAAAATAAATTAACCTGCACTTTACCTTTGAAAATAATCAAAGTAGTGATTGAGACCATAGAGAAAGTGGGGGGAGGGGGGCTGCTGTGTAGGATGATTTTGACACATACACACACGCACGCACGCACACGCACGCACACACACACACACACACACACACACGCTTTACATGCACACACATGGAATTTCCTAAATTTGCAGATACAGAATGTGTTATTTTCTCAAACATGTTTTTCCCAACTTGGTGTTTATACAGATTCAGACAGGCTTAATTTAAGAATGCACCCTATGAACCGAAAGCACAAACACACACACCGAAGAGCAAAGCAGATATGCGCATTCACACCTCTGACCATTTTTTCGTCTTGTAAATCAGGTATTCTTCTTGTAGGTTGGGGGGTTACACACACACACACACACACACACACACACACACACACACACACACACACACACACACACACACACACACATGCTTTACATGCACACACATGGAATTTCCTAAATTTGCAGATACAGAATGTGTTATTTTCTCAAACATGTTTTTCCCAACTTGGTGTTTATACAGATTCAGACAGGCTTAATTTAAGAATGCACCCTATGAACCTAAAGCACAAACACACACACCGAAGAGCAAAGCAGATATGCGCATTCACACCTCTGACCATTTTTTCGTCTTGTAAATCAGGTATTCTTCTTGTAGGTTGGGGGGTTACACACACACACACACACACACACACACACACACACACACACACACACACACACACACACACACACACACAACAATTTAATCACTGGACTTCATAACGTACTAAGAATGATAGTGAAAAACATTGGGGGCACAGTGGAAAATCTTCCAATCCCCACAAGCGTGCATACACTACATTTGTACTGTACACTGTAGCTATGTTTGTTAGGGCACTTGTTAATATGCAGTACTGTAATGCATGGAACACTTACTTCCTGGTATGTTTTATTTTAAATATTGCTTATTAACTTGTTCAGCAAAATAACCTTTATCTGTGGCCAATTTACTGTGAACGTATTAAAGTCTGTGTAATAGAGTGTCATGTATTGGGGTGCGAGGCATAAATGCACAGAATCCAGGTGGTAAAAGGAAACAATGCTTTTATTATAACAAAAGATCAGGGAAACTCAACAAAACAAAGATGCTTTATATGAAAAATGAAACTAAAACATGTACACCGGTAACGGGAAACACAAACTGAACACACCGACATTAACGAGGTAAATCAATAGATGCAAGACGAAAAACTCAAAGAAACCAAACTATTTATAATAGAACTAATAACCAACTCGGTTCAGGTGAGTGCCCCACGTCAACTGACCGAGGTGCCTAATGGGAAATGAAGTGAAATGAAACAAAACTACAACACAAAACACAGGGCGCTTTGGCGCCCTCTAGGGGTTATCCCTGACATAGAGACGAGCCTCTTCAGATCCTTCTGCACTCATGTTATCATGGTGTTTATTATTGAAGTATTGATGCATTTCAATTAAGGAAAAAAATAGACCATGTGCTTGTGGTTATGACCCAAAAAACTAAACAAAAAACACAGAGCAATTAGCTCCATGTCATAGTCAGTACATTCTCCATTGAGGTTTTTCACCTTCCACTCCTCCTAAGTTTGTCTATGTTTTTTAAATGGTGTTCTTAAAACGCAAAGCATTTATTTATACTGAGAAAAATAATTATGGGTCACATAAGCACAAACTAGCACACCCAGAGGAAAAGAAAATTAGAAAAGAGCTCTCAAAAATGTATCATTCATGTCTTCTAGACATCTATGAGGCCTGTGTAAAACCAAAATGAGTCTATAGTGTATTTCTCCTGTAACTCATTTTTTTCTCTTGAAAAAAAAAAAAAAGATGCACAAAATCTCAAACTAGCCTTATTTTAAGTTTCAAAAGAGGTCTTTTCAACCTCTAAAACAATTCTCAAACAATTCTCAACTTTTGTATCTCTTTTTAATCTCAATCAAAGAAATTTGAGAGGTCTATATATGGACTCGATTTATTCTCTTCCCAACCTCATTACTGCATCTTATGCTGAGCTCAGAAGAAGCTAACTGTATTCTCAAGATATTTTTTTTCCTCTGTGATATCTGAATTTATTACGCACATAATATTTTAATGATTAATTTAATTTGATTGATTGTAGACTTCACCCTGCTGGTATCACCCAAATTATATTTTTTGTGAATAAATTGAAGGCTGTAACAGGTGTGTGTGTGTGTGTGTGTGTGTGTGTGTGAAATTTGCATGTCCACTCTGTGCTTGGTGTGTTTCCTCCCACAGTCCAAAAACATGCAGATTAGGTTAGTTGGTGTTCCCAAATAAATAGGAAATGTGAACACATAAGCAGAAACTCAAATACATGGTCCTCATATTAATGGATTTTTCATGCTTGTCCAAAACAAAAACTTGAATTTTCCATGTTCTTTATGGAAAATTGTTATAAAAAAATCTAAAAATATCTTGGGAATTACTAGCTTTTACATGACACATACAATACACATTAAATAGCTTATTAATAATTAGGATAACATCCGAACATTTAGTCAATCATTATTAATATGAGACAGTTCAGAAAACTATAATGTAATGTCTGGAAAAGACAACATTTCAGCTGTAAAGTAAAACTGCCTATACTCAATGTCTATACAAGGCAAAAAAAATGATTCTGTGGTCTTGTAAATTTCACAGTAATAAAAAGGTTGTTATCTTAATAAAATCTCTAAAAATCACATACATGATTGTTTGAGTTAGACAAATCAAAACAAATGCCTAAAAAAACTAATTAGTGTAAATTTATTTATGTAAGTTTATTTCACACATAGAAATGAGCATTTGACTAACTGAATTATATTTTTAACATGCACTTAATATTTTTGATACACTCACTCAGTCACTCACTCATCATCGATACCGCTTAATCCTGTATTCAGGGTCACGGGGGGCCTGGAGCCTATCTCAGGAGACTTAGGGCACATGGTAGGGTACACCCTGGACAGGGTGCCAATCCATCGCAGGGCACAGACACACACATACACACACTCATTCACACACTACGGGCAATTTTGGAACGCCGATTAGCCTAACCTACATGTCTTTGGACTGTGGGAGGAAACCGGAGTACCCGGAGGAAACCCACCAAGCACAGGGAGAACATGCAAACTCCATGCACACAGAGACGGGAATCGAGCCTGGCCGGGGATCGAACCCGGACCCTGGTGGTGCAAGGCGACAGTGCTAACCACTAAACCACCGTCCCGCCATTTTTGATACATTTCAATCAAAATATTTGACAATGGAGTAATTATACTGATTAGTTTCAAAAATTACAATTATCAGTCATTCCAACTCAATATTCTTCATGTGCAAGTGCTCATGGGAAGTCTGATGTGACGTCAGAGATAAGAAGGCAAGGATGTGGGAACGGACAAGAAGCACCTGGAAAACGTCTTACAAATTCTGGTAAGTAACATGTTACTTATATAATGACTCTGTCTGCATTTATACACAACTTTATAGGGTGTAAGTTACAGCTCACTGTCCTCCTCGATACAGGACGGTGGCGGCAGATGCAGCTCGCTGTCCTCCTCACTGCAGGACGGCGGAGGAGCTGGCTCATGCCTTTCGGGGCTCTCTGGCAGGTCTGGGCCTCCACTGAGGCGGACAGGAGATTCAGGGCCTCCACTGAGGCGGAAAGGAGATTCGGAGCCTCCACTGAGGCTGGTGGAGTTTGAGTGTTGAGCTTGGTGTGCTGGTTCTGGAGCATTGCACCCATCTCCAGCAGGGCTTGCATCCGTTCTTGATCATTCGCAGACCTGCACACATTGATCTGTTGAATGAGCTCACCTGCCAGCTTTTGGAGCACTAGCCTCCGTCGTTGATGCTCCTCGCTCTCCTCCTTTTGAGGACACACAGATTCTTTCTGACTCGGCTGCATCGTTCGTTCACCCTCTCCAGTCTCCTTCTGAGGCAGTTGCTCCACTCGCTCCGGCACGCCCCAAGTAGTTCCGCCGGAGGGCAAGCCGACTCCCCACGAATGTCGCTTGCCCTGGCGTCACGGTCATAGCCCCCCCCAAAAAATTTTCCCGGGGAGGCTCCTCTGCTATGCCATTGTTGCGCTCTTGCATTCTGTAACAGGTGCTGTACGTAGGTAGAAGAAGAGGCATATCGGCAGAGGTGATGTGCGGGTGAAAGTCTTTTAATAATCACAAACACAAGGGAAACTGAATAGAAACTTAATCAGGAGATAAACAAAACATGACAGATCAAACTGGAGACAAACTACATGCAACAGACTAAGAGATAACATAAGGCTAGGGGCTACACAAAGGCTAGGGCTAACAAAAGGTTAGGAGCTAACAAAAGGCTAGAGGCTAACAAAAGACTAGGGGCTAACAAAAGGCTAGGAGCGAACAAAAGGCTAGGAGCTAACAAAAGTCTAGAAGCTAACAAAGAGCTAGGAGAACCATGGAACTAGGAGAAACATGGAACTAAGAGAAACCCTAAATTTACAGCAACTCTAATCAAACAGATGCAAGACCTAGACTCGTGAAACTCAAGAACATTTATAATCAAACTAATGAGCAACCTCGGTTCAGGTGAGCGCTCCCATCACCTGACCGAGGTGCATTCTGAAACATGGAGTTTTACACTGAAAAAACACAAAGAAAACAGAAAACCAAAGGAAGTCTCTGGGCGCTTTGGCGCCCTCTAGTGCAGATTAATTTGTTTTATTTTCATTTTATAGATTATATGAATTATTTTTATGTATTTATTTTTTGGGGCTGTGGAACAAATAATTAGAGTTTTCATTATTTCTTATGGGAAATGATTTGGTTTACGAGTGTTTTGGAATACGAGCCCACTTCTGGAACGAATTATGCTCGTAATCCAAGGTTCCACTGTGTGTAAATATATGCTTACCTCTGTGTGGGAGGCTTCTCTCCGATGACAATTGTCATGCTCTTTGTTTTGAGTGTTTTGGTGAAGATCATGCTTTCCGTGGACTCGAGGGACATTGCGAGCACTGTGATCTGCTTCTGATCAGAGCGCTACACACCCGGCTCGCATTCTTTAAAGAGAAATCACGAGCCGCGCTTCACTCTTGGGGTTTGCGCATTGATCTGGTGGAAGCACGTGAGACGGATTTATCCTTTTCTCTCGTGCTCTCAGGAAATTCCCGCGTCCACTTCTGAAGCGCATCTCAATGCCTCTTCTGATTGGGCGCCGGAGACCTCCTCCCTTCTCTCAAGTGAGTTTACCACCCCGGGACGCCCCTCTTGTGGCAAGCGAGAGTATGAGGAATTACACTTGCGAGCTATCTCTCTCCTGGGTGCTCAGACTAACATCTTCGCTAGTGGGGAAGGCTTTCCAGTCAGCGGGTCAGGCAGAGCTGCATACCATGGAGGTGTTGCGGGCATACCAGGCTGATCTACTGAAAGACTTGAGCACTGGTGGGTCCATCAACCAGCAAGCCTTTTCAGAGCTTTGCCGAGCCACGGATTTGTCTCCCTGTGCCACAAAGTAGACGGCCCGTGCCATTAGCCGTTCCATGGCTGCTATGGTTGCCATGGAGAAACATCTGTGGCTGAACCTCACTGGCATCAAGGACAAGGAGCGTTCGTTCCTCCTTGATGCCCCTATCTTACCTTCCGGCCTATTCGGTGACGCTGTGAATACCGTCACCAATGGGTTTCGGGAGGCGAAATGGTACGAGGAGGCGTTTCTGAGGTTTCTTCCCCGCCGGTCCTGAGACTGGTGAAATGCCAGGACCATTAGGGTGTCTCCCCCAGGGGAGGGGCGCGTGGTATTCCAAAGGGAATAAGCACTCCTTCCTGGCACCCTCAGGAGGCCGCCCAAATCTCCGCCACAATTGATGCTCGGAAGAGTGGTCACCAACGAAGTGTTAGATGTTCGGTTTGCCTCCTGCCATGTTTTCAGGACACCCAACATCAACTCCCCCCCACCCCCAACCTAGCTGTATGATGGCTGTAGCTGGTGCGTCCAATTCTAGATCCAAGAGATTTCATTCAAGGGCCAATCCCCTGAGCAAACAGGATATGCGCCAGGGGCTTCGTACCCTTTCTATGTGGTTCAGACCTCGGGTTTTAACTTTGGGTCTCTGTCATCACGAGATGCTAATGACAGACGATTTCCTTGGGTTGGGGTCTTGGATGGCTGTTCAGCTCAAAGGATCTGGAGAGGTCATCTTCTCGCATGGCACACCATGCCCCGAAACGATGGCTTATTTCTGGCCCTGAAATACTTCCTCCAGGTAAGAAGCTACCATTTCCTAGTGTGGGCGGCACAATGGAAGTCTCCTATATAAATCACCATGGAGAATTTGCGTCCGCGCTGCTTGATCAAGCTAGCGCAGCAGATTTTGCTTCAGGCATAGGGCAAGTTCTTATCCCTCAAGGTGTCAGGGATTACCCCTAGAGGGCGACAAAGCGCCCAGAGAGTTCCTTGTGTTTTTCATGTTTTCTTTGTGTTCTTTGTGTGTGGACTCTAATCCCCAGAATGCACCTCAGTCAGGTGATGTGGCACTCACATGAACTGAGTTTGCTAATTAGTGTGATTATAAATGTTCCTGAGTTCTGTGTTGTCCTTGTCTTGCATCTGTTCGTCTAGGGTTACTGTTTGTCTGGTATGTCCTTTATAGCTCTATGTTTTTCCTAGCTTTGTGTTCTCCTAGTTCTCTGTGTTCTCCTAGTTCTCTGTGTTCTCCTAGTTCTCTGTGTTCTCCTTGTTCTCTGTGTTCTCCTAGTTCTCTGTGTTCTCCTAGTTCTCTGTGTTCTTCCTGGCTCCATGTTCTCCTGGCTCTGTGTTGTCCTGGCCTTTGTCTATCTCCTAGCCTGTCGGTCTCTGTCTATTGTAATGTCTAGTTCGGTGTAGCTCCATGTTTAGTTTATCCTGGTTTAAGTTCATGTTCTGTTCTGTTTGTTCCCTGTTTTTGTTATCATTAAAATCCTTTGATCACTTCCACCTCTGCTATCATGTCTCTCTTTCGTCCGGCAAGCAGTAACCGTGACAGAATGCAAGACCTAAAAAGTAATATAGCAGAGGAGCCTCCCTTGGGAAATTTTTGGGCGGGGGCTATGACAGTGACACCAGGGCAAGCGACATTCGAGGGGAGTCGGCTTGCCCTCCGGCGGAACAACTGGGGGCGCGCCAGAGCGACTGCCGGTGGAGCACCTCAGCAAGAAGCTGGAGAGGGCAAACATGTGTCTGCTGGTGTTCAAAGGGCAGATCACGTAGAGCTTCAACAGCGGAGGCTGGGGCTCCACCAACTAGCCGGGTTGCTCATCCAGCAGTTAAACATTTGTCGCTCGACGGGAGATCGGGGGCAAATGCAAACCCTGCTGGAGCTGGGGGCAGTGGTGCTGGAACAGCTGGCCGAGGCCAACCAAGAGGCAGCTGACGTCAAGGCCAGGACCCAGTCTCCAGCCAGCCTCAGTGGAGGCCCTGACCCTCCAGCCAGCCCCAGTGGAGGCTCTGACCCTCCAGCCAGCCCCAGTGGAGGCCCTGACCCTCCAGCCAGCCCCAGTGGAGGCCCTGACCCTCCAGCCAGCCTCAGTGGAGGCCCAGACCCTCCAGGGTTCCCCGAGATGGACAGCGAGCTGCCTCCGCTGCTGCCGTCCTGTATCGAGGTGGATAGCGAGCTTCCTCCGCCGCCGTCATGCGCCGCCGAGGACGACGAGCCGCCTCTTCCTCCGCCGCCGCCGTCATGCGCCGCCGAGGACGACGAGCCGCCTCTTCCTCCGCCACCGCCATCATGCGCCGCCGAGGACGACGAGCCGCCTCTTCCTCCGCACGGGTTCCAGGACGCCGTGCTCCTGCCTCCGCACGGGTTCCAGGACGCCGTGCTCCTGCCTCCGCACGGGTTCCAGGACGCCGTGCTCCTGCCTCCGCACGGGTTCCAGGACGCCGTGCTCCTGCCTCCGCACGGGTTCCAGGACGCCGTGCTCCTGCCTCCGCACGGGTTCCAGGACGCCGTGCTCCTGCCTCCGCACGGGTTCCAGGACGCCGTGCTCCTGCCTCCGCACGGGTTCCAGGACGCCGTGCTCTTGACTCCGTCGCCCCTCTTCAAGGATTCCGTGACCGCTCTGCCGTCCGACCTCGGCACCAAACTTGGAATAATCTCCTTTCCACTCCAAGGGGAGATCCCTTGCAGCCTCGCTGTAGGGAGGACGGTACTGGGACCTTGGGGAGGGTGTCCGGGTCCTCCTTTGGCGCCCCGGTGGTGCACCTTTTGGGGGGGGGTAATGTCAGGGATTACCCCTAGAGGGCGACAAAGCGCCCAGAGAGTTCCTTGTGTTTTTCATGTTTTCTTTGTGTTCTTTGTGTGTGGACTCTAATCCCCAGAATGCACCTCAGTCAGGTGATGTGGCACTCACCTGAACTGAGTTTGCTAATTAGTGTGATTATAAATGTTCCTGAGTTCTGTGTTGTCCTTGTCTTGCATCTGTTCGTCTAGGGTTACTGTTTGTCTGGTATGTCCTTTATAGCTCTATGTTTTTCCTAGCTTTGTGTTCTCCTTGTTCTCTGTGTTCTCCTAGTTCTCTGTGTTCTCCTAGTTCTCTGTGTTCTTCCTGGCTCCATGTTCTCCTGGCTCTGTGTTGTCCTGGCCTTTGTCTATCTCCTAGCCTGTCGGTCTCTGTCTATTGTAATGTCTAGTTCGGTGTAGCTCCATGTTTAGTTTATCCTGGTTTAAGTTCATGTTCTGTTCTGTTTGTTCCCTGTTTTTGTTATCATTAAAATCCTTTGATCACTTCCACCTCTGCTATCATGTCTCTCTTTCGTCCGGCAAGCAGTAACCGTGACACAAGGCGATTCACATTCCAAGAGATCCTGGTCTTCCAGCTAAGCTAATATAAACTATTTCAACCCCTAGAACTTGTGCCTATTATGCATCCTCAGCCGAATTATCTTCCGAAAGTTCCATTTTTGATTATGCAAACAGTTGTTCTTGAAACTTTCTGTCCTCCGCCGTCTAATGCTCAGGAGCAGGAAGGATTTTACTTACTGTGTCCAGTGCGTGCTCTACAGATTTACATACACTGCACTAGTCAGTGGCGCAAATAGGAGCAGCTCTTCATATGTAATACTGCAACCGGGTGTGCGGCTGCCACTAGACAATCTAGATCACATTAAAAGGGTGGGGGATGCTATTGCCTTAGCCTATGAGGTGCATGGTCACACTTTACCTCTAGGAGTTAGGGCCCATTCAACTAAGGTGTTTGCAAGGATGTTCCCTTGCAGCAAGTGTGTGATGCGGTAGGCTGGTCCCCTCCGCACACTTTTCTCAGAGTTTATAGTTCGGATGTCCATGCTACTCCATGCTTACGGTCCTAGAGTCTGCATCCCACAATCAGGTCTAGACTTCTTTGATGATTGTGCGTATACGCTACACAACTCTGGGGTCCAGACACTTCCAGTGCGGCTGCGTTGGTATTCTTGTTCCCATAGCGCTTTCAAGCACAGCATCGAGTGTAGATTTTGAAAGGGAACATCTCGGGTTACTTTGCTGTAACCCTGTTCCCTGAAAAAGCGGGAACTCAATGCTGCGCTCTAATGCCGCACTGTAGGTGTGACTGAACGTCCTTTCAGACAAATTGACCTGAGGATGTTTCCAGTTCAGACCTATTTATAACCTCCAGGTCTACCTGGTCAGATGACGTCACCTGACTGAGGTTGTACGGGCCAAGTTTTTGGCGTGTTTGACACACATGCTTCAACAACCGGTGAGCGGAGACCTTTTCCCATTGCGCTTTCAAGCGCAGCATCTTGTTCCCGCTTTTTCAGGGAACAGGGTTACAGCAAAGTAACCCGAGACGTTTTATTGGTTGGGGAATTGTTTAAGGTATTTAAAATTTTTTTTTTATTTGAACCAACTACTTCAGTGGGCTAAAATGGGAGACAAGAGAGTTGGGCTAATAATAATAATTATTAATATGATTATTATTATTATTCCTCATAGAAACAAACGAAAACAACATATGTCTCTGTGCTAGTTTGTGCTTGTGACCCATAATTATCTTTTCTCAGTATAAATAAATGCTTTGGTTTTAAGAACTCCATCAAAAGACAAATGTAGGAGCGCACAAAGACACACATCTCCATCTACAAACACACACTCACATGTGGCACTTTAACCGTTGTCTTGTAAATAGTTGATTAAAACTTTGAACACAGCTGAAACAGCCCTAAACACAAGCACATGGTCTATCTTTGTCTTTAACTAAAATACATCAGTACGTTAATAATTTACACCATGATAACATGAGTGCAGAAGGATCTGAAGAGGCTTGTCTCTGTTACAGAGACTTTGATATGTTCACAGTATATTGGCCATATTTTTTATTTTGCTGACCAGTGCATAGTTAATAAACAATATTTAAAATAAAACAAACCAGGAAGTAAGAGTTCCACTACAGTACTGTGTATTAAGTGCCTTAACAAACATAGCTACAATGTACAGTACAAACAGAGTATGTGCGCTGGTGGGGATTGGAAAGTTTTCCACTGTGCCCCCAATGTGTTTCACAATCATTTTTAGTATGTTATGAAGTCCAGTGATTAAAATCGTGTATGTGTGTGTGTGTGTGTGTGTGTGTGTAACCCCTAACCTACGTACATAATAATACCTCATTTACAAGACAAAAGACTGCCAGAGGTGTGAATGCGCATCTCTGCTTTGCTCTTCTGTGTGTGTGTGTTTGTGCTTTAGGTTCTTAGGGGTGCATTCTTTTTTTTTTTTAATAATGTATTTATTGATTTTTAAGCATTTTACAAACAATTACAAACAACAAAAAAAAAAAAGGGGGGGGGGGAGAAGGTAAAAGGAAAAAAAAAGAAAAGAAAAATAATAAGAATAAAATAAATAAAAATAGAATTATTATGGCTCACCACTTACCATTTTCTTAAATAAATGTAAAAATGAAATGAAGGACACACAATAAAATTGCTCTACATATTTGTACTTCATATATTTGTACTACAATATATCGCCCAGCTTTCCTTCTCCAGCTTTTCTTTATAAAAACTCTATTAAACAAACCCTCTACTAAGAATAGAGGATACATCCAAACCCACATGCATCATGAAAGGGCCCCACCTCCTATGAAATATGGCGTCTTTGCTATTAACAGCACAGGTTAAAAAATCCAATGAGACATATTCCAGAATAACCCTGTGCCATAGTGCTCTAGAAGGGGCTTTATCACTTAACCAATTTAGAAGAATACATTTTCTTGCACAAAATGTTAGAAACTTGCAAAGTGTCTTTTTATGTTTGTCTAAGACCATATCGTCACATATTCCAAGCAACAAGTATTTTGAATCACAGCCAATATTAATAGACAGGATTACACCAAGTTCTTGCTCCACCATAGTCCAGAATTTTTTTTTATCTCCCTACAAAACCAGAGACAGTGAACAAGATCTCCTTCCTCTGTTTTACATTTCGGGCACATTGGAGAACAGTCATTTTTAAACTTGTGCCTCCGTGATGGAGAAATGTGAGCTCTGTGCAAAATTTTTAGTTGCATTGCTTTTACTTTATTGCATATGCTTAGGGTCCCTGCATTCTTCCATGCTTCCTCCCATTCATCATCTGTAATTTGTACATCAAGTGTCCGTTCCCATTTCTTTTTTAAATTGTCTGTGTTTGAAGAACCACATTGATTGAGAATTTTGTAGAAAGAACCTGTAGAGTTTTTCATTTGTGAAAATAGATGTCTTTCCACGGCCGAAATGTCCTGGTTTGTAAGCAAAGTAGTGTCTCTTTTCACAAAATCTCTTAGCTGCAGATAACGAAAAAAATCCTGTCGTGGAATATTGTACTTTACAACTAATTGGTCAAAAGACATTAGAGTATGTCCCTCGAACATATGATGCAAAGTGATAAGACCTTTATGTGCCCAGACTCGAAATCTTGCATCCATAACCCCCGGCAGAAAGTCATAGTTGTCACTAATGGGAGTAAAAGTTGAGGTGATTCTGGGTCGACCCTCCAAACGCCTGATGACCTGCCATGCCTTGATAGCACTTATTGTGATGGGGTTACTACAAGCGGCTTTTACAGATTTAAACTTTTTAAGAAAAAGCAAGTTTACCAAAGGAATTTTACTAAGTGACCTTTCCACATCAAACCATACTGTTTTGGGTCCTCCATGCACCCAGTCAGAGATATAACGTAAGTGAGCACTTAGCTGATATTTCCTGATGTCTGGTCGGTCGAGACCTCCCACCGAGCATGGAAGCATTAAGGTTGACATTTTTATACGTGCTTTTTTTGTGGCCCATATAAAAGACCTAAACCAACCATTCAACTTTCTAATTGTCTTGTGAGGAAAATTATTGGAATCATTTGAATGGGATAAAGTAGTCTTGGAAGAATATTCATCTTCAGAAGGGAGATCCGACCCAACCAAGAAATAGGGAGGACATTCCACCTTTCTAAGTCCATCCGGATACGTTCAAAAAGTGGAAGAAAGTTTACATTATACATCTGCTCGAAGGAGGGGGTAACAGTAATTCCCAAATATATTAAACCCTCAGGGGCCCACCTAAATGGGAAGGATGATAGTGCTTGGGGTATTTGTTTTAAATCACCTATAGGCATTGCCATTGATTTATGATAATTAATTCTATATCCCGAGAATGTGCCGAATTTATCAATCATGTCCAAAAGGGCTGGGGTAGAGGTATTTGGATTCGTCATAAATATCAATATATCATCAGCATATAGGGCAATTTTATGTTGATTATTTTCTACTGTTAAGCCACTAATTTTGTTATCTGTTCTTATAGCTTCAGCTAGTGGTTCAATTAATAAAGCAAATAAAAGAGGCGAGAGTGGCCAGCCTTGTCTCGTTCCTCTCTCGACTCTAAATGTAGAGGAGCGACATCCATTAGTTAGCATGGCGCTAAGAGGCTCATTGTATAGTAACTTGATCCACTTAATAAAATGATCACCTAGACCAAATTCATGTAACGTATAAAATAAATAGGGCCATTCGATGCGATCGAATGCCTTCTCCGCATCTAAAGAGACCACAAGGCCCTCTATAAACTGTTGTTTAGCAAACTGTATTACATTTAACAAGCGACGCATATTGTTAACAGAGTTACGTCCTATAATAAAGCCTGTTTGGTCATCCTTTACTAGAACAGGGAGAAGGGACTCTAATCGTGTTGCTAGTATTTTGGAAAGAATCTTCAGATCTACATTCAGCAGCGAAATAGGCCGATATGATGAACATTCTTCCGCTTGCTTACCTTTTTTCAGAATTAAGGATATATTCGCCTATCTAAGAGGCAAATGACCTTTTACAAACGAATCATTGAGCATATTTAGTAAGAGATCAACCAGTAAGTTTCTAAATTCTTTATAAAACTCACTACTAAGCCCATCTGGGCCAGGTGCTTTCCCAGATTGTAAACTATTAATGGCGTCCAAGACTTCCTTTTTATTTATAGGGGCACTGAGAAAAGCGGTCTGTTCCTCTGATAGGGTGGGTAGGTTAAGGGTGGAAAAGAAGAGTTCTGTGGACTGTTTTGTATCTACTAATTCTGATTTATATAAATTCTCGAACCAATCTTTAAAAGTGTTGTTAATAGACATGCTGTCTAGGAATCGTTTACCTCTACTGTCCACAATGGATAGAATAGATCGAGAGTCTGATTTTTGCTAAATATTTCCCCACTTTATCCCCATGTTCATATATTTTGTGTTTAGCAAAGCAAATTTTTACCTCTGTTTGTTTTGTTAGGAGAGAATCTAAAGCAGATCTAATAGTGGTGATTTCTTTCATTTTATCAAGGGATGGTTTTTCAAAATATAGTCTCTCAGCATCCTTAAGCTTTGATTCTAAGATCTCTTTTTGTTTAGCTTGTCTGCACCTTTTACTTGATGTATATGCTATAATCAGGCCTCTAGAAAAAGCTTTGGTTGTTTCCCATAATAAAGATGGATCCTCAGTTGAAGCAGAATTAATGGACATGAAGGAGTTAAATTCCTCTGTAAAATAGGATATAAAATTATAGTCTGCCAAAATGAATGGATGAAATCTCCAGGAATACGTCTTGATATTTTGTTTCCCAAAGGAGTATTCGGTAAAAACTGCTGCATGATCAGAAATAGATATATTCCCTATGTGGCAAGATATGATGTGCTTCAACATATTTTTTGGAGAAAAGACATAATCTATCCTAGTATAACAGTTGTGGACCTTGGAGAAAAAAGTATACTCACGTTCTACAGGGTGGAAGGCCCTCAGAATATCTACATAGTTAAATTCCTCACCAAGAGCCTTAACAGTTTTAGCCTGCGCTGACAATAATGGTTTACCTGTTGGGAATTTATCTATCATGGGGCATAAATGACAATTAAAATCTCCCCCAATAAACAAAGTCTTAACTCCCCAATCTGCTAATTTGGCGAATGCTGTGGTCAAAAAATCCCCTGGGTGCCCAGGGGGCCAGTAAATATTCAAAAAAGCAACTTCTTTGCCATATAATAACCCCTTCACAATTAAATAGCGCCCTCTTGAATCCTTAATAACTTCTGTTAATTGGAATGGAATACCTCGCTTAATTAAGATAACTACACCTCTACTCCTCGAAGTAAAATATGAGAAGAAGACCTGTCCAAACCCCCCCCCCTGTGATAATTTAAGATGTTCTTCATCATTCAAATGAGTCTCCTGAAGTAAGGCGACATGTACCCCCTCATTTTTTAAATAGGTTAAGACTTTTCTTCTCTTAAGAGGTGCATGAATACCATTAACATTCCATGTACAAACATTTAATGTTAACATTCTCAGTATATATTAGACATAATGTAATCCAGTGTGCATCTGAATAATATGAAAATAAAATAATTAGCAAATAAAAAGAACTTGGAACAGAACTGTTGAACATCGACAAAATTATACACTTTACCTCTCGCTGAATAACGAGAGCACCAGTGAACAGAGGTCTTCTAACGACAGAAGGAAACCAAAATCCAACCAGAGTCAAGCGGCAGTGCCACCCCTCATGACCGCACAACTCAAACAGTACGGTGAACACGGAAAGTCAACAAGTCCCAGTGTCCCAGGTAAATTTAGCTTATTTAAACTCACACCAATGAATAGTTATAGCCTTTGGTACTTGTTGGGCAATCAAGTGTTAGCTACCGGCTCCGTATCCACGGAGCTCAAAAACGCCTCTACAGCAGCCGGCTCGTGAAACACTTTCACTGAACCACGAAAGTTTACCTTAAGGAGGGCAGGGTAAATTAGCCTGTATTCCGCGCCTAGGGACTTCAGACGTCTCTTGACTTCATCGAACATCCTGCGCTTGCGAAGGACAGGTGCAGAAAAATCTTGAAAGAACATCACCGTGCTGTCTCCAAATTTCAGAGGGGAGCCACTGATCCCCAGCTCCCGTGAAGCATTTAACACTCGTTGCTTGTCTTGGAAGTTGTGAAACCTCACTAAAATGGGTCGCGGTCGCTGCACGGAGGGAGGTTTGGGAGCGAGTGATCGGTGTGCTGCCTCAAGTTTTATACGACCTGATTTCGCAGCGAAGCAAAGAGTTTTAGGAAGCCATGATTCTAAGAAACGCGTCGGGTTGTCACCCTCCACACCCTCAGGCAATCCGACAATTCGAATATTCTTCCTCCTTCCTCTGTTTTTCGAGGTCATCGGCCCGTTCACCCATGTCATGCACGAGTTTCTCAAGAGATCTTAACTTGGCCTCGACCGGGGTTACCGCGTCTTCCAGAGCAGATATTCTTGTTTCCGCTTCAGTGATCCGTTTATTATGTTTGTCCAGCTCAGAGCGATGCATTTGTAACAACTGCGAGATTGGGTCCATCTTTTCGTCTATGAGTTTAGAAATATTTGCTGTAATCTCCGCAACTACGTCGAGCGTCGGCAACACAGGCGAACTCGTGCTAGCACTAGCAGTGTCAGCTCGCTCTTCGGCCTCGTCTTCGTCTGAAAATCGGCGTTTTCTTACATGGCATGTTCTCTGATTGCCGCAAAAAGTAATTATTTATGCTCATAGTGACATACGCGAGACATGCGCGTGTTAAGGTTGTATTGTGCGGTTGTAACAATAAAGAATTCAGTAAAGTGACACTACCGCTTAACTACACACAACCTCCCCTCAAGCCGCCATCTTGAAAACCCCAGGGGTGCATTCTTAAATTCAGTCTGTCTGAATCTGTATAAATGCCAAGTTGGGAAAATCATGTTTGAGAAAACTACACATTCTGTACCTGCAAAGTTAGGAAATTTTCTGTTTTAAACATAGATGAGGTTGGAAGCGACATCACAGAGCTGTAAGGACTTTACTGATAAATCTCAGAGAGGTTCCCTTATAGAACAACCCAGGAAAAATAACACTAACTGAAATCAAAATAAAAGCGGAAGAAAAACTATTTTATGATACGTAGTCAATATCTGTATACAAAAAGTAAGCATATATATACTGCTTTAAAAAACATCTTATATACATGAAAGGACCATTAAAGCATAGTTACTGACTGGTACACAGACACTGTATATATCCCCCAGATGACAAGCTTGAATTAATCAGTAAGATATGTGGACTGTAATGACGCAGGTCTCACGAGGGGCTGAATGGTGTGAAAATATTTTGCACTGTTCAGAACAGGCAGATCCGCAGGCTGCTACCACACGGAGTTCTGCACAGGCAAGGGCGCGGGCCATGTATAGACATGTGGTTGCCAGGCGACAAAGCAAGAACTGCAGTTAAACTGAAGCAGTCACTGCTCCACTTGGCGGGACTGTAAAACATTGCAACCAGCTTATTAGAACAGTGCATGAGGGCGTTTATGGGGCGGGACATTGTTCACTGCGTCATCGCGGGGCAAGGGAATGTCACGGATCCGCCATGGATCTCGAAGGGTCCTGCCATGGAGCAGGCAGTTTGAACTGGCTCCTACTGCACACACTGTGTATTAATTAATATTACTCAGTATCATTATATAATTCCCTGGAAGAAAAAGAATGCTGCAATAGTGGCAATTTAAGTTCAAGTAGAAACAAACAAACGAAAAAAAAAAAAGCAAAAACACAAAGAAACGATTTTTTGGGGGGTCTGGCTAACACCTTAATTTTTTTTTGGATTGTGTGTTGTATTAGAGGGAGATCTAATATCTAAAATCTTTCTGTCTGCTGGACAGTCATCACAGTCCTCCCAAGTGTCTGAGGTATATCAATTACTAGTTTGAAAAACAGGTCAATCAAATCTGAAGACATATTCAAGTTACTCACAAACCAATGGTATAATACAGTATATATTAGAATATTTTATTGCTACCTTACATATGAAAGAAAGAAAGTAGAAAGATAGATAGAAATCTGTGTTGCAGCTCATTAATTTATTTATGTATTTAAAAGGTTTGGACTTAAAGTAGTAAATAGATAAGACATGGAAATGTCCCTTATGAAATAAAGCACAGTCAAGATGAAGGATGAAGTTTCTCTTTATTATCTATTTTCTCCATGCCACCATCCCTTACCCTAGAACATATGAAAAGAAATATGCTTACAAAGTTTCAGAGGACATTCATGTAAATGTATTGTGGAATATAAATAATTAATTCAGATCTCCTCATATTTCTAATACATTTATTATATTATTGCTTATATATTTAATTATATTTCTATGAATACTCATACCATTAACTGCAATAAAGATAACTGTGATGATTTAATTATATACTGCTTCATGATTAGTTGATTGGATAATCACATAAATAAACAAGTATAAAGGTGTTGCAATCAAAATGTCTATAAAGCTGGACACGTATATTAACTAGTGCTGAGTGCAAAATAAGACATTTTAAGCTATGTTTACACTGTCAGTTAAATGTGTCCCAATTCCGATTTTTTGCTCATATGTGACACGTATCAGATATGTTCTATGTCCGTGTAAACAGGAAAAAAACGCATGCATTCCGATATTTCGAGATTGGTTTCAAGTCTCCTTCATATGTGGAAATAAATCAGATATAAATCATATATGTGCTAATGTGATTGTTGTGTAAACAGACAGATCGGATTTTATGAGGCATTGCGCTCTGTACGTCATTAAAACTGCAACTTCTTTGAGGTTTAGCGACGTAATCAGGCACACCGAGGCGCTGCTCATCCCAAACAGATGCGCCAGTGTGCGGTAGCCCGCACCTGTTGCAAGCCACCAGAGAGCGACCCCGACATGTCTCGCACCCAGACATTCCTCTGAATGGTTGAGGACACAATAAATGAAGCATATGCGCAGGCTGCAATAATGGCCCTTTCCTCCTTCTCCGTTTCGCGAACTTTGCATATATCGCAGAACTAGCATCAAGCATATTTCGCCTTCGTCCATGTTGGCTAGTGCCTCCCTTTAAGTATGCACGATGTTTCAGACGGTATGGCAAGTGTAAACACTTGAATCGGACATGGGTCATAGTTGAAAAAACTTGTAAACAGACGGTCAGAAAAATCAGATATAGGCAACAAATCAGAATTGGGCATCGAGACCTGCAGTTTAAATGGGGCTTTAGACACTTAGTCTGTTGCTTGAAAACTGTTGCTACAAATTGTGAGAATTACCTATTAAGATTACCACATCATTAAACCTTTAACTCTGACTGTAATATCAAATGAAACAACTGTGTTTTTAATATAAATCTATCCCAGTAATTATGTCACATAAAAATATTACTTAATAATGCAAAGCTTTTTAAATGGTTTATTAACCTTACGAGCAGCAAAAAAAGCGGACATCATTAAGAGAGGTATCGTCTCCTGAACCCTGTGGAAGCTCGACTCTTGTTTGGATTCCACAAATCGCTGTGTTAACACACTGAGGACTCCATTCACCCCATCCTCCCCAGGACATGCCTTCACCGGTGTGTATTTCTCCTGAGCTACAAGAAAACCTTTTTTTTTTTTTTTTTGAAAGAACAAACTCAGCATTATTCATTTAAGCCACATTTATATACAGTAAGTCACTGAAGTTTTTTTTTTTTTAAATCAGCTTAATAAACTACAATTCCAGTTTGAAAAAAAAAATATAAAGTGCTACTAATAAATTATATTATAACACTAATTTAACAGTAGTTAGTAGATATTGCTCACCTTATGTTGTTAGCAGCGGTATCATCGCCACTTCCTTGAGACCCTTCTACACGTAGCTGAAATGCATTTAACACGCCGCTGCTGCACCATATGTTCTGTGTCCAAGTCCCCCAGCTTTAAGGCAAAAACAACAATAAAAACAGACCTCATATATTGTGGCTGAAAATTTGGGAACAGAAATTGTCAGATCATTAAAGTTTTATTAAATATTTCATACTTTTTAGGTGAAGTTTTAAAACATAAGTAAAGAAGGTTTAATATAATGTGAACACACAGTAGGTCATCTACTCCCACAGGGGTTAAATGCGATGGGGTCGTATTGTTTACGGGACAAATAAGCTGTTTTTGTCATCAAAAAGATACATCTTCAGTGTCCATGCTTTTTGGTAGCTATTGATTTATCACAACCTTCAAATCTTCTAGTGCTTGAACAATTGAAACCTTATTTTGTTATCCTTATCAATCAAGTTTGACTTGTAAAAACAATCAATCCTGGAAGATGTGATTATCTCAGCAGGAGTCAATATCTTTACCCAAATGATAAACTCCCAACGTTAAACCCCTGGGTAAGTTGGGCATTGATGATATCCTTGAAGCTGTGTTTAATGTATTTTTTACCCAGTTAGGCCCTTGCTATTAATATTAACATTGATATACCTAATATGTAGCCTACGTTTCATATTATTTTTGATTGATAATTGTTCAACAATTTGTGTTGTCATTGCATCATATTCTTTTACATCATATTATTTCAGGTTGCTTCAGGAATTATTTTCTGAGCTTTATTTTTGAACAGTGATAGATGTGAAGTTAACACTCAAAGGGCTGCCTCTAAAGATCACTGCTGAGATACAGTAT
Organism: Clarias magur; assembly: GCA_013621035.1. Classification (NCBI taxonomy): domain Eukaryota; kingdom Metazoa; phylum Chordata; class Actinopteri; order Siluriformes; family Clariidae; genus Clarias; species Clarias magur. The sequence goes on from QNUK01000257.1 coordinate 239,258, forward strand.
ATGTACTTTAGGCATCCAAAATAATTTTTCCTGGGCAATGAATTTTACAGAAATTTTAGTTTCATGCGAAACTTTACCTTCCTACATCAGACTGGACTGTAGAATAGGACTGAGTACCATATTCAGATCTGCTGCAGTGAAGGGAAATTCCATTTAGAGCTGTGTCATCCCCATTTCCCACTGATCGTTCAACCTGGAATATGCATATATACATATTCACACACATATACTGCTCAGCCAAAAAAAAAAGTAATATGCTCTAATATTTCAATGGAACAGCTTTTGACTTGATTACAGCTATATAATTCTTTTGATAAGCTTATGCAATGTCACAACATTTATTTCCACCCAGATGAAAAAAATATTTGATATTAATTGAACAAAATGTACTTACTTTGAGACTAAAGCCTGTAGCATAGGTTCCAAAGGGACACATATCTCGATGTCCCCATGAGCCCCACGTTCCTCCATTACTAACTTCAATCTTACTACTATATGGTCTCTCAACGTGTCCATTACTAACACTTATGAACTGCCCAAAGGAGAGAACAAATAGAGGGAAAACAATTCTAAGAACAAAATCCATGCTTTTTGATTACACCAGTCACAAAATAGTTTGATTATTAGATAACCCTGTTTTCCTGAATAAGTAAATGATTTCTTTCTAAACTGAAGACACACTGAGGCTGCATAGAACTGTTTATAAGACAAAAAGCTATTGGCTGCCTGAATCTCCTCCTCTTTCAGTTAAAAAAGGAACATGACACGAGGTGCTTTCAATATTTATAATGTAGAAATTTCCTTTTAATTTTTCAATTTTCAGACTTTTAAAACAGGACATAGATCCAATATTGAATCTAGCTGTTTTCCAGAACAAAACACACTAGACAGATGATGTTTACATTGTAGGACAAGTATTACCATAAATGCTCTCTCCTCAGTAAAATAACTATATTTTAACAAAAACTTTTGGAAAACAATAACATGAATTGTATTGTTGCCAGTTGGTTGTACATATTTTTGGCCTAAATTTGTATTATTTGTGAGAGAGATTTAATAATCTCTGTTGCTGTAATACTAGATTCAACCCATTGTTTAAATATTGGGGTGTCGGATTGTAAACCAGGGCCCCTATTTACTAAACATTTCAGAGTAGGAAATCTAAGTGGCCACAAATTCTCAGAGTGATGCACTTTTGGTCCTGCTTTTAGTAGGAGTATGAGCTATTTCTCACTATTATTATAGTGGAAAATCTATCCCCACCAACAAGTAGGATAGCAATGGTCAATTAACAAAACCTTTGTATGCTGTCTCCACAGATGGTTGCTACTTTACCTTTTTAAGTAATAGCAAGGATGCAGTTTTGAAGCAGAGACACAGCCAACAATGTCGGAAATAAGAAACCAAAAGTTGCTTTTACAGCACCACAGATCATGTGCAGATTCAAACATTCCATGCGGCGTGAAATCAATGAAATGTAGTTTTTATAATATGCAGGACTGACAAGCAGCCTGCATCCTTTAATCAAAATAAGTGGGGATCATAAGACACTAACAGTTCACTCAGGTACTGTGGCGTGAGACCATTTAATGCCTTATAGGTCAAAAGTTGCATTTTAAAATTGATGCGCATTTCACTGGTGTACAATGCAGTATGGATAAGATAGGGGTGATATGCTCTTCCAGAGGAATTTTGCGAAAAGGACGCATGTAAAGAGAAAAAAGCATTGGGTCTAAAACTGAACCCTGTGGAATGCCAAGCTTCACTTGAGAACATGCAGAATGGTCACCATTTAAATCTACAGACTGATAACGATCAGTCAAATAGTATCTGAGCTTGGAGAGGGCCAATCCTTTAATTCCTGCAACCTTTTCTAATCTATGAAGAATACTATGTTCAATGGCGTCAAAAGCAGCACTAAGCTCAAGTTGCACAAGCAAAGGAATGCAACCCTGTTAAAAGGCCAATAGGAGGTCATTTGCCAATTTAACAATCTATGTAATCTGATATTTCTGTGCTGTGATGAGGCCTAAATCCTGACTGATACAGTTTGTGTATGCTATTACTATGCAGATATAAACATAGCTGCTGCGAGATAACGGGGAGGTTTGATATCAGCCTGTAGTTGGACAGTTGACAGGGGTCAAGTTCAGGTCTCTTAGTTTGGAACATACCCAGTGCTGAGTGAAGAGTTAACTAATTTCAACAGGGGTTCCGTTATTGCTGATGCTATCTGCTTGAGAAATAGAGGTTGATGATTTTGCAGAAGAGATGAGTGAAATTAGTTCACTCTCTTCAAGTGGAGTGAAATATTGTACGTTCTGGGCCCATCTTTACTACACATCTCAGAATCACTTGTAGGAACCAGGCTCAAAGTTAATTTAGGATTGAAAATATTCCTACCTCAGAGTAAGACATAGAAGTTTTTTATAAAACTTCCTGTTCTTACTTTCGGCGAAGAGTAGGAAATGAGCTGACAACCTGAATGTATTAAATCATCAGGTTATTACAGCAATGGGATTTTTCTTTCCTGATGGCACTGGCATATTCTATTTTTGCAAAATGTGAAAAAGTGGTGCTGGCAGCATGAGGAATCATTTTCACACATGAACTGGCCACCACATTGTGAAACCAAAGTAATGAAAGCTAAAATATGACGTGTGAAATATGAAATCTAAAAAAGTTTCATTAACAGACTTTAAGGCTGTGTGGGAAATATTGAACTAAAATATAGCAATGTTTGTATGTATTAAGTAATTTCTGATAATAATAATGATAATGTAAGTCACAGTCAATTAGGCAAGCCAGTCAGTTAGGCAGGAAGAGGAACATTTAAGATGCAAGTCAGATGGAAAGAAGAAACGTGGAAAAAAGAAGAAGCTTTGGTAATCAAGATGGGTGGCCAAAACAGAAAATAAACAAGAAGAAAAAAAAATAGCTCTGTCTAAAAGGTCAGGAGGCCAGATGCAATACACAAGCATTTATTGTTCAAGAGACAATATAAATGTGGCACTGGAAAAACAAAAGAGGCATAATAAATGTGTAGGGAATAAGAGAATCCAATAGAGAGAGTGAAGGAGAATACATCCTTAATGATGTAAAGTAATAGACATGAAATTCTGTAATCAAGACAAGTGAATTGTGGTTAGGTGATTCTAGAGATAACAGACCCAATTATTCACCGGGGTACAAGCCCTCATTGGGTGGTTGGAGTGTTACCAGTGCCAACATGACTGACAACCCAAGGAGAGCAATAAAAATAATTTTCAGAATTATCAGATTCAGAACATATGTAAACTGATTGAATGCTACTGCTACTCAAACTCACCCCTAGAACTTGGAAAATCAAGCTCTTATCCAAATGGCGCCTCAGGCCATCTACCTGGGGATTGCAGGAGCGTGCAGTGGATAAAAGAAAATTTAAGTTCATAATGATAATGATACTTTCATTAATGTTTTGTCTTGTCATGTTTTGCATGTTGTCTTTTTCATGTCACTGTGTAGATCAATTAACCGCGTTGGTGTCTGGATTTTAGTGAGTGATGCAGCTCTAGGATGCTTTTTCTCGAAGTAGTAGATGTGGAGGGTGGTGACTCAGTTTATACTTGGCCAACACTGGGTGGTGATTAGATGTCAATTTATGGTTTAAATAAAGTAGGCCTCTCACTGACACTGTTTGGCCCAAATATAGTCATGTGACACACCATTTAAAATTCAAATCAATTCTCTTTCATTGTTTCCCCTCTTCTTTTTCAATCTTTACATGGCTATACTTCTGGGCTCTGGCTATCTATACAACTTCATGTCTTTGTTTACCTAGACACTCCATTATGTATCTTTGTGTTTCTCTTCTAGTTTGCAAGCGTGTTGGAGCTTACCAATAATTGTATCGAAGCTAGGCAGATAAATGTAATTCAATAAAGTTGCATATAGACTTGAAGAAAGAAGGATATTGCATCCACTTTTTTTGTTTGATTGTTTTTGTCACATCACATACTGATTTGGAGAAAATAGCAGAAGAACATCCAAAAGGAACTGCCAGACAGAAAATTCAGTGTAACAATAGAAATTATTGTTGAGATGCACATTGTAATCCAAACTGTTTTTAGTGTTACCCAGTATGTACGCTGAGTGATACTACAAAAAACAATAAAGAGTGTTCCCCAGTTTTGGCACAAAGATTAAGATATTCTGTCTTCATTTAAGAGAAGACACAGAGTATAACACTCAGTAACTTTCTGGGCTATATTTCGGACAGCAGGGTTAGATGTTTGGCGTTTCAAATTCATTCGTGAAATGACCGCCAGGGACATTCATGAATGAAAATACGCAAAGTGACATTTTAATTCGCTGCAGTTTTAAAATATAATCAGAGCTTAAGTCATAAAATAGTCATAACAATATGTTGTATCTAAGCAATGCCACAGTGATGTTAATTTTGATGTTTTGATGTTACATTTATACATCTTTTACACATTAATCTGACAATAACTGTGGCACACCCACATTTTCTGATGCACACCCAGAGTACGTTTTCTGGCTATGCGCTATTATGTTACACATAATAAGGCTAGATATAAAGGTATACATTTACTTTTCTTAAATTTGATGTGCAACACCTATATTTTATTGAAATTCTGTACTGTAATTTTAGTAAATTCATTTAATGTTTAATTAACGTTTTGCCAGTGGTGGTACAGCCAATAGGGGTGCTACTGGGATGTAAAAATGTAATTTGTTAAAGTGTTTTCATTAACTATTAAAGAAAATTATGATGATCATAACTGCTTACTGCATTTCATTCTTATAATAACGCAAAAACACAGACATCTGCTGATGCAGTAGCACATCCTGACAATGTTTGAATTTGATGGTCATTTACTGTAGTTTAATTTTTTTCAGTTAATAAAGCTGCTACAAATTTAAAGAACACAAAGTATAAGATGACACAAAGCCCTACAAGTGTAGCTTTTCTAATTACACATGATAAAAGCTAAAGGCTCACTGTGTTAACATTTACTTTGCTTGAATTTGGTCCTAATAAGATTCAATTTAATTTAAATTCTAAATTTGTATTGTACTGTAATTTTAGTACTGTGATTATGAATTTGTTTAATTACAATGTTTCACTTGATTTTATCTGCTACTTCGTGAAGCTCTAAAGGTGCGGTGGCTCATTAATCCTTGAGAGAATGAACTAAGGCCAGAGGCGTTGGTCTATAGTTATATACTGTGAGCACCACTCAGTGATAAAGCCAGCAAACGCACAAACCCAAATGCTGTCGTCGTGAGATGTGGCGGTAAAACCATTATTCCAGTTGAGTATCATCTGTAACATGGTTTGGCTATTTTACATGCCCTCACCTCAGATTGCCATGCCGCACTTTGGTTTGTGCTTCTAGAGGACTGTGGCAACTTGTGGATGCATTACAATCGTTTGTGTTTTTTGGCTCGTTTCAGAGTTGATTGGCTCTGTTGAGTGATGTGTATAGCCAATGCCCAACTGAAGGAAAAGCAATATATTTGTTCAATAATGTGCTACAGTAGATGCTGTGACATAAGCTAGATAACTGCTTATTACTTTACTTCTCAACATTTTGATTTCATTTATCATGCAGATTTACCATCAGGCAAATACCCATATACTGTTCCATTAAATTCTGTCACAGTGTCACGCAAAACTACCTGGAAAGACAGACAGACATCCAGAAAAAGAAAATCTATACATTGGTCAGAACACTATTCAGTTTTTTATTTGTAAAAATGTTTGAAAATCATTTAGAATTTTCCTTCCACTTTACAATTACAATATGTGCCACTTTGTGTTGGTCTATCACATAAAATCCCAATAAAATAAATTTATCTTTGTGGTTGTAACATAACAAAATGTAAATAATTTCAAGGGGTATGAAAACTTTAGCAAGGCACTGTATATGAATACTCATACCATAACCTATAATAAAGATAACTGTGCTTTTTCTAATTTATATATATACACTGTATAGCCATGACTGGTTTGGCTTGGATAATCACATAAGTGAGCAAGTGTGAAGGTGTTCCTAACAAAATATACACTATAAAGTGTGACTATTAATAGTACTATTAATTAAACAATGACCAGGAAATAAGACATTTTAGACAGTTATGAGCAGTGTTGGGGGACGTTACTTTTTAAAATAACTAATTACATTACAAAATTACTGTCTTCAATAAGCAATATGTTACATTACTGCATTACTTTCTGATAAAAGTAACTAGTTAGAGTACTTTTCCTTTGCAGAAAATGAAAGGTCCTTTGTGCTTCCTCATGCATGTTGTTTTAGTCAAGAACTCAGCGAGGTTTGGCTTGTAATCTGTTAACTACCCCTATCTCACCTACGCAGTTTTGCTTGGTGGCTGTAGGTATGGTTCATCATGATTCACCGCGAGTTTTGGCACTGTGATTAGGTTTCCATCTTTCCGCGCATTGGTCCTCGCATAGTCAAAACACATAGGGGTATAACAGCAGGAATAGCAGAGGGGGGCTGGTTATCGGGGGCGGAGCTTGAAGGACAACTTTTTCTCACTCACACATTAATGGATTGGGAATGACTGCTGTCTGGCTCACGAATTATATAAATTGTCTGAATAATGGATTACATTTTTGAAAAAGTAACTGAGTAAATGACGGATCTAACGCGTTAGATTACACGTTATATAAATTTTTTTTTTATACTCTAACGCGTTGCACCCAACACTGGTTATGAGATGTATTTACTTAATAAGATTAACACATTAAACCTTTAACTCTGTGTATGAATAAATGGATGGTTCTGTTTATGTGCAGCCCAGAAGATCAGGCATTTTTCTGTGACAGTTAATTATAGCGCTGGGTTGCCAGCTCAACTCCTGATAATATTTGAGCACTTGAGGTTGAAGCACTTTACTCAAGGGTCCAACAGTAGCAACCCCGTGGTGTCAGGGCTCGAACTGGGGACCTCCTGGTCAGCAGTCTAACACCTTAACCAAAAAGCCTCCAATGCCCCTCTGTGAACAAAGGAAATAACTGTTATTTTAAATATAAAATTCTCCCAGAATATATTTGCTTAAACATCCCACTCAATATAAAATTTTGAATAATAATAATAAAAAAAAAATGAATGAATGGCGGTGGAAAAAAACCTGAATTAAAAAAATCTTCTTTTCAACAAATATATTTACGAATATTTCCTGTATTTCTCATGATCCAACCCTAATTAAATATACCTTAGGAGCAACAATAAAATTGGACATCATTAAGAGAGGTGTCGTCTCCAGAACCCTGTAGAGGCTCGACTCTCGTTTGGATTCCACAAATCGCTATCCCATCACATGAAGTGCTCCATCTACCCCATTTTCCCCAGGACATGCCATTGCCAGTGACTATTTCTCCTGAGCTGCACCTAAACCTTAAAAAAAAAAAAAGAAGAATACATTTAAGATACATTTATTCATAAAAGACACTGGAGATTAAAAAAAAAAAATCAGCTTAATAAACCAAAATCAGTAAAACTTGTCACGAACTAGGGTGTAATTCGAAACATTCGGGCTGTTGTTCTTGCCGTGGGCTCAAGAGGGCAGGCACAGACGCAGAGGAGATGTTTTTAACACAAAATGTTCTTTATTTAACAAAACAAGCTAGACTTCAAAACTTAAACCAAACTCAGGCTCTTTAAACAAAAAACACACAAGCTCTTTACACTGAGCTGACACCGAATACCCAACACATAACACAAACATACAGGCTCTACATCCCTTACTGACACACAGGCTCTTCTAAGCCAACCCGCTAGGTGCTCCATGCCAATCTCTTAACCTCTAGAGCATATACAGGTTTTAGAGCATGCATACTACTCAAAAGGACTAACTAACAGAAACACTCCCCAAGTTACACACACTACCACAGAGAGCCTTCATAACACAAAACCAAACTAAAACATAACCCAAACAAAACAAAATCAAGAAGATACCAAACAAAGACATGCCCACTTGACATCTTTAATGACCGACTCAGTTTCCCAGAACAGCCAGCTATTTATAACTACTCTAATGAGCCACCTCGGTTCAGGTGAGCTCCGGTATCACCTGACCGAGGTGCCTTCTGGGAAACTGAGTCAACTAACAAAAACTACACAAACAGAAAAACATACAGTGCCCTCTCCTGGTAGTTCCTTACAAAACCATAATCATTAAAAAAATGTATAAAGCACTATTAACAAATTATAAACACAGTCTTGTATATCCAGATTTCAAATGAACATAAAAATTAAACACTGAATTACAGGAAGTTATATAAGATATTGGCTACCTTATGTTGTTGGCAGCGGTGTCATCACCACCTCCTTGCCAGCCTTCTACAAGTAGCTGAAATGACTTTAAAACTCCACCTCGGCACCAAAGGTTCTGTGTCCAAGTCCCCCAGCTTTAAGGCAAAAACAACAACAAAAACAGACCTCCTACTTTATATAGTGGTTTAAAATTACCTATTAGGTGAGGTGTTCATCATTTTGATAAGGTTTACGAGAATGTGAATACACAGTAGATCGTCTATTGCCACAGGGGTGCTATCTAGCCTACTTTGCATATTTTGATTAATAATTGTTCAACAGTTTTTGCTTTTATTGTATTGTATTCTTTTAAAACTTGTCATTTTGTATCTAAGGAAAGAATTGCTTCCTGGGATATATTTTGGACAGCAGTGATGGATGTGCTGCCTCCTAAGTGTTGCTGAAGTGCTGCCCTCCAAAGATTACTACTAATACAATATATAGTATGTCTTGTTTAGGCATACAAAATAATTTTCCTAGTACAATAAAAAGAACATGAAATGTAAAATAAATAATTTTGGATGCATGTGAAACATTACCTCCCTACATCAGACTGGACTGTAATGAAGGACTGAGTACCCAATTCAGGTCTGCTACAGAGAAGGGCAATTCCATTTAGAGCTGTGTCATCCCCCTGTCCTAATGCTCCTTCAAGCTGAAAGGAAAACGTATAAAAAAAATTCATATGTTAAATATCCAATTAAACAGTTAGTGTAAAGAGAGGAAAACCTACAGAAGGCCAAATGTCAAAATCAATATTGTACAGAATGATTCACTAATACACACCGCCCAGCCAAAAAATAGAAAAGTCGTACACCCTGATGTTTATTAGAAAATCTTTTGACTTGATCATTTTGATTAGCTTATGCATTATCACAACATTTACTTCCATCCAGATATAAAAAGCATTTTGTATTAATTGAATAAAATGTACTTACATTGAGCCTAAAGCCTGTAGCATAGGTTCCAAAGGGACACATCTCTCTATGTCCCCATGAGCCCCATGTCCCTCCATTACTAACTTCAGTCTTGTTCTTATATGGTCTCTGCCCATTATTAAGACTCATGAACTGCCCAAAAGAGAGAACAAGCAGAAATCAATTCTGAGCACAAAACCCATGCTTTTTGATTAACATAAATTCTAAATAGTTAGTTATTAGATTAATACAGTTTTCTGTCCTAAAATAGTAACTGAATTCTTTGCAAATTGAAAACACACTGATCCTGATTAGGCCTGTTTATATGCTGTTGTCACAGCTGCCAAGAAAAAGAAAAACTATTGGCTGCCTGAGTCGCCTCCTCTTTCAGTTAACAAAGGAACATGACATGAAGTGCTTTTAAATATTTAAAATGTAGAAATGACCTATTTCCATTTGAACGATTAAATTTCCAGAGTTTGATATAATTAAAAATTTTTTTGTAGACGATGATGGTTAAATGTTAACACAAATATTGCAATAAATGCTCTCACTTTTCAGTAAAATAATCTGAATACATATTGTCTGAAGGCACAGGTGGAACATTTTTTGTAAATAACCTTACCTTAAGCTTTTGTAGTTACTTTTAGATACCTTAAGTTGTTTTTCAGTTAAACAATCATTATAAAAAGAGGTGAAATAGGTTAATTAAACATTCTATAAATTAATATTACCAGGTCAAAAGATGATCAGTTTAACATTAACATGAAAAATAACATGAATGTTGAATTCAGTGTGTACGCTTGGACTTTGTATTAAAATGCTGAGTCATGGATTGTGAAATGTAAGATGAGTGGAATAACTTGATTTTTGTAAGTATATTAAAATTATTAATGTGAGGGAGAGTAGATTACAATATAAACAGACACATAATACTTCAGTTTTAACCAATCTACAAATTTTTCTTATCAGTCCAATTGATTTAGTAATTTTAGAACAAAACTGTTAGGTGGCGCGGTATGAAGAGCCGCATCTCGAGATGATGTTAAGAGACCTTACGCAGGGCTTTAGAGAGGAGTTAACGAAATAGGAGGACGTGAGAGTGCTTATGATACGCACAGGAAGACCTTTCCGTTTGGAGATGGCGTGTCATTATTAATTAGGGAATTTAAATGAAACAAAAGAAAACTGAAAACACAAAATAAACAGAGCTCCACCATCTACGCGAGAAAGGACGATGTTCTGGAAAATAAAATAAAAACTATATCCTCTCAGGGCATTCGCCCTTACCGAGGATTTATTGAGAGGAGAAGGAGAGTTTGTGCTTTATGTACTTTAACTGAATCTGAGCGCGCACGCTGAACTGCTGTGTGCCTCTCTCTCTCTCTCTCTCTCTCTCGCTCACCAGCATCTTACGGAGGCAGAGGCTGGGGCTTTGCCTCTGTCTCTCAACTCTCTGCACGCTTTTCTTTCCTTTTACTTTCTTTGTCTTTCATTCTTTTTCTTTGTCTTTTTCTTTGGCCCTGATACCTTTACAGGTGTTACCTACATGATCGCATGAAGTGCGGCAGTATCAGGACCCTTAAATAAACACAGGCAGCTCGTTCAGGCTGATTGCCTAACAGCGGCGTTGCCTGGCAACCACGTGTATAAATGGCCACGCCTTTGCCTGTTCAGAACTCCGCGTGGTAGCAGCCTGTGGATATGCCCGTTCTGAACAGTTTAAGCACGGCTCTGTCCGTTGCGCGACCCGCGTCATTACAAAAACAATACTGGTTGCTTTTTCCAGTTTAATTTAGCATCCATCACCATTGAAATCTCTGATAAAACCTGAGAAATTCGATTATTCTCAGAAAAACAACAATTATTAGATATACATTCTGTCTCAATCTATATATAAATATATTTCTCTAATGTAATTCTATCTTTAAGCTTTAATGAATTGCCAACTTGTTTTCTAACAAGCAGCTAGAAAACAAGTAGCTAATGTTAGAAATTTATTTCACATTAAATTTAAACAATATTAAAAATATATTCCCCATGTACTGTACAGTCGTGGCCAAAAGTTTTGAGAATTACACAAATATTAGTTTTCACAAAGTTTGCTGCTAAACTGCTTTTAGATCTTTGTTTTAGTTGTTTCTGTGATGTACTGAAGTATAATTACATAATTACAAGCACTTCATACATTTCAAAGGCTTTTATCGACAATTACATGACATTTATGCAAAGAGTCAGTATTTGCAGTGTTGGCCCTTCTTTTTTAGGACCTTTGCAATTCGACTGGGCTGCTCTCAATCAACTTCTGGGCCAAATCCTGACTGATAGCAACCCATTCTTTCATAATCACTTTTCTTGGAGTTTGTCAGAATTAGTGGGTTTTTGTTTGTCCACTCGCCTCTTGAGGATTGACCACAAGTTCTCAATGGGATTAAGATCTGGGGAGTTTCCAGGCCATGGACCCAAAATTTCAATGTTTTGGTCCCCGAGCCACTTAGTTATCACTTTTGCCTTATGGCACGGTGCTCCATCGTGCTGGAAAATGCATTGTTCTTCACCAAACTGTTGCTGGATTGTTGGAAAAAGTTGCTGTTGGAGGGTGTTTTGGTACCATTCTTTATTCATGGCTGTGTTTTGGGGCAAAATTTGGAGTGAGCCCACTCCCTTGGATGAGAAGCAACCCCACACATGAATGGTCTCAGGATGCTTTACTGTTGGCATGACACAGGACTGATAGCGCTCACCTTTTCTTCTCCGGACAAGCCTTTTTCCAGATGCCCCAAACAATCGTAAAGAGGCTTCATCCGAGAATATGACTTTGCCCCAGTCCTCAGCAGTCCATTTTTATGCAACGCAATGATGCACGCGTTTCTTTGCAGGTCACCATAGTTAACAATGAAAGAACAATGATTTCAAGCATCAACCTCCTTTTAACATTTCAAGTCTGCCATTCTAACCCAATCAGCCTGACATAATGATCTCCAGCCTTGTGCTCGTCAAAATTCTCACTTGAGTTAACAAGACGATTACTGAAATGATCTCAGCAGGTCCTCAGTCCTTTAATGACAGCAGTGAAATGCAGTGGAAAGTTTTTTTTCGGGATTAAGTTAATTTTCATCTGATCACTCTTCATAACATTCTGGAGTATATGCAAATTGCTATTATAAAAACTTGTAATTCTCAAAACTTTTGGCCACGACTGTAGATGTTAACATACTGTAGCTGCGGTGATAATACCTTTTCCAAAATCTTGGAAATAAAGTGAAGGTTTGATATCGGCCTGTAATTGGAAAGTTGACGGGTCAAGGTCAGGTTTCTTGATTAGCGGTTTAATAACTGCTAATTTAAAGGATTTGGAACATACCCACTGCTGAGTGAACAGTTAATTACTTTCAACAGGGGTTCTGTTATTGCTGGTTTATCTGCTTGAGAAAATGTGTCTGTCGGTATAGGATCCACATATACAGGTTGACGATTTTGAAGAAGAGATGAGTGAAATTAGTTCTCTCACTTCAAGGGAAGTAAAGTATTCTTAGTTCTGATGTGATGTGGTTAGTTTATCTGTATTACTTAAATTGTCTGGTTTCAAAGCATGAAGTTTTTGCCTAATATTTATGATTTTGTTATTGAAAAAGTTCATGAAATCCTCACTACTGCATGATGTTGTTGTGGAGATTTCTGCAGTGGTCTTGTTTTTAGTTAATTTAGCTATGGTATTAAATAAAAATCTTGGATTAATTTTGCTATTTTCTATAAGAGTGGAGAGATACGTTGATCTAGCATCACTGCAAGCTTTTTTATAGTTCAGGATGCTCTCCTTCCATGCTATTTGGAATACTAAAAATTTAGTTTGGCGCCATTTACGTTCTAATTTTCCAGTGGTTTGTTTTAAAGTGCGTGTCTGGTCATTATATCAAGGAGCGAGTTTCTTATCATTTTCCTTTTAACTGAAACTACATTTATCTAAGCTATAACAAAGTGTTGACTCTAGATATTCAGTCGCCTGATCGAGTTCTGGCGATCCAATCAAAGTTGATAACTCCGGGAGATTACTGATAAAGCTCTGTGTGGTATTTGATGTGAATGTACGTTTAAGGCGGTAGCCCCTGTACTGTGCATACATATAACTTCAGACTGTGGAATTGTGATTATATTTCCTATACTTAATTCGAAGGATAATATTAAATCCAAAGTGTGACCTGCTTTGAGTGGGTCCTCCTACACATTGATTTACTCCTACTGAGTCCAGTATGGACATAGATGCTGTTCTCAGAGGGTCTTCTGAATTCTCAGAATGAATATTAAAGTCTCCCGCAATTAATACTTTGTCTATAGAAACAACAAGGTTTGAGATGAAATCTGCAAATTCACAGAGAAACTCAGAGTACGGCCCTGGGGGTCTGTAAATGATGATTAGCGGGATCGACTGAGCTGACTTTATGTTACTATAGAGAGCTTCAAATGCATTAAATTTAAGTCTGTGTTTTTGTACGATAACCAGATTATCATTGTAAATAACTGCGACTCCTCCTCCTCTACCAGTTAGCTGATGCTGGTGTATGTATCTGTATCCAGGAGGACTAGCTTCATTTAAAGCTACATACTCGTCCCGTTTAATCCAGGTTTCTGTTAAACATAATATATCAAACTCCTGATCTGTGATAGTTTCATTAACAATAGCTGCTTTATATGCGAGAGATCTAATATTTAACAGTCCTAGCTTCAGATCAAAGGTGCCAGCTGCGCATTCAGTGTGCTCTGAGTTTGTGGTATCTATGTTAATTAAATTACTAAAACACACTTTCTGGGTCTTTCTAAATTTATGTTTATGTTAAGCTCGGGGAACAGACACAGTCTCAATATGATGAACCCTGAGTGACGACTCTATGCAGCTAGCAGACGGTTGGTTTAGCCTGTCTTTCTGCTCCCTGGCCTGGGCTCTGAATTGTCACCAATTAACTAGGCCTCTTCTGAGACTATGTGCTATACTACAAGAAATGAGAGCAGCACCTTCCCGAGTGGGATGGACACTGTCCCGCCCTAACAGGCCAGCTTTGCCCTCAGAGGTCTTCCAGTTATCTATGAAGCCCACATTGTTTTCGGAGCACCACCTGGACATTCAGCGATTCATAACCTGCTGTAAGCTATGTTGCCACGTCTCATTGGGATGGGGGGTTAGAGCAAACTACTTCTTGAAACTACTGACCAAGGCATATATCGTTAGCTCCAGCATGTACAACTATCTTAGAGAACCTATGCTGTCCTAGAGCCCTAAGATTACCTGCTATGTCCGGTGCTCTGGCACTCGGGATACACCTGACCACTGCCGCTGGCGCCCCTAAAGGCCTAGCTAATTTCAAGTGCCTCAGTATAGAGTCTCCTATAACCAGAGCTCAAATTCAAAATCAAATAAAAATTTTATTTGTCACATACACAGTACGATATGCAGTGAAATGCTTAGGCAACTGCCTTGACCTTAAAACAAGACAAGAAAGAATAAGTAACGTTTTGTTTTATTCCTATTAATAGTCTTGTTTTAAGGTCTTTTAGGTTCTCATATTTTTGTGCAAATAGCAGAGTGTATGATGAGATATGAGTTGAGGTAGTGGGAAAAATAGCAGTAAGCAATTGACATTGTTAAAAATATTTTTTTTTGCACAAATAGCAGAGTGAGAAATATTGTGCAAATATTGCAATATTGCAAATAGCAGTTCAAGGTAGGTCAATATGAACAAATTAAGATGGTTGTAGATCAGTGTGATTGTGTCTGTGTGTGTTTATCAGTTCAGTCTAGATGATATTTAGTTTGTCTGAGTGATTTGAGTGTGTGTGTGTGTGTGTGTGTGTGTGTGTGTGTGTGTGTGTGTGTGTGTGCGCGTGAGTGTATGTTTATTAGTCCAGTCCTTTTGTGTTGAGGAGACGGATGGCTTGTGGGTAAAAACTGTTTCTCAGTCTGTATGCGAGTGCCCGAATGCTTCGGTACCTTTTTCCAGATGGCAGGAGGGTGAAGAGTGAGTGTGAGGGGTGTGTCGGGTCAGCCACAATGCTGGTGGCTTTGCGGATGGAGCGTGTGGTGTAAATGTCTTCAATAGAGAGGAGAGAGACCCCGATGATCTTCTCAGCTGTTATCACTATCCGCTGTAGGGTCTTGTGGTCCGATATGGTACAATTCCCAAACCAGACAGTGATGCAGCTGCTCAGGATGCTCTCAATAGTTCCTCTATAGAAGGTGGTGAGGATTGGTGGTGGATGCTGTGCCTTTCTCAGCCTTCTCAGGAAGAAAAGACGTGGTTGGGCTTTCTTATGCAGAGAGCTGGTGTTGAGGGACCAAGTGAGGTTCTCCTCTGGGTGGACACCCAGGAATTTTGTGCTCTTGACGATCTCCACAGAAGAGCCGTCGATGCTGATCGGGGAGTGACCCTTCCGTGTCCTCCTGAAGTCAATAACCATCTCTTTTGTTTTTTGACGTTCAGAGACTGGTTGTGGTCTTTATCCCATCCCATCCCGGACATCATTTGTTTAACCGACTGCCCTCGTCACATCACATCACGAACAAATAGATTTAAAAACAGTTTTTACCCAAGAGCCATTCGTGAACTGAACACCTCAAAACCACTTACATAAACTTTCAGTAGCTAGAACAACATCTGGAATATTGCACAGTTTATAAAGAACTAATATTTGCACAATATTTATGAATATATCAGGTTCTCATCCCGAAGGCATCATAGCACGTTGTTAATATAGCTTTTTGCACTTGTTACTACTGGTTACCTGAACATTGATATTGCACTATTGAATGTAGGAAATAGGGTTTTTTTCTGTTTTGTTTGTATTGTATTGTAGCGTATGTTTTTAATGTAACTGTGTGTGTTTTCACCCAAGGATTGCTTTTTTTCAATTTTGTTGTAGTCATAAAATGACAATAAATGAATCTGAATCTTTACACCAGTCCGTTAGCCATGTGTCTAACATCCAGCAGCTCCGTGATATCATTATGGAGGAGTGGAAGAGAATCCAAGCAACAACATGCGCAGCTCTGGTGAATTCCATGCCCAGTAGGGATGGGTCGCTCGACACCCAGTTTCGACACACGTCTCGGGTTTGACACGCTAATGCTTCGAAACAGTGTTCCGGAGTGTTGCTCGAAACGAGACTGTCACGTGACTTGTGGAAACGAAGCCTCGTTACGTCACTAACACATCCCGCAGGGCTCAAACACAGAGCGTGTCTATTGCGCTGTCTCATACCTGCTGTCAATTTATTCCAATGTTATAATTATATCCATAATTGTCATGCCTATATGTTTTTGACATGGTGTATTATTGTTAAAAACATTATAATAAAATTTTTTTTAAATGTTTTTGAACGTTTGAATGTTTGTTGTATGAATGTGAATTAAAACACCTTGTGGGCTCAACCGCTGTCCCCAAAAAGAATAAAAGTCCTTCCTCAACTACAAACTTGTTTGCTGCTTGTAAACGCCGTCCTTGTGAACGCTGTCTTATTAAATATACGAACAAAACCTTACAATGAATGGCACTTTTTTTTTTACCACCAGATGGCGAAGTAGAGCACTGTCAAAAAGTTTCGACGCATCAACGCAGTTTGTTGTAAAATCTTCACTGCTTCAGAAGCTTCGTTCGGCACATCCCTACCCAGGAGGATAAGCCATGCTAGATAACAATGGTGTTTACATAAAATATTACACTTTGGACAGTTTTGGCATGTTCACTTGTATCGGTGTACTTGTATCGTTCCAAGCCTTTTCGACAATAATGGCTATGTTGAGTTAAGGACAGAAATTTTTTTGAGGATTGCTAGCTATTTGTGAGTATAATTATGTTTCTAAAGAACTATTAATATTTAGTGTTAGCCACAAAGACTAAATAATTTGTAAGAAAATGCAATGCATTGAGAGAACAGAAACATTAACTTGCCTATTACCTTTCATGCTGTCACGAATCGGGGTGCGAGGCATAAATGCAGAGAATCCAGGTGGTAAAGGAAACAATGTTTTTATTTATACACAAAAACAGGGAACTTAAATAAATAAATAGGCTTTAATATAAAACAAACCAAAACACGAATAAAGATGACGGGAAACACGAACTGAATGCACAGACATGAATGAGGTGAAAATCAACAGATGCAAGACGCTAAACTGAACTAAAACAAACCATTTATAATAAAACTAATGAGCAACTCGGTTCAGGTGAGCACCCCACGTCACCTGACCGAGGTGCTTAATGGGAAATGAAGTGAAAATAAAAGGAACTACACACAAAATCACAGGGTACTTTGGCGCCCTCTAGGGGTTATCCCTGACACATGCATGCTAGTGTGTTGAACACAAACACTTTGTATGCTGCGAAAAGATTTAATATGCCAAAAGACAATATTATTGGAAGTATATGTCCTGTTATCATTAATTATATCTAAATGGATTTGCTATGATGTCAGCTAAACAGTGGTAATTAACAGTGGTGTTTTATTTATGGCTAAATGACATATGCAGGTGTAAAAGGTTAAAAAGTGATGTACATAAATAATATGCAGTTAACATAGCTAAAACAATAGTTCATTGTGGTACAGTACATCCCTGCTGAAAAAAACAGCATAGCTGCATTACACCAGCATATGTTGTGTTTTGGTGCTGGTATGCTGGTGACCAGCATACATTTTGCTGGTATGCTGGTGACCAGCATTATAGTGCCATGATACTATGCTGTTCACCACCCCATCTAATGTTGGTATTGTATAAAAGCCAGAATACATGGAAGATTGTCATCCAATATGTAAAATATAAAACTGAATCAATGAACAACGAACGGCAAATAGGTTTTGATAAAAAAATAAAAAATAAAAACAAAACATGAGACCAACCTCTCAGGGACACTTTCACACAGTTACTTTCACACCACAGGAGTGTAAATGAGTGAGCTTGGCCCTCACTCTTTATTTAGGGGTCTGCATGGTTTATGGGTCCTGAAGTAGTTCTGACATGTCCTGACATTTGTGTATTTTTCTTACTTATAAACACATAAATGTAACCTTACTTATAAACATATAAATGTCATCTTTTTCACCTAGTGCAAAGTAAATGTCCAGGATTCAGGGAAGAGTGACACAGATGATCTTATACACAGAAGGCTCATTTCTGGCATACTGTAAATATGGCCGTGCAAACGGACATTCAGGGTAAAACAGTGGGAACAGGAACAGTGCACTATGAAGAAAAGGAGTTAGATTTGTAAAAGCTAACTTTTACACCCTATACACAGTCATACATCTTTGTGCCTCTCTCGAAAAGTAGTTTTTGTTTAACTCAAGAGACAAGTGAACATCGCATACCTGGCATTTCCATGGTGTTTATGGCTGCTTACCATGAACTGATTTGCAATTTACATAGAACCTGTGACCAGAAGTGGTAACATTCCTGGCATCTCAGGTCAGTCCATGTGCTGATCGTGCGCAGTCGCAGGTGAAGGCTTATCATGTGGTCAACCACTTAAAAAAATAGAAGATATCCAATCCGAATCCAGACCCCTGTCGTGGTCGAGGTTCCCATGACATAGTGATGGTCCATCTATATCTTGCCTGCTTCTTTGCATTTGGTCTCTATAAAACAGGTGGCTGATCATTTTCATGGTCACAACAGTTTATAAAAAAGGAAAAAGAAACATAAGCATGATGATAATAAAATTACTGTCAATAATCATGAATAACTATTGACCATGCATAAAGACAATACAAACCTTTGCAATGTTTAGGCAACAGGAGCTAAAGTGTTTGTGCCAAATAATATTATAGATAACAGTGTAATAAGCTAACCAAAAACTGAACCAAATAGCTACAGTACCATAACATGAAGCTATCCAAAACGGAGTGAATATATTATAAACATTTACACCACAGCTGATACTGACAACCATCTGTAATCTACATGCTGTAAGTGTCAGATTGCAGTGAAGGAGGACGCAAGTGCAGGTAAAAGGCAGTGTTTAATCAGCGTTGTAAACAAAACACGGGTAAGCAATAATGGTAGTCAAAAGGACAGGCAAGGGTCGGTCGATCGGCAAAACACACAAACCAGGGTAGGCAAAGAATCAGAAAATATTAAACGGAGCAAGGTCATACACAAAAAGACAATCACGAGAATAAAGGCTTGGTAACGTTCGGAAAACACACGAGAGCATATACTTCGCAAAGTCCTTCAGTTGCTGAGCCCTATTTAAGCATCAGGTTAATTGGTAGCAGGTGTTCTAGAATTCAGGTGACCTGGAACGAGACTGTTGGGAATTGTAGTTTGTTTCCGCTCTGATTGTAGGCGGATGTGGTTTCACTTGCTCTGCCGCTTTGGCTGGTCTGACAGTAAGGTATTAGCTTAGCCACCTGTGAGCTCACCTGTTTGTGCTAAGCTACATAAGGCAGTGTAAGCAGTGTTATCTACATGCAAACCAAACCATGGAAGTGACATTAAATGACAATGTTTCACATAATCTGGCAAAAGCTTGTGAGAAAATGAGGAAAATAAATTAATATTAGTTTTATATTATCAAAATAAGGATTATATTAGATCTAAAAACTTACCAATGGTAACAGCTTGCTGTATTCTCCTCCTTTGTTCTCTGTTTAAGTCTCAGTGTTGTTCTGAGGTAAATCTAAACTCCTCCCACTGTCCAGAACATTCTGTAGAGCTCCGGAAACCTGTACAGTGCCTAACATCTTCCACACGTGCAGGAAAATTATCAGATCTACTGTGTGTGTGTGTGTGTGTTGTGTGTGTGTTTGGGGGTGTGCCCTTGTATGTAGATTACCCTGACTGTTTCCCTATGAACAGTGTGTGGGCGTGTCCTGTCTCAGGTCATTATCAGTGAATGAAGTGTGGCAGACAGACTGTATCTCTCCTTAGATTCATATGGATTACATAAACATTTATTTTTGATTAAGCTCGCTACATTTAAAAGTAGACACTTTAAGCTTTCTATAGATATATATGTATAGGTATATAGATATATGGATATGTGTGTTCATTTTAGTTCATTTTAGTGACACGTTTCAAAAAGATTTTCTGGGAGACTGACACGGCAGAAAGCGCACACTGTTTATTTTCTTTATTTTACAAAAGCACAATGTTTTATTGATACTGTATGTGAGTGCACATTAACACATAAAGACATAAATCGATACATTACACTTATGTATATGGTTAAAAATGATGGAACATTTAAGTTATTTTGACGGTTACCAAAAAAAGAAAAAAAAATGCAAAAACAGCCAACAAAACAGCTGACCCCATGGTGCTGGTGCTGGTATACTGGTAACCCTGCTGGTATAATTGCTGGTCAAGCTGGTACCAGCTATGATGGTCTATGTTTTTTTGTTTTTTTTTCAGTTTTAAGTGATTTCCATTGATTGCCTAAAAAAAAGCGCATTTATATAAAAGGTCTGTGTTGTGTTTTTAGACAACCCAACAACCCACAGATATTTAATACTTGTAAAATAATGTATTTACATGTTTTTGGTAAATGGATTATTTTTGTCTCTTGTATGTAAATCCGTTTAAAGATAACACTACACAGTCTATGTATTTATATCACACATTATTTTCAGGACTAGCTATTAAAAAACAAGATAATGAGCTAAAATGGTAACCAATTTTAACTACCAAAACCTTGCTGGTGGCCCAGCATATAAATCATGCTGGCCTATGCTGGATTTTACAGCAGGCATGCTGGTCTTCCATCAGTTATGCTGGTTCACCAGCTAAACCAGCACCAGACCAGCACTAAGTAGCAAGACCAATGCTGGTGGTAAGGTTTCATCAGCATAGATCTGCTGGTCTTCCATCAGTTATGCTGGTTCACCAGCTAAACCAGCATCAGACCAGCACTAACCAGTATTAACCAGCATAGACCAGTGGTCTAGGCTGTTTTTTTCAGCAGGGGTGGCACGGACCACATCAAGTAATGTTGATTACAGCAGCTGCAGTGTTGTGTTAGGGAAGGAACACCTGGACTCATGTGTCCCACTGTAAAGTTGTTCCCCCACCTACAGGGATAGGATAGGATACATGGACCAGTGAGGAGCCCAGCGAAGAACCGAATGCAACAGACATCGGGGGCCAAACCCTGTGGTGAAGACTCCCTCATAGGCCTTCCCCATCCAATAGTCCATTCTAACCTCGCTGTTCTTTAGGTGTCACAGGAATTAAGAAATAGGGAAAGAAGGAACAACAATAGGAGACACAGATTGAACAGAGGATACAACCCTAGGGTTTGAAGTCTTTTAGAACAGATACTGCTCTGTCGTCTTTTGTTTTCTTTCTTACTCTGTGCAGATACCACTTGATGGCTGTCCCGAGACCCATACGCACTGACCTCGTCACCTACAAAGGAAGCCACAACCTGTACCGGACAACTATACCCACAACTGAGCCAACTGTCAAAAAAAAAAAACACAATGCAGAGAATCAAATACGAGAACTTCAGTCATCCATCAACATGATCAAGATTGCCGTACTAGTACAACATCCAACAAGACATTCTTGATCTTTCAACAAAATTACACCAGATGACTGAAGATAATTCCTCATGGTTTGGAGACATGTTGGAGAAATCCTGGCTGTGGATAAAAAAAAAATAGCAATTCTGCTGTTGTTTTTCCTACTGGTGTACTATCTCCAGTATGCAACCACAGTATCAAGTGTTTCATTCAACAAATATCCCACACCCATCAAAAAGAAATAACAGCTCCAACCAGAAAAGACTATTATCCATAAGAACTTCACAGACTAGCTAGATGTTTGTTTATATGTCATTATGGCAGTCATCACTGCAATCAACAACAGAACAAGTGTTTTGTGCCTATATCAATCACAAGTTACAAGAATTAAGTGTTTAAATTTGTATTTTGTGACCAAGCTGATGGCCTATGTTCCGAGGTGAATGATGATGAGAAAAGAACTTACTATTATATGGAAATAAAATGGAAACTTTGTTTGTATTGTATTTATTTTCATCCACTGTAATAGGTTTTTATTTTGTAGTTTAGCATCATAATGGTTTCAAATATATTCTTAGTTTGTAATCATTTTATTATGTTGCAAAAACAGAATTCTGGAGATGTAAATGTGTTTTTCTTATTATTGGCAATGATAAAAGAGTCAAATTTTATTTTCAATTTACAATCTGGCTATTCTCTACAGAGCCAATGTTGTGCCAACATTTGGCTAACCTTGCCATATCTGCTGAACCAATGTTGTGCCAATCTATCTTCGGCCTCACCAATGGGTCAAAATTGGGTCAACAGACAAAATGACATTGGGCAAACCACCGATGTCAACATTGGTCCAACATATGCACTGCCGTTGGCCCAACGTTGGCCCTTCAGCAATGTGCTGTCTGGGTACATACATACACACACACAATGTAGTAACATATTTAAAAAGTTTACTTTCCGTTTTGTAGATGTTTCTGTGTTTTCTTGTTTTTTACCTCTCAAATTCACTGTAATTTTTTTTTATTTCATTGGTTTCCAGTAGTATTTTTTTTTTCCTCTTTCAGGTGTGTGTAAGAGCAGACATTAGAGACAGGGTTACTGTCTCAGGGTTACTGTAAAGATATCAGATTTTATAATTATGGTGTTTTCTGCGGACAGCTCAGCCTGAGTGTCAAACATCACCACACTCAAAACATTTATTACCCTCCTTACACTTAAGTTTTCGGTTTACTTACCTCCTTTTGTTTAAAATCATTAAAAGCTGTTGGCGAAAGGACAGGATATGTTTCCCCCTGGAGCTCTTACACTTATAAGTGGTGTCTGGGATAGGTATCATTGTGCTGGTGGGCCGGCTCCCTCATAACCTGTTCATAATGAATGGGGGTATAAAGATAACTCTTGTTGTAGCTTTCACAGCTTAAAAGGTTTTTCTTAGTGTGGAAAATCACCACAGCTTTGTTAATTTGGGTGGCAGGGTAGATGTTTTCACATCCTACCATATCTCCCACTGTTAGCAGCACCTCCGCCACCTGTACTGACACTGTAGAGACACCATCTCCTCACCGGCCACAGAGACATGGTGTCCTGTTCACTCTCTTTCACTCTATAGTTTTGACTTTTTTTAGTAATATCGTTCACTAATAAAATTTTTTTAAAAAGTTGGAAAATGGACAGTCTTTCCAAACTTGTTAAGATGCCAAACAGCCGTCCCTGCACTTACCCAGCACATGTGAAGAGAGAGAGAGAGAGAAAACATCCTTAATGATATCAGAAACACATGGAAATTCCATAATCAAGACACGTGAATCAGTAATAAGTTGACGTAATTATAACCAAACAAGCCAGGCTGTAGTGTTAGTGCCACCAGTGCCAGCAGGACTGACAATCCAAGGAGAGCCATTATCAGAATTATCAGAATGATCAGATTCAGAACATATGTAACCACACTGAATGTTACCGCTAGGGCTTTTGCCCCACACTCATCACTAGAAATCAAAGAATCAAGCTCTAATCCAGATGGAGCCACAGGGCTCTCAGCATCAGGGTACAATTAAATTAAACCTTATTTGTATAGCGCTTTTAACAATTGATATTGCCTTTCCACAATCAAAAGAATTATTTAAGTTTGTATGAAATGTGAATGTGTATAAATCAAAATGATAAGATTGTCTCTGATGAGCAAGCAGATGATGACATTGACCGTGGCAAGGAAAAACTCCCTGGGATCACAGTAGGAAGAAACATTGAGAGGAATCAGACCCAATGGGAACAAAGGATATGACAGATCTACAGTGGTGGATTTAGATATGGGCAATATGGCCAGCCTTCCAGCATGTCATCTGCCTAGGTGTTGCACAGAGTGTGCGGAGAAAAAAGGAAATTACACTTCTGAATGATAACCACTGTATTATTTCATAATACATTCATGATACATATTGTGTATTTTTGTATAGATATTGATAGTTCTTCTTTTAGAGTAACTTAAAAAATGTAAAATGTATGTTGTAAATTTATGTTGTTGCATGTATGTAGCACCCTGGTCCTGGAGGAACGTTGTTTCGTTTCACTGTGTACTAACTGTATATGGTTGGAATGACAATAAAAGCCTACTTGACTTGAATATGCCCTATTTCAATATAAGAAAAATTGTTACTTAAATGTTACTTTGTGTATGTTTAATGAGATGTTCTAAACTGTCCTTTAATAATGGACAAAACGCAGATATTGACATTAGCAAATTAAATGCTCCTTAATCGGACATCAAGGGCAAAAGTCAAAAAACAAGCAGAGTCAAAATCAAGATGACACAGTTAAACAAAGGCTTGTTAAAGTCAGGCTAGAGCTGAAATACTTCGCACTGAACTGTAGCTTAGAGTCTCTTTTAAATTGGGTGCTGTCTCACTGAACACTGAATTAAGTGGTGTTGCCAGTTAGTAATCAGGAGATACAGAGCGAACAAAAAGAGTATTGCTGGGAGTTGTAGTCCATGTCCTCCATGTTTGTAGGCTGAATGACAGGCTGGGAAATTAAGTTTCTTGATGGACACCATGAATGTGTGAGAGGTGGATAGCCTGGTTAATACACAAGTACAACTAAAAACATAACTACATATTTTAGGTTATACAGTAACATAAAACCTTTATAAACAAATATTACGCTGTCACCATTCCCTTGAAATGTATCTGACTGAATGTCCATACTACTCAACATCCTGTAACCAGATACAAATGTAAGTGGCCTAACAATATTAAGGCATACAGTAGATGATAAGTTTGTCTAACTCAGTCACTGAGGTTGCACAAGCCAGTGTAGTCTTTGTGTCGGTCCCAAGCCCCAAAAAATGAGGAGCGTTGCATCAGGAAAGGGTATCCAGCATAAAACGTGCCAAATCAATATGCAGATCAGGGAAAGGTTTCCATACAAGAACAGTAGGTCTAATCCTGAGAGAAGAGTATGCCAAGAATGTAGCAGAAGTGAGGAGAGTGTCTCAGTGATTAGTATAAAACTGGAAATTGAAGGGGTAATAATAAATGTTAACAGTGCACATGCTTCACAGGTAGGATGTGATGTAAAGAAGATGGAAGGTTTTTAGGAGTGAGCTAGACAAAATGGTAGTGAGAAAGATTGGTTCTTGCAGTTGATGAGGAGGTGATGAGTAGTTATGGGGTCCACGAGAAGAATGTGGAAAGACAGTATTTAACGTTGCATAAAGGATGGAAATTGTAGTGAATACATATTTAAAGAAGAAAGAGGAACACATGGTGACATATACTGTACGAGTGATTGAAGATGTACAGTACACAGGTGGACTATCTGCTGTGGAGGAGATGCATTCTAAGGAGATTAGAGATTGTGGTTGCAGGGGACAGTGTAGCTAGATAATATCGGATGATTAGTGGTACAAAAGAAAATAAGAGTGTAGGCTGAACCCAGGATTAGATGGTAGAACTAAAAGAAAGAAAATTTTGTGTAAAATTCAGAGAGGAGGTAAGTCATGTGCTAGGTAGTGGTGAGGAGATGCTGGCTGACTGATCAGTTACTGCAAAAGTAGTAAGGGAGCAGTGGCGGCTGGTGCAAAATAAAATAAAAATTAAACTTTTAATGCTCCCCTGTAAATAGCCATTTATCAGGTGATTAAGCATCACTACTACTGTACTAGCATAAAATGAAGGCATTACTCACATGACTCACGTCAGCCAGCTCTGCTTGACATAAAAAGTGCTGGAAAAGACTCACTGAAAATGGTCCAATCACATGAGCCCAAATATTTAAAAACAATATTGATTCGCTAAGAATAAACGTGGGAGGGTTCAGGGCGCACAAAGCTGCCCCCGAAGGATGATTTGACAAAATCCAATCAGAGTTCAGCCTGTAGTCGCATGCTTTTCAAAAATGTATGTGCCTACATAGACACTCGTTTGTCCGGCGCCCCGCGTACACGAACATAAATGAACGTAATACAGTTTAGATTTTTTTTTAATTGCAAATAAATTATATTAAGAAATACAGCGGAATATTGTGACTAAATGACTTTATTTAATTATTAAAATGAATAATTATTATGTTAAATAATTACATGTTAATGGAGCATTCTTCTCTGCCTAACATTAAGGGGGGCGGTGCCCCTGCTTCCCGCATTGACCGGCCTCCACTTTAAGGGGGACAGCTAAAAAGGTATTGGGTATAAAACCAGGATGGAGAAATTAAAGATAAGAAAACTTGGTGGTGGAATGAAAAGTAAAGGAAAACATCAAAAGAAACAGGCATGCAAAAAACAATTAGGATAGTAAGAGAGATGAGGAGGTTAGATGTAAGGTGAAGAGGGAAGTGGCAATGGCTAAGGAACAGGTGTTTAGTGAGTTGTATAAAAACCTAAACTCAAAGGAAGCAGGAAAGGATTTTTATTGACTGGCCGAAAGATCATTGAAGGATTTATTACAGTCTAGGGTGATAAAAGATGGAATGTACTGACGAGGGACAAGAGTGTGGTTTGAGAAGGTAGATACATCATTCTGTAGATAAAATAAGAGAAATAAGGGTGCAAGAGGTGGAGGGAGTGAATGATGTAGTCCAGAGAACTAGTATAGTTTAATTGAAGACAGCTACTGTATGAGGAGCGTGAAAACAGTTAGGAGGTGGGCAGTTGTTTCAGATCACATTCCAGTGGAGGCATGGACGTGTTTAGGAGAGTTTGCAGTGGAGTTGCTTACTAGGATATTTAAGAAAAAAAAAAGGATGCCTGATGGACAGAGAAGAAGTATTTTATTTCCAATTTTTAAGAACAAGAGAGATATGCAGCAACTATAGAGGTATAAAGCTGATGAGCCACACCAAGACGCTATGGGAAGAGTAGTGTAAGCTAGGTTGAGAAGAGATGTGACAATCTGTGAACAGCGGTATGGCTTAATGCCAAACAAAAGCAACACATATGCCATGTTCTTTTCTGGCAGCACCCGGAGCATGTAGGTCATCGTCACTCATTATGCCACCTCGAATGGCGTGAGGCATTCCAGTTGATGCCACCTAATTGCAATCTGACTGAATCTGTCTATTTGCGCTCTGGGTGCGCCCTAAGTACGTAAGTCGAATTGTAAAACTCTATTGCAACTTGCACGCTGGAAAGCCCACAGTGGGTTTTTGCAAGATAAGTCTTATGTAAATTAAAAAAATGGCAGCACTTTTTATAATGATTAAATATATGATTATACTTATCATGGTAAGTTTGCAAATCATCCAGCAGAGGGTGCCATCTGCACTTTTCAACACAACCTTTCATAAAATAGGGGGTGTCACAAAGAATTTTAAAGCTACTGTAGTAATTGCCTCATTTAAATGATTTTAAATATTTAAAGGGTTTTAGTTTGTCATTCTCGAGAGTAACTACATGTTTGAAATGATGTTTTAAATTAACTGGGTATTTACTCACTTTCATTTCAAGTAAATTAACAAATATAACACTCGTATATGTGCATTAGTGACTCCTTTATATCCCTTAACTTGCTTCAGTCTGTGTCTTTAAAGTTTTTAATAACACAATGTTACTTGTTGTCTCAACAAATACCACTGTAAGATGTTGTACAGTACAATATTAATTAATTCAACAATTGGAGTTTTTACAATGTGAAATCCCCCTGCTTAATTGACCTAAATCTATGGGGTATTGTGATGAGGAAGATCCCAACAGTGCAGAAGAGCTTAAGGCTGATATCAGAGCAACCTGGGCTTCAATAACACCTCAGCATCACAGACTGATCGCTTCCATGGCACGCTGCATTGCTGCAGTAATTTATGCAAAGGAAGCCCTGACCAAGTATTGGGTGCTGTACACAGTTATATTTTTCAGGATTCTTTATTATTATTATTAGAAGTAGTTACAGTAAACAGCTTTGGAAAATAATAGGAGACCACTCCAATTTACTCCAGAAAACTTGCTTTTTTTTTTTTTGCATTTTGTATTATTTGAGTTATTAAAGCTCTACAAATACTGTATGATTTGAAGTTATTTTGAAGTTATGTTGTCATGTGGAACCTCGGATTGCGAGTAACGTAGTTTACGAGTGTTCCGCAAACCGAGCAAATATTTATTATTTTTTAAATATGTTTTTATTGAAGGAAGAACAGAATTGGACAGTTGCAAGAATAATTAACGATGTGTTTTTAAGGTAAGGTATTCCTTGATTTTAAATCCCCCATCTCCCCCCTCCCCCACCTCCGCACGGTACAAGCACACACCAAAATAAATGAATAAATAAATAAATACAATTAAATAATAATAATATATATATATATATATATATATATATATATATATATATATATATATATATATATATAAAGAGCCAGTGAGGAAAAAATTTACATACCCAACAGTGAGGAAAAGTACACTGATATTATGAGATTATGATATCAGTACACATATACATATACATACATAGGGATATACATGCAACACATATATACGCACTTACATTCCCGGCTTCTTAGTTTTATTTCCAAACAAGTAATATTCTCCTCCGGGCCAAGAGACATGCATGCGTTTGAGATTGTACCTTTTAAATGTAATGGAAAATTTACAATTCCATCCAAACCTGTACTAGAAGGAATGGAGGGATATGTGGGACAATGATTTTGAATTAAATGACGAATTTGGAAGTATCTAAACAAGTGTGATCTAGGAAGATTGTATTTCGAGGATAGAATGGAGAACGGGGCAAAACGACCATCAACAAAAAGATCACCAAACTTAACTAGACCCAATTGTTGCCAATGAACAAAGACCGGGTCCAGTTGAGCCGGTAGGAAAAGGTGGTTTTTACATATAGGACTGGCTATGGAGAGGTCTTTAAAGCCAATGCATTGTCTAAACTGAAACCAAATCTTAAAGGTATTTGTTACAACTGGGCATTGAGTATAGAGTGAAATGCAAAGGGGTAATTTAGACAACACTAAAGCAGCAAGAGATGAATTAGTACAAGAGTTTGCCTCTGATATACACCAGATCTCGTTAGAGTTCTGAAGCCAATGAAGTACGTTAGAGATGTTTGCAGCCCAATAGTAATATCTTAAATTAGGAAGTGGTAATCCCCCTTGATTTTTCAGTCTCTTGAGTATTTCCTTACGTATCCTGAGTGTTTTCCTGCCCCATATAAATGATGAGATGAATCTATCTAACTTCTGAAAAAAAGATTTTATTAGAAAAATGGGGATACATTGAAACAAGTACAAAAATCTTGGTAAAATGTTCATTTTAACAGAGTTAATTCTACCTACAAGAGAAAGAGTTAACAAATTCCATTTTTTTGAGGTCTAATTTAAATTTTTCAATTAAAGGAGCAAAGTTCTCATGGTACAGGTTATGGAAATCCTGTGTGATATTTATCCCTAGATATTTAAAACCAGATAAGATAATATCTGAAAAGGTATATCTGTTTTCGGGATATGAAAACCCTTTTTGTTTATGGGGAAGCAAAAACTTTTCGAGAAGTTTACTTTATAGCCTGAAAAAGTGCCGTATTTTTCCAATATCTTGACTACCTGAGGAATACTTAAGATCGGATCTGAAAGGTACAACAACATATCATCGACGTATAGGGAAACTCTATGTTCCCTTTCAAAAGCTACACTCAATGCTGCATGAAAACGCTATGGGAACATCTCTTTGTTGCCCGGTTGTGAAGCCTGTGCATGTCAAACCCGCCGAATACCTTCGGCTTATTACCTGTGCCAGGCATGACGTCACCGAATAAAGTGCACCTGCAGGTTATAAATAGGAGTGAACCGGAAACATCCTCAGATCTTTTTGTCTTCAGGACCGCTTTGTGTTTGCATGTGCATGTACAAGCCCTAACGAAAGCAAAATAAAAATAACAGCTTTAACTCACCGATATGACTGAGTTGCTTAAGAGATGCGTGCCTCCGTGCGATAGATCTCTTTCGGAGGGCGATCTTCACGAGTTTTGTCTTGAGTGCTTGGGTGAAGAACACGCTCGCCTCGGGCTTCAGGGAGAATGTGAGTACTGTGATCTTCTCCCTATTAAGGTGCTTCGAGAATGTGAGTACTGTGATCTTCTCCCTATTAAGGTGCTTCGCGCACGGCTCGCTTTCCTTAAAGAGAAACCGCGAGCCGCAGCGCAATCCTGGGGCTCGCGTGCTGATCTGGCAGATGCGCACGAGATGGAATTTCCGATTTCTCTCTCGCTCTCTCCAGATCAGGAAGCCGAGCCACAGACCTGTGGGTCGTTCTATGGCTGCCATGGTATCCATGGAGAGGCATCTGTGGCTGAACCTCTCGGGCATCAAGGATAAGGATCGTGCTGTCCTCCTTGATGCCCCCATCTCGCCTTCCAGCCTCTTTGGTGACGCTGTTAATTCCGTCGCCACGAAGCTATATGAAGAGGCTTTTGGGAGGTTCCTTCCCCACCGTGCTCAAGAACCGGGACCGTCGGCCACCCGGCCCCGGCCAGGCCTGGCCCCTATCAGGCGTGAGGTCCAGAAGGAGAGCGTGACCAGCCGCACACCCGCTCGTAAAGACTGGGGTGGGGCTCGCCGCTCTTCTCAGAAATCTGCCACAAAAAGACCAGATCTGAGGAGCTTCCTCTCTTCGAAGAAGAAGCCCTGAGATTCGTGCGCCTGGGGCCGTGGGGGTGTTCCCCCCCCAGGGAGGGGCGCCTCTATTTTCATCACAAAACAGGGCCTCCTCCCTGGCACTCGCTGGAGGCCAGTGTTCAATCCCCGCCACCACTGGTGTTTCAGGGAGCGCTGGTCTCCAACGAAGAGTTGGGTGTTCGGGTATCTCCTGCCATACTTCAGGATACCCAACACCTAACACCCCCCCATCCAGCCGAAGTGTCAAAGCTCGTGCCCCTTTCGGAGAAGCTGGCAGCGTGGAAACTACTGCCAGGCATATCTCCTTGGGTACAAAAGACTGTAGGCACAGGCTACAGGATTCAGTTTGCACATTGTCCTCCACGTTTCAACGGCGTGATCTCCACTTCCGTGAAACCAGACCGAGCACATCTGCTGGCCAAGGAGTTAAAGACTCTGCTAGGCAAAGGGGCCATAGAACATGTTCCCCTTCCAGACAGAGAGTTGGGCTACTACAGTCGGTACTTTTTGGTGCCCAAGAGAGGAGGGGGGTTGCGTCCGATCTTGGATCTTCGCGGCTTGAACCGCTATCTCAGGAAATCCACATTCAAAATGTTGACTGTCAAAATGATTGTTTCTCAAATTCAACTAGAGGATTGGTTTGTGACAATCGATCTCAAGGACGCATATTTCCACATAGAAATATTGCCACAGCACAGGAAGTTCCTGAGGTTCGCCTTTGGGGGCGAAGCTTACCAGTATCGGGTCCTTCCATTTGGCCTAGCTCTGTCACCCCGCACATATACAAAATGCATGGATGCAGCTCTGGCTCCTTTACGACTCCAGGGCATCCTTTTTGAATTACGTAGACGACTGGCTGATTCTGGCCCAGTCTCAGGAGCTAGCGCTTCGACATCGGGATGTCGTCCTAGCCCATCTTCATTCTTTAGGATTGAGACTCAACGCCACAAAAAGTGTTCTCCTTCCTGTTCAGAGAACAACATATTTGGGTGTCACATGGGATTCGGTCACAATGCGGGCACAGTTGTCTCCTGCTCGTGTCGAATCCATTCTCAACACCCTGAAGGAAATCAAGCTAGGCCAGAAGGTCACTGTGCATCACTTTCAGAAATCTTTAGGCCTCATGGCGGCTGTGTCCACGGTGATACCTTTGGGCCTTCTGCACATGAGATCGTTTCAGCTGTGGCTAAGAGCCAGGGGGTTTCATTCATTCTGTTCCCTGATAAAGCGGGAACGAGATGCTGCATTCCGATGCTGCACTGCTGGCGTGCCTGGACGTCCTTCAGACAAAATTGACCTGAGGATGTTTCCGGTTCACTCCTATTTATAACCTGCAGGTGCACCTTATTCGGTGACGTCATGCCTGGCACAGGTTATAAGCCGAAGGTATTTGGCGGGTTTGACATGCACAGGCTTCACAACCGGGCAACAAAGTGTCACGAGCAACCGAGGGATGAACAGAAAAGCCTTAGCAGTTAGCCCGTATAGCGTGGATGGTAAACCCAAACGCGGAAGCAGTGCGAGTAGGCAGGATAACCACGCGATTAGTTTCAGAACTCTCTTACACAAAGAGCAAGGATCTACACAAATAAACCCGCGTTCTAGCAACACACACTCAATCAAAGAAGCAACCAGAATTGGTGAGTACTCACAGAATAGTTGGCGAAGCGTCAGACAAGGCATGGGCGAACTCAATGACTGAGCAATGTGAAGCGCCATTTTGTCTCCTTTTATGCTTCCTGAAAACCCGACCGTATTACTCCCGGGTCCTAGTGCCGGTCGTGTTATGAGTGTGCATGACACAAAGAGATGTTCCCATAGCGTTTTCACGCAGCATCTCGTTCCCGCTTCATCAGGGAACAGGGTTACAGTCAAGTAACCCGAGACGCTCTATGCCCCTGATATTAATGCCAGTAAACTGTTGTGAGCATCTTAACGCTATAGATAGGGGTTCAATGGCTAAAGTAAAAAGAAAAGGGCTAAGGGGACAACCTTGCCTAGTACCCCTTGACAGGGGGAAAGATTTGGAACGTACTCTATTTGTAATTATAGATGCTTTAGGGAGCATATAATAACTTAATCAATGAAAGATGTGTTCTAAAACCAAATTTTTCCAACACGGAGAATAAATTTTTCCACTCCACCCTATCAAATGCTTTTTCAGCGTCTAACGGTATGACTGTATGAGGGACAGTGTCCTTATTCACTAAGGACACTGTCCCTCAGGCAGTTATATCGTTAGATGAGTAGATCACACCTAATAATCGTTAGACGAGTAGATCACACCTAATAATCTCCGGATATTACTATAAGAGTGACGGCCACTTATAAACCCTGTTTGATCTTTAGAAAATCAACTTCTCCATAACAATATTTAAATGTAAAGCAAGACTTTTTGCCAAAATTTTATCATCGGAATTTAGGAGGGAAATTGGCCTATAAGAATGATATTTTAAGGGATCCTTTCCAGGTTGTAATAGAAGTATTATGTTTGCTTCATTCAAAGTCTGTGGCAAGCTACCCTTTTCCAAAGAGTCCACAAACATTTCTTGAAGAATAGGGGCTAGTTTATCTGCAAAATTTTTATAAAAATCTATTGGATAACCATCAGGGCCAGGAGATTTTTTGCTCTGCATTTGTGTGATAGAGTTTAATATATCTTCTATTTGTATTTGCTCATCCAAAAAGGTTTTCTCACCTGAATTAAGGGTGGGTATATCTATACTGTCTAAAAATTCGAACATTTCTGAGGTAGATTCAGGGCTCTCAGAAGTATACAAATTTGAGAAATAGTTCTTAAAAATATTATTAATTTTCCCAATTTAAAAGTAGACTCAAGACGCATCTCTTTAATCTGGTATACACATAATTAATTTCTTTACCTGATACTCCAGTACATCTATCCTGAATGGCAACCACGCCAATTCTTTTCATCTGCTCTTTATTTTTCCACCCATCCCGAGGCATCTGGAGATTGTGCCAGCTTCAGTAGACAGAGTTCAACCCTGCGAGGACCCAGAGGCATCCAGAGAAGGACCAGCTCCAGCTGAATTCTGCTTCATGCTGGTTTGGAGCTACACATGCTGCTCCTGAGCCCCCAGTGATCCAGACCCCCATCTGCCCTCTGCACCTGCTGACTCATCCCTGAGCTGAACTGGACTTTGTGTTAATTTAAATTACCTTCTGTTATATCGAACTTTCATCTGCATAACACACATGATGTTATACAATTTCTGTTATCTGTTATCACCCAGATGAGGATGGGTTCCCTGTTGAGTCTGGTTCCTCTCAAGGTTTCTTCCTATTGCCATCTCAGGGAGTTTTTCCTTGCCACTGTCGCCGTCACCCTTGGCTTGCTCATCAGGGACAATCTCATTATCTAGTCACATTTTTCTTACACATATATACATTTCCATAAGTCTTCTTTTCATTTTCATTTTCTTTTCATTTTTGTGAAGCTGCTTTGAGACAATGACCATTGTTAAAAGCGCTATAGAAATACAATTTTATTGAATTGAATTGAATTAATTCAAATTGAATAATTAACTATTAAATCATTGTTACTATTGTAAATTTGGGGTATAAGTTGAGATGCGGACTTAGATTTTAACTGGTGGGCTAAAAGCTGACCTGCCTTCTCTCCATGCTCATATATATAACCTTTAGAACGCAACAAATACCATTCAGTTTTGTTTGTTGATAATAGGTGTCACGGCGTGCGCCTGTGAGGGGCGTGCGCCCAAATCTATTATCGCCCCTCGCTCAGTTCGTAGGCTCCCTAAGTAGGCGGCACCCCTTCTGCAGGTGTGCGAAGGGACGGGGCCGCCTATGCGGGCCGGCTGGCAGTGATTAACATTAATGGGATCTCGGGCTTGCGTAACGCTGTGATTTGAGAGTGGCATGCGAGTGGGGCAATGGAACGCGCCCCAGAGACTTTTAAAAAGGACAATGGACTTCCGCCCCTTTTATCTCCACGCTGAGGACAGCGCAGGAAAAAGCTGCACGAGCTCCCACGGAATCCTTCGTTCCCGCGTCGAGCCCGCCTTCGCTTCCTCGCCGCCGAAGAGGAAAAGGCCGCGAGGAGGACAGCGTTAAGGTCGCCAATCCCAGCCGGGAAAGCCGCCCAGCCGACGGACGTCCAAGCGAGACTCCCGCCTGAGGCCACAGAGAGCTGGGAGGGGCCAGGCCGGCCATCGACAGCGGGGAGGAACCGAGAGGGAGCGTGCAGGAGCACTGCCTCGCGTGCTCCGTTCGGCCACTCCGCCCACCGCCGCCAGCTGCATGCCCGCATGCCAGCTGGGCACTGCCTCGGACCATGCACGTGCACACTTCATTCCTTCCCTTTCTTTCCGTCCTCCCTCCTTTTTCCCTTTCCTTCCCTTATTTATTCCTAATAAATTACCCTTTTCCTCTAAGATCTTGCCTCGTGTCTGTGTTTCATGGTGCCGCCCGTGAATCAGAAATAGATTCTGATCTATTGTATAGAAGGAAATTATCTATAGCCGTTGATATGAATGTACAAAACTCAGAATCCGATAAAAATTTTGTATTTAATCTAATTGTAAAGGAGCATGATCTGATTCCACAATAGGTAAATACTCCATTTTTCCAACATAGGGAAGTAAAGATTTATCTATAAAAAAAATAATCAATTCTTGAGTAGGAGTGGTGGATTTGTGAGAAGTAGGAGTATACTCTGCTCTGTGGAAACGACAAAGATCAACAGC
This sequence comes from Clarias magur, assembly GCA_013621035.1. Taxonomy (NCBI): domain Eukaryota; kingdom Metazoa; phylum Chordata; class Actinopteri; order Siluriformes; family Clariidae; genus Clarias; species Clarias magur. Next base: position 274,856 of record QNUK01000257.1, read on the forward strand.
CCCCACTTGGTCTATAAATGTGGACAAAGCTTGAGCCATCTTAAGACGGGATAAGGATTTAGGGTTACAACGGTCAAGAGATGGATCCATATATATTTAGTTTAATATATATATATATATTTAATATATATATATAGTTTATATCACCACCGAAAATCAAAAAATGGGAATTTAGGTCTGGCAATGAAGAAACCAGCTTATTAATAAAACTCACATCATCCCAGTTAGGAGCATATACATTGACTAATACAACGTGAACCTGGTATAGCATCCCAGATACTATAACATATCTACCCTGAGCATCTGCAATAGTAGCGGAGACAGTAAATTGAATGTTCTTATGTATCAGTATGGCAGTGCCCCTTGCCTTAGAATTATAATTTGAGTGAAAAAAAAAATTATTCTGAAATGATCAGCAATGTAGAGGTGAGTTTCTTGCAAGTATATAATTTCAGATTTATATTTTTTTAAATGGGCAAAGATTTTGCCCCTTTTAATTGGGCCATTTAATCCTTTCACATTCCAGCTGATAAATCTAACTTTTGACCCAACAGGATTTTTTGAAAAATCAGCCATATCCAACATGGGCAAAAAAAATTTAAACAGGCAAACAAAAAACAGAAGTGCCAACGTTTCCTCACTGTTAGATTCTTGTAAAGGCCCAACATAAAACAAAAATCCCAACAAAATCCCAACACTTTTTTTGAAAAATATAACACACAACTAAACTTCCAAAACTTATTCCTATGCTTGCTTCCCCAGCAAGCTGCAGAACCCCTTTTACCTTCATTGGCTCTCGATTATCCAAACTTACTTCTCTCTCTTCTCGAGATACCCCCAACCACAATATTTACATCGAATCCAACTTAGTGTCGTAAACATTATACTGAATACTTTTCAAGGCAGTACACGCGCACACATACACACACACACACACACAAATATATACAGTGTCACGTTGTCTCCACAGGACAGTTGTGTTTAGAATGTTCCTTGATAGCCAACTTGGTAAAGTACAGCCTAAGCAGTACTTTAGTCCTGTACGAGAATGCGTTGTTTATAAAAAGCCTCAGCTGCCTCAGGTGATTCAAAAGTGAGAGTTTCCTCTCCGAATCTCACACGAAGATGGGCAGGATACAGAAGTTGAAACTTTATTCATTTTTGATAAAGATTTTGCTTGACCTGTTTGAATCCGGCTCGTTTTTTCGCTAAAGCTGCACTCATGTCCGGGTAAAACCTCAGAGAAACTGAATTTTACATCATGTCGCCTAGCCCAGTTAAGTGCCTTTTCCTTTTCTGTAAATCGATGGAAGCATACAGTGAATGGTCTTGGAGTTTGCCCTGCTCCAGGTTTAGGACGAGGTGTACGATGCGCACGTTCCAGTACAGGTGGTGTATCAAATACATTATCCATAGTATTTTTAAGTAGCCCAGAAATAAATTCGATGGCGTCTTTCAAATCTTCCGAACCCCCCGGAGCATTGATGATACGCAAGTTAGCCCTTCTGGATCTGTTCTCAAGGTCGTCAATTTGGTTCAGAAGGGATAGATTCTGTGCCTTTAATGATTTAATCGTCGCTTCCACGGCGACTAGCTTTTTGAAGTTTCCGCCCACCAATACTTCGGTGGATGCGAGCCGATGTTGAAACGTGTTGAAAGTCTCACGTAGCGTATCAATGGAGGTTTGTAGCAGTTTAATAGAGTCGAGAATCAAACTTGCCATGTCTTCTTTTAAACTGGAACGCTGTTTTGCCAGTTCAGTAACCAACTGACTCATCGTTAAATTCTCCGTGTTTTCTTTTTTAGGTGTATCCTTGTTGCTAGTGTTATCACTAGCAGCCATGGCCGCCAACTTTCCCGCTAAGGAAACGCCCGAACATGTTGTTGGCGCAGTACTTTGTTTTTGTTTAGAATTGCTCATTACGCCTTCCAAACCACGTATAGTACTTATCTTTTGTGTTAACACACAGTTACCATCTTCCACTTAAAAGATGGTTATCACTTAAAAAGTGATACCGTTAGTATGCGCTCATCCCAGTCTCAGAGAGATTTTTTTTCCTGTTACAACAGTTGAAAAAATGGACGCTTGATTATTTTTCAAGATTGTGTGGCCGGAGGTTCTCGTCTTTACTGTCTTCTCTTACACCGACCGCCAAGTCCCGAGCAAAGATTTTAAATAAATTTTTAATTGAAAACCGAGCAAGTATTAGTTCACGAGCGCTATCATTTATCACGCATGCGACTCTTATTTTGACACCGAGCGTCACTCTTGCGCTGTGGAATTCTTTCAGCGTCTCTTATGTGTGTGCGTGCGTGTAATTTGACACCGACACACACACACAAACACACATACGCAAACACCCTGACACACGCACAGACGCTCTCTCGCCTTTTCACCCCCTCCCCAGCTTCACAAGCACACAGAAACTCTGCTCTGTCACGATTCTTTTCAAAGGTATGGTACTGGTTCATTTTTTTTTTTTTTTTACTTTACTGCAGTGATTCCGTTAGTATGCGCTCATCCCAGTCTCAGAGAGATTTTTTTTCTTGTTATAACAGTGTTTCCGTTGTTTGTGTGTGTTTGTTGTGAAACTTAAAAAGCGAGGTGGGGGCAGGGAGGAGGAGTGTTACTGTGTAAAACGAGGCGAGGGAAGGGGCTAATTCCAGACACACACACACACGGGCGCTCGCACTCAACGGAAACACTTATCTGTCGGATTTATTTGTACTTTTTTTAAAGGTAAGGTGCAGATTAATTTGTTTTATTTTCATTTTATAGATTGTATTAATTATTTTTATGTATTAAATGATGATTTGGTTTATGAGTTTGAACACGAGCCCACTTCCAATTATGCTCAGAATCCAAGGTTCTATGTATATATATATATATATATATATATATATATATATATATATATATATATATATATATATATATATAGAGAGAGAGAGAGAGAGAGAGAGAGAGAGAGAGCACGAAAATTAAACAAAACTGTTACCAATACATACACCTGTAAAAAAAACAAACAAAAGAAAGAAAAAAAAAAGAAAAAGATTTTTGAAAAAGATGGAGAAGCGGCATTTTTACCCAAAAAGCATTTTAAATTCTAGCTGTTTTCACTGTGTGTGTGTGTGTGTGTGTGTGTGTCTGAGACCAGGAAGTGCATAGGGAATTTTTTGGGTTGGGGTTGGGGAAATGTTTGTCCACTACAATTTTGAATATTGACTGAGTGTGTACAATAATTACATAAAAGAGCAGATTTTTTATTGCGTTATTATTTAAGACAAATTATATTTGTCGATACCCTGGGTGTAGATGAAGGCCTGAAAAACATGAAATTCCAAAAGTTTCTTGTCACTTTATATACTTTACATGTGTGTGCATGTGTGTGTGCTTTTCAAAATTCAAATTCAAATTCAAATTTTATTTGTCACATACACAGTCATACACAGTACGATATGCAGTGAAATGCTTATACGACCGCTCCGTGACCTTAAATAATTTTTACAAAAGGAACCTATAAAACAGATTCCAACAAAGTTACAAAATATATATATATACATAAAATCTGAGGTATGAAAGAATGTGCTCTTGTCAGAAGTGGAATGTGATGTAATATATTACGGCTATAGACTGTGAAAAAACTTGAGATAGTTTTTTAATGAGATGAGGGGGGTGTGAAAAGAAGTCCTTGAAGTGTGCAAAATGTGGATATGTGCATATATGTGCAATGTGCATTGACATATTTGTCCGTTCTGTGTGTGCAAGAAATGCAAAGGTGATTAGTCCAGTGTGTTGGTTTGATTGAGAGACCGTATCGCCTGCGGGAAGAAGCTCCTTCTCAGTCTCTCTGTATTGGCCTTGAGGGAGCGGAAGCGCTTCCCAGACCGCAGCAGAGAGAACAGTCCATTGCTGGGGTGGCTGAGGTCCTTCATGATTTTCCTGGCCTTGGTCCAGCACCGCTTGTTGTAGACAGAGTGCAGGTCAGGAAGCTCAGTTCGGATGATGCGCTCAGCTGATCGCACCACCCTCTGTAAGGCTCGTCTGTCCTGCATGGTGCTGTTCCCGAACCAGGATGCGATGTTTCCCGTCAGGATGCTCTCTATGGTGCAGGAGTAAAAGTTCCTGAGCACCTTAGAGGGCAGTCTAAAGTCTCTCAGGCGTCTGAGGTGGTAGAGACGCTGTCGGGCCTTTTTCACCACGGTGTTGATGTGACAGGACCATGATAGGTCCTGCGTGATGTGAACACCGAGGTACTTGAAGCAGTCCACTCTCTCCACTGGGCTCTCGTTGATGACGGGGGTCTGGTAGTTCCTCTCCTGCTTAGTGCTGAAGTCCACTATCAGCTCCTTTGTTTTACTGACATTTAGAAGAAGGTTGTTCCTCTGGCACCAGTTCTCCAGATTTCCAATCTCCTTCAAGTAGGCCGTCTCGTCGTTGTCAGAGATCAGACCCACCACGACGGTGTCGTCAGCAAACTTGATGATGGTGGTGGAGCTGGTAGTGGCCGCACAGTCATGTGTGTACAGAGAGTACAGCAGGGGGCTCAGAACACAGCCCTGTGGGGCTCCAGTGCTGAGAGTGAGAGAGGCTGAGACGTGTCCACCCATCCTTACTGCCTGTGGTCTCCCAGTTAGGAAATTAGAGATCCACTGACACAGAGATGAGCTTAGTCCCAGATGCTCCAGCTTGGTGGTGAGTGTGGAGGGAATTATGGTATTAAATGCTGAGCTGTAGTCGATGAAAAGCATTTTAACATAATTCCCCCTTCTAGTGTTCAGGTGAGTGAGTGTTGTGTGGAGGAGATGAGAGATGGCATCATCTGTGGAGCGGTTCGGGCGGTATGCAAACTGTAGTGGGTCCAGAGTGTCGGGTAGTGAAGAGATGATGAAGTCTCTGACTAGCCGTTCAAAGCATTTCATCACTACTGAGGTGAGGGCTACAGGTCGATAGTCATTGAGGGAAGCAGGATGTGGTTTCTTCAGAACAGGAACAATGATGGACTCTTTGAAGCATGTGGGGATCACCGACTGAGATAAGGAGAGGTTGAATATCTCTGTGAACACAGGTGCAAGCTGGTCTGCGCAGGCTCTGAGGACTCGACCTGAGATGCCGTCTGGTCCTGCTGCTTTCCTGGTGTTCACTCTCCTGAAGGCTCTCCTCACGTCATGCTCGGAGATGATGAACGCGTTTCCGGTGCTGGCAGTGACTTCCTCTCCGCAGCCGTTAGCACCGCTAGCATTAGCAACGCTAGCGTCTTTAGCTGCAGCCTCGAAGCAAGCATAAAAGGTGTTCAGCTCGTCTGCCAGAGTCATGTCCGCGTTCGTCATACCGGATGTTGGTGTTTTATAATCCGTGATTGTCCTTAGTCCCTGCCACAGGCTCCTAGAGTCACTCTGTTGGAGTTGTGACTCTAGTTTCCTTCCGTAGCGCTGCTTCGCCTCTTTAACCGCCTTCCGGACGTTATAGGACGCAGCCTTGTACTGGTTCATGTCCCCCGATGCAAGTCCCGCGTTGTAGGCAGCGGCGCGAGATCTCAGAGCGTCGCGGATGGTTTTATCCACCCACGGCTTCTGATTGGGAAACGTTCTGATGGTCGTTTTCTGCACGGTATCATCCGCTAGTTTCCCGACGAATCCCACGACCGCTTCCGTAAACATGCTGACGCCATCGGAGCTGTTCCGGAACATGTCCCAGTCTGCGTCATCGAGTGCGTCCTGAAGCGCGGCCACCGATTGGTCCGTCCAGCGCGCGACCTCCCTCTGAACCGGAAGTTCCTGTTTAAGCCTTTGTTTATATTTTGGCATGAGGAAGATGGCGGCATGGTCGGATTTCCCAAACGGTGGACGAGATTGTGCCTTGTAGCCGTCCTTGACTGTTGTATAACAATGATCCAGTGTCCTTTCACCCCTGGTTGGGCATGTGATGTGCTGATGAAAGTTCGGCGCTGCGCGTTTGAGGTTGGCACTGTTAAAGTCTCCCGCCACAATGAGCGCAGCGTCCCGGTGCTGTGTTTGGTGCTGTGTGAGTGCCTCGTGCAGCTCGCATAAGGCAGTGTCCGTGTCCGCTTGTGGCGGAATATAAACGGCGCTGATTATGACCGATGTAAACTCCCGAGGAAGATAAAAAGGACGACACTTGATGGTCAATAGTTCCAGGTTGGGTGTGCAGGAGCGTGCGAGAGGAACAACGCTCGCGCTGTTGCACCAGCCGCTGTTCACCATTAAACACACGCCGCCTCCCCTTGTCTTCCCCGAGTCCCTTGTCCTGTCCATGCGGTGAACCGAGAAGAACTCGGCCGGCTGGATGGCGTGGTCTGGCACCGCTGGGTTCAGCCATGTCTCGGTGAAGCAGAGAAGATTGCAGTCCCGAATGTCTCTCTGGAACTTTATCCTGGCCCTGAGGTCATCGAGCTTGTTCTCCAGTGACTGGACGTTGGCGAGCAGGATACTAGGCAGAGGTGTGCGGTGTGCACGGGCTCTCAGCCTGTTCCTGACGCCGGCTCGTTTTCCTCGGGGCCGCCGCTTCGCGTCGCGTCCTTTGTTTTCCCTCAGGATCTCACTCGGCCAGCTCGGATCCGGAGTCAAAAACGTCGAATTGTGAGTACATTGTAGACCAATAGAAATAAGAGTATCTCTATCGTACCTAATGCACTCAATTGTGATGAATTGGCCGGATTAAAGTTGCTAGAAATTAAATAAAAAGACGAAAACAAAGTAAAGTCGGTCGGAGCAGTCGTGACGGCAGCCGACCTCACCGGCGCCATCTTTTCCTGAACCAGGTTGTGATGTTTCCTGTCAGGATGCTCTCTATGGTGCAGGAGTAAAAGTTCCTTAGCACTCTGGAGGGCAGTGTAAAGTCTCACAAGCATCTGAGCTGGTAGAGACACTGCCGAGCCATCACGGTGTTGATGTGACAGGATCATGACAGGTCCTATGTGATGTGGACACTGAGGTATCTGTCCATTGTCATTACTGGGCTCTCGTTGATAATGCGGTCTGGTGTTTCCTCTCCTGCTTTGTACTGAAGTCCACTATGAACTCCTTGCTGACATTTAGAAGGAGATTGTTCCTCTAGCACCAGTTCTCCAGTTTTCCAATTTCCTCCAGGTAGGCCGCCTCGTCGTTGTCTGAGATCAAGCCCACCATGACGGAGACGTCATCTAACTTGATGACGTTGGTGGAGTTTGTATTGGTGCAATTGTAAGTGTACAATACAGCAGGGGGCTCAGAACACAACTCTGGGGGGCTCCAGTGCTGAGAGTGAAGGAGGCATGTCTGATCTGAGTACCAGGTGCCCTAGCTTGGTAGTGAGTGTGGAGGGAATTCTAGTATTAAATGCTATACTTCAGTTGACAAAGAGAATTTTAATTCTCCTCCCTAGTGTCTAGGTGAGTGAGTGATGTGTAAAGGAGGTGAGAAATGGCACCGTCTGTAGAGCGGTACGGGCGGTATGCAAACTGTAAAGGGTGAAATGTGTCAGGTAGTGAGGAGATGATGAAGTCTCTGACCAGCCGCTCAAAGCACTTCATTACTACTGAAGTCAGGGATACAGGGTGATAGTCATTGAAGGAAGCAGGATGGGTGTTCTTGGGAACAGGAACAGTGATGGACTCTTTAAAGCATTTGAGGATTACCGACTGGGATAAGAAAAGGTTGAATATCTCTGTGAACACAGGTGCTAGCTGGTCTGCGCAGGCTCTGAGGACTCGACCTGAGATGCCGCCTGGTCCTGCTGCTTTTCTGGTGTTCACTGTCCTGAAGGCTCTCCTCACACAATGTTTAGTGATGATCAACACATTTCTGGTGCTGGCATTCTCTTTCTGTCTGTGTGTCTGAGACCAGGAAGTTCATAGGGAATTTTTTGGGTTGAGGGTTGGGGAAATAATTGTCCAGGACAGCACATGGGTGTTAGGTAAGTTTGAGGCGGGCACACAATTGCCATAGATTAAGTAATTAATAAACTTTTGATTTGGTAAACAAATAAACACTCAAAAGATTTCCTGTTACTTTCCTGGTGCCAGACACACACACACACACACACACACACACACACACAATTTAATGCAAAATTTACATTCATCTGAAAAGAGGACATCTAAAAGAGGCCCAGTGAGCAAAAACCCAGTCCTTTTTGTCCCAAGCTCAGGTAATTTATGCAATGAGAGCACTGACAAGTGCTGTACATGTTCATACTTTTTAGTAGTACAACATTTCTGTGTTAAAATCCTATTTTATTGTTCTCTCTCTGGTGCAGGATTTTCATCAAAATTTCATCAGCTCTAAGCCATATTCATCAAAATGAAAAGAAATAAACACTTGAAATGTATCAGTTTTGTGTGAAATTAATCTATATATGAGTTCCACTTTCTAAATTAACATTTCAATTATATTTTATATTTTTTGATGGACGGGTGTATGTGTGTGTACGTACAAAAAGACAAAAATAATGACAAGAAGATTGGGCTCAGTTCCTACCATAGGTAGACGAATAGTCTAGTCTGGATATTGAAGAAAAATATAGGAATATCTGAGGGATGCAAAAAGCTTTACCACCGATATGCCGGCCCCTACAAGGTGTTACAGCAAATAAATGTAACATACAAACTAGACCTTAAATCACTGAACCTCTACAAATAGATGGGTATAGTATGTGCCATATAAAACCATTTTACTGTGTGTTTGTGTGTGTGTGTGTGTGTCTGGCATAAGGAAGTTAACAGGTGCTTTTTTTGCGTCACAGATTGAGGACTTGTTTGTCCAGAACATCAAATTGGTTTTAGGTAAGTTTGAGGCGGGCACATAATTGCCATAGAGTGAGTCATTAAGAAACTTTTAATTTGGTGAACAACAAAAAACACCCAAATGATTCCCTGTTAAGTTCCTGGTGCTTGACACAGAAACACACACACAAACACACGCGTACACAAAAATACAGTATACAGTGTAAAGTGGCAAAAAAGTATGTAAACCTTTGGGGATTTTATGTTTTTTTGCATTAAATTGTTTGAAATATGCTCATATCCTCATCCAAGTAAGTTTAGAGTATTGACAGATAGAATGTGCCTAAATAATAATGGGCTTTGACTTGGCCACTCCAAAAGGCGGATTTTGTGGTTTTTATGCTTGTTCTCAAAAACAAAAACATGAAAGTTCAGATTTTTTTTTTGTGTGTGTGTGTGTGTGTGTGTTAGTATATGATACTTTTAAGTGGTGTATATGTGTATAAACTTTTGGGATTATTGTTGCCACATACAGATCTGGCTATTAAGAACGCACGGGAGCTCGCGGGAAGCTGTGAAAATGCCATTCATTACCTGTAGGGGGCAGTCGTGTTTCAATCTGTAGTATTGTGTGTCTACTGAAGCCAAACATGCGTTCTTTCTCTAACCCTAACCTATGCGTCCATTGATAACAAGCGACAGAGCTCATAAACATGTCGAGTTCAAACTTTAAATACTGATATGTATTTATTTTTCACTTTCTTCTCAATGATGATTCTTCTTTGACTGCTTTCTCCATTCAGTATTATCATCATTAGTAGTAGTGAAAATTACCGATGATTAACTATCTGTCATGGGTCTAGCTGGTGGTTTGGCTAGACCGGCTGATGTTGTTGCCGTGGGCATAAAGGTAGGCATGAAGGCAGAGGGGTTCAACAGAAAGAGTCTTTATTTAAACAAACAACTCAACAACAGAACAAAGGAACTAAAACAACAAACTCAAACTAAAACTAGGGCTCAAGAAAAACACAGGAACAGGAAGGGAGCTGGACACAGGAAGGGAGCTGACACAGGGAACCAGGAGCTGACACAGGGAACCAGGAGCTGACACAGGGAACCAGGAGCTGACACAGGGAACCAGGAGCTGACACAGAATAGACTGAGAAGGGATGAGGAAACATGGAGCTGGAGCTAACTAGGACACAGAGGGGAACTAAAGACAGGGACTGGAGAGACAGGACTGGAGGCACAGAGACTGGAGGCACAGGGCTAGACAGGAGACAGGGCTAGACAGGAGACAGACAGGAACTAGACTAGCTGGGTTAGTGAGGTTAGTAGCTACATGTTGTACTGGGGACACTGGAGACTGACCTAACCGGGTTAGTGGCTAATGGGGTTAGTATTGACCTAGGGGACTGGAAGACAAAAGGCAGGGCACACATGAGGCTATACCAAACTAGCGGCTAACCTACTAGTGACCAGAACCACTAGCAGTCACTCCCACTAGAGATTAGCCTACTGGAGGCTAACCCTACTAGCGGCTCTGAGTAAGTAAGCATAATAATAAATAATGAATCATTATATTGTCACTCCATGGGTGAACATGACCAAATTACTGCATAAACACTGGAACACAAGGATTTAATAATTTAATTAAACACGAATATCCTTAATGTGTTAAAATGTTGGATTTTTATTTAAAAGCCCAATATATATTTATATGTTTGTGTGTGTGTGAAATGTGTGGCATTTTAATTCAAATCCAACATTTTAATGTGCGTCAAGGTGCATGGGCTTCAACTCGCACGTTCTGTAATATTCCATTGTCATTCATATTGTTGCTGTTTTAGAGCCCTTTACTAAAGCATTCGCTAGTTATCAATTTGATATACAGGTTAATCGTGAATTACACTCAAAGTATCAACCGCATAGGTGAGCAGGTATAACAGCAGGAATAAAGGGGAGGGGGGCAGTTATCAGGGGCGGGGCTTGTAGGATGATTTTTTCACACACACATACACACACACACACACACACACTAATGGATTGGGAATGACTGCTGTCTGGTTCACAGATTACATAAATTATCTGAATAACGGATTACATTTTTGAAAAAGTAACTAAGTAACTGAGTACTTGAATGGCACCTAACACATTAGATTACTTGTTAAATCAAAAAAGAAATCCGAGTAGTCTAACGTACTTTGTAACGTGTTACAACAAACACTACTGGTGGTATTTATTTATATTAATAAGTTAGGCAGAGAGTTCTGTTGTACAGACAGGAAGGGAGACATATGAAATAATAATATTACTAATGATATGATTACATTAATAATATGATTACATTGAAGTTTATTTTTAGCTGTAACCTTTTAACTATTCCTACAAACTCTTTTCTCGTCAATGACGTGTACTTCAGCTAGTTTAAAATAAACAATTTTGGTTGCACATGAAACTTTACCTTCCTTCATCAGACCAGACTGTAGAATAGGACTTAGTACCCAATAGGGGTTTGCTGCAGCGAAGGGCAATTCCATTTAGGGCTGTGTCATCCCTCCATTCTTATGATTGTTCAATCTGAAATGAAAACATATAAAAATTAAATATTTAATAAAAAATATTCATATGGCATACACTGTAATATTTAATTTGGACATCTTTTGACTTTATTATAGCTGTGGCATAACTTTTGATACGTTTATGCAATATTACAACATTTAGTTACATCCAGATGAAAAACATATTTGTTATTTATTTAACAAAATGTACTTACTTTGAGAGAAATCCTGTAGCATAGGTTCCAGAGGGACACATCTCTATACTACCCCATGAGCCCCATTTCCCAAATTAGTAACTTTAATCATGCTATTACAGGGGAACCTTGGATTACGAGCATAATTCGTTCCGGAATACGTTTCTCGTGTTCCAAAACACTCGTAAACCAGATCATCATTTCCCATAAGAAATAATGAAAACTCAAATTATTCGTTCCACAGCCCCCAAAAATAAATACATAAAAATAATTAATACATTCTATAAAATGAAAATAAAATAAATTAATCTGCACTTTACCTTTAAAAAAGTACAAATAAATCCCGACAGATAAGTGTTTCCTTTGGTGCGCGCAGGCGCAGTGTGTGTGTGCGAAACACAGTTTTAACAGGGAAAAAAGAAATCTCTCTGACCTGGCGTGAGCACATACTAAGGGAATCACTGCTGTAAAGTAAAAAAAAATTAACCAGCACCTTACCTTTGACAAGATTCGCGACAGAGCAGAGTTTCTGTGTGTTTGTGAAGCCGCGGAGGGGGTGAAAAGGCGAAAGCGCGTCTGTGCATGTGTGTGTGTGTGTGTAAGACGAGCAGAGTTTCTGTGTGTTTGCGAAGCCGTGGAGGGGGTGGGGGTGGTGAAAATGTGAGAGAGTGACGCTTGGTGTCAAAATAAGAGTCACATGCGTGATAATTGATACTCGGCGCTCGTAAACTAATACTTGCTCGGTTTCCGATTAAAATTTATTAAAATCTTTGCTCGGTTTGCGGAACATTCATAAACCACGTTACTCGCAATCCGAGGTTCCACTGTATATGGATTCCCAACTTGCCCATTACTGACACTTATTAACTGCCCCAAAGAGAAAACAACATTGTAGAAATTATGTATTTTCATTTGAAAATTTTAATATTAAGATGCTGATTCAATATTCAAACTTAGTGTACCAGAGACACATCTGTGTTCGTCATAGTGGCTGTTGGTGCTTTATAGTCTGTTATTATCCTTAATCCTTAATACTATGCTGTGTCTCTAGTTTTCTCCCATAACACTGGTTCTCCCCCACCGCTTTCCGAACATTGTATGACGCAGCCTTGTACAGTTTTATGCCACCCAACGTAAGTCCCACGGTATAGGCAGTGGTGCGAATCTCAGCGCATCACAGGTCATTTCATATCAGACCAACGCAGGTGGTTTCATCCACCCACGGCTTTTTCTGATAGTCTGTTGGTTGTTTTTTGTATGGTATCATCCACTAGTTTCCCGATGAATTCCGTAAACAGGTTGATGTCATCAGAGCTGCGCTGGAATACTGTATGTCCCAGTCTGGGTCATCAAGTGCTTCCTGTAAAGCGGCCATGGATTGGATTTGTCTGGCACGCAACCTCCCTCTTAACTGGGGATTCCTGTTCAAGCCTTTGTTTACAATTTGTCATAAGAAAGATGGCAGCATGGATTTCCCAAGCCGTCCTTGATTGTGTTGTAGGATATTTTGTGTTGTGGTGCTTTTTGGGATCTTAGTATTTTATAAGTCAAATGAAACTGCTCACACTTTCACATTGCAATGCTGGACAGACAAACAGCAAAAAAGCATGATACTAATTTAAAAAAAGACTGAAGCGCTTACGTGGATTCACACAATAAGTAATTTTCTCGGGGAAGGATTCTTATTCTTAAGATTCTTATTCTCTATATTCTTGTTAAATATAGTCCTTCAGAACATGCCACACCATCTCAATGGGATTCATCTCAGGCGATTCTGCTGGAATCTCTTGCTACCATTCATTCAAGATACAATAGATGTGGAGTTTTCAAACCAGTTTTGCTGGTGGCAAATGGGGGTTTTAAGATGAATTAACGAGACAGACAAGACATCTCTGCCTAAAATGTATTTCTTCAGCAAAACATAAAACAGATAAATAAAAATATGAAATAAAAATGTTTAATGGTAGCAATTAAATCAGACATCATAGTTGGATTTGATACGTCTCGATTTTGATACTTTTCTTTGCTGGTCAGTGTGGGGTGCCCCAGTTAGTACAGAAATATATTTTAAAAGTGATGGAAACCATATTATTGCATATATTTTCTACGCAGACGCCGTCTTTGTTTTCCCATGGCATTAGTTATGTCCATAGTAAAACAACTAAATTATAACACACAGAAATATTTTTTTGTTTGGAGTAAAGTGACTGATGTGACTAACTTTTTTCAGCAGAGACTTTGCTTACTGAATAATCCATGACTTTTCATGAATAAGATCTATTGACACCTGCTGACTCGTATTGAGTGTCAGCTGTTCACACCTATACACTCAGATTCCTCACACAAACACTCTTCTTCTGAGAGAAACAAAATCATGAAACATTTCTTGAAATGCAATCCTTATGCACACACACACACACACACACACACACACACACACACACACACACACACACACACAAAAAACTACATAGCAAAAATATGTTATCTTATATTATGACTTATAATAACTTCTAAAGCAGCTCACATTTTAGCATTCTGTCCATTGGAAAAGTCAGTGTTTATTTAGTGAGTAGACAGTATATTTAAGTTTGTTGCATTTCTGGGGGATTATTTCGGTATTTATAGCGATAATCTGGTCATATCAGTGCACGCCATTAGCTTTTTCATCAAAATGCTACCATTTGTAAAGTGAAAGTGAGCGCCACAGGTTCAGGCATGCTGTTGAGGAGCTTTATTTCAGTCCTAAAGTAAGAACCACATTCCAGCCATTCTTTACAGCCATGGACAAATAATGATTAAATAATTATTCAATGCTGGTCACACACAGAAACATACTGCATAATGGTTACTATTATAAAATGGCTGAAGCGATTTGTGTGAATTCATGTGACAAGTCATTTGTAATGCTCCTATCTGTACCCATCTCATGTTGGACTGGATGATGCGGTCATATACCTATTTCATCATGCTCACGCTTTCCTGGGTGCATTTAATTGTACAGTAAGTATGATGTTTTTAATTTCCACAGCGTGCTTAATACTATACAAACATTTCTACTGAGTGGGAAACTGCAGACGGTGGAATTAAGCACTTTCATTATGTCCTTGGTAGCTGACTATCTGTTAGATTCAATTCAATTCAATTTTATTTATATAGCGCTTTTAACAATTGACATTGTCGCAAAGCAGCTTTACACAATAAAAAGAAGTAAGTTTTTATGCAATGTGTATGAATCAAAATGATAAGATAGGCCCCAGGTTGTATGATTGTTGAATTCGCTGTCCGATGTGCTGATCAGTAAAACAGGAGAACCTCAGGGGACTGTCCTTTCTCCATTCCTGTTCACTCTGTAACCCTCAGATTTCCAATACAACTCTGATTCTTGTCATTTGTAGAAGTTTTATGATGACACTGTGGTGTGGTGGGTTGTATCAGGGATGGACAGGAGTCGGAGTATACAGGACTTCTGGACAGCTTTGTGGAGTGGTGCACCAGAAACCATCTAATCCTAAATATCATGAAAACCAAGGAGATGGTAGTGGACTTTAGTTTAGTTATTAAACCCATTACCATTATGAGTGAGGAGTTTGTGGTTGTGGACAAGTAGAAGTACTTCACTTGCACAGCAGATTAGACTGGAGAACATACACCAATGCTATGTATAAAAAGAGGTTGAGCAGACTTTATTCCTGAGAAAGCTCAGATCTTTCAATGTATGTGGCAGGGTGCTGGAAATCTTTGATCACTATGTTGGAAAGTGCCATTTATAGTGCTGTGGTCTGCTGGAAGGAGCAGCATCAGTGCTAAGAATGCAGGCAAGAGAAATAAAATCATCCACAAGACACAATCATACACAAACAAGACAGGTTGGACACAGTGAGGAACAAGAGATCACTGAACAAACTCATGTCAATCATGGAAAATCCATCCCACCCACTACATGATCCTATACAGAGCCAGTGGAGTTTATTCTTCAAAAGACTGGTTTCTCTTCGCTTTCACAAAAACCGGTTCAGGAAACGAGTTACCACGATATAACAATAGTGGACAATAGACAATAGCATACCCATTTACCTGCCTACCTACTTAGTCAACTAATCAACGTTTCAATGACTCGTGTGTGTATGTGTGTGTGTGTGTGTATGTGAATATATAAAATTTATTTATATATTTTATAATAAAAATGTTTATACATTTTTATAAAATTGAAGCATAAATGTATATATATATATATATATATATATATATATATATATATATATATATATATATATAAAATTTTTTTTTTTTTTTTTTTTTTTTTTAAAGTGTACTTTACTTATGGCAGGAACAGAGCACATTCTTTTCATTCATTCATTCATTCATTCATGTACATGTATACAGTATGTATGCATACTGTATGTTCATTCATATATATATTTATTTATCACATACTCATTCAACATTCAAACTGGTAGTGGAAAAAGTAACTGAATCCTTGAACGTTAATAACTGGTTGCCCCTTTTGCCACCAATAACCTCAACCAGGTGCTTCCAAAACTGAATACAATTTAGCTTTTTTCCAGTTAGTGCTGTTTGTAGGTTGCCCGACCTAAGCCTGTTTTTTTTTAGATGTCTGTTTTTGTTTTGTTACTGCAGGTATTGGTATTTTTGTCAATGTAGGCAAATGCCTAGATGTGCTGGAAAATGAAACCAGCATCTCCATAAAGCTGGTCAACAAAGGGAAACATGAAGTGCTCTAAAACTTACTGGTAAGTGGCTACACTGATCTCCAATAAACAAAGGTCAACCCTGTGATGATCTTTAGGCATCCAGAGAAGGACCACCTCCAGCTGGATTTTGCTTCATAATGGTTGGAGCTACACAAGCTGCTCCTGAGCTCTCGGTGTTCCAGACCCCCGTTGCACCTGCTGACTCATCCCTGTGCTGAACTTGACTCCATGTTAACTTGGACAGCTTCTGTTATACTGAACTCCCAGCAAATGTTGTTATATAATTCCTGTTATGCGTCATTACCCAAATGAGGATGGATTCCCTGTTGAGTCTTGTTCCTCTCAAGGTCTCTTCCTATTGCCATGTCAGGGAGTTTTTCCTTGCCACCGTCGCCCACACCCTGGGCTTGCTCATCACTTCTATGATTAAAAAAAAATATATATTTTGTGAAGCTGCTTTAAGACAATGATTATTGTTGAAAGCGCTATAAAAATAAAATTGAATTGAATTGAATTAAATAAAACACAGTGGACTAACACCAGCAGATGACATGGCTCCCCAAAACAACTACTGACTGTGCAAACTTCAAACTGGACCTCAAGCATTTTTGGATTCTGGGCCTCTCCTCTCTCCCTCTGAGATGTTGATTTCCAAATTAAATGCTAAATTTACTTTCATCTAAAAAGAGGACTAAACACTTGAAATTTATCCGTCTGTGTGGATTGAATACATATAATAATATATGAGTTTCACTTTTTTAATTAAATTACTGAAATAAATTTTTCAATAATATTCAAATTTATTGAGATGAACTTGTGTGTGTGTGTGTGTGTGTGTGTGTGTGTGTGTGTGTGTGTGTGTGTGTGTACAAGAAAGCAAGTAGAATGATAAATAGAATGGGCCCAGTTCCTGCCACAGGTTAAGTAGACACAATAATGTCATCATCCAGCCAGGAACCATATTAACCTACTTTCAGTGAGTACTGCTTTATCAGCCTCCACTAATCCTATGGAATCGACTCTTTGCTGGTAGATTATGCTTCTGAAAAGTGAAAAACTGTGGCATCACCACTTTTTGAGAGCATCCAGAAGCAGGGAAGAAGAGGTCTGCTGATAGAAGATGTACAGGCACATTAGAAATTAACTAGATAATCAAATATCGATCTTAAAGAAAAATATTAGAAAATCTGTTGGCTGCAAAAACCACATACTTATATGTTGGCCCTTACAAGCTGTTAAAACAAATGCATTATGTTACATACAAACTTAACTTTGAACCACTGAACTCTATTAATGGATGGGCAAGCGCCAAATCCACTGAGAACCATTTTAAATTCTAGCTGGTTTTACTCTGTGTGTGTGTGTGTGTGTTTGTGTGTGTGTGTGTGTGTGTGGCACTAGGAAGTTAATAGGGAATTTTTTGGGTCGCAAGTTGGGGACTTGTTGTTTGTTATATATATAATGGGTGTTGAGTTTGAGGCAAGCACACAATTGCTGTAGAATGAGTCATTAATAAACTTTTGATTCGGTGGAAAAATAAAAACCCAAAAGATTCTCTGTTATTTCCTGGTTCCAGATACACAAACACATACACAAACATACAGTATATAAAGTGGCAGGAAAAAGTATGTAACCTTTTGGAATTTCATGGTTTTCTACAATAAATTGTTTGAAATGTTGTCTGATCTTAACCTACGTAAGTTATGAGTATTGACAAATATATTGATGCCTAAAAAATAATGGTCTTTGTTGTGCTATTATTTAAGATACATTGTATCTGTGTCAACACAACATCCAGAACCAGTAAGAGGTCTGCTGATAGATGATGTAGAGGAAACACTATAAACTAATCTGGTAATCAGACAGTGGCGGCCGGTCAATATGGGGCGCAGGGGTGCCTCCCCCCTTAAAGTTAGGCAGAGAAGAATGCTCCTTTAACATGTAATTATTTAACATAATAATTATTTATTTTAATAATTAAATAAAGTCATTTAGTCACAATATTCAGCTGTATTTCTTAATATAATTTATTTGCAATTAAAAAAAAATCTAAACTGTATTACGTTCATTTGTGTTCGTGTACGCGGGGCGCCGGACAAACGAGTGTCTATGTAGGCACATGCGTTTTTGAAAAGCATGTGACCTGAGGCTTAGCTCTGATTGGATTTTTTCAAATCATCCTTCGGGCGCAGCTCTGTGCACCCTGAATCCTCCCACTTTTGTTCTTAGCGAATCAATATTGTTTTTAAATATTTGGGCTCAGGTGATTGGACCATTTTCAACGAGTCTTTTCCAGCACTTCTTATGGCAAGCGGAGCTGTGAGCATGTGAGTAATGCCTTTATTTTATGCTAGTAGTAATGATACTTAATCACCTGATAAATGCCTATTTACAGGCGAGTATTAAAAGTTTAATTTTAATTTTGTTTGCGCCCCCCCAAATATTTTTTGCACCAGCCGCCACTGTAATCAGGTCTGGATATTGAAGAAAAATATAAGAATATCTGATAAATGCAAAAAGCTTTACCACTGATATGTTGGCCTCTACAAGGTATTACAGCAAATAATTGAAACTTGACTTTGAACCACTAAACCTCTAAAAATAGGTGGACGAGTACCATATCCACTGAGAATCATTTTAAATTCTAGCTGCTGTGTGTGTGTGTGTGTGTGTGTGTGTGTGTGTGTGTGTGTGTGTGTGTGTGTGTGTGTGTGTGTGTGTGTGTCTGGCATCAGGAAGTTAACAGGGAATTCTTTGGGTCGCGGGTTGGTGCCAGGACATTATATGGTTGTTAAGTTTAAGGCGAGCACACAATTTCCATAGAATGAGTCATTAATTACTTTTTGATTTGGTGAAGAAATAAATACCCAAAACATTCCCTGTTACTTTCCTGGTTCCAGGCACACAAACACAAACACAAACATACCATATATACAGTGGCAAGAAAAACTATATTACTAAATTATATACTGTATTTTGGAATTTCATGGTTTTCTGCATTAAATTACATGTGATCTGATCTTCAAGTAAGTTACGAGTATTGACAAATATAATTGTGCCTATATATTAATGGGCTAAATAAAAACATAAAAGATTGAATTTCTTTGTTGTTGTGTACTATTTAACACACATTATATTTGTCAATACGCTTGACTTAGACTTGACTTATGACAAATTATTGCATGGAACTATGAGGTTCACCTACTTTTTCTTGCCACTTTATACACTGTATACTCAAGTCTGGATAATGAAGAAAAATTTTATATTACGTGATGGACGCAAAAAGCTTCACTACCGATATGACGGCCCCTACAAGGTGTTACAGCAAATAATTGATGTAACCTTCAAACTTGACTTTGAACAACTAAACCTTTATAAATAGATAGACTAGCCACATATTCACTGAGAATGGAGGACCACATTGTTTTAAACAATCTTTAAAGTGTGCCTGTAGGGCAATAACTTATATACTGTAGGTAGGAGACCAGAATATGCTTAAACGTTACATTCACCACCGTGACAGGATGACCACAGGAGATTTAAATCCAGTCGCCTTTTAAAGTCATCCCTGAAATGCCCACCAGGTGGCGTAAAGGGACATTTTGCAAAAAGGCTGAAATCTCCTCTGCAGAGGATGCCCCTATTGTATATTCACGTTTCATACAAATTACATCATCTGAAATTTGTTTTTCATTAGTTTGTGTAAAAACATTTCGGATTGCGAGTGACGTGGTTTACGAGTGTTCCGCAAACCGAGCAGAGATTTTTAATACATTTTTAATCAGAAACCGAGCAAGTATTAGTTTACGTGCGCCAAGTTTCACGTATCACGCATGCGACTCTTATTTTGACACCGAACAAGTGATCACAACTGAGCCAATGATTTTTCTCTCTCTTGCGCTGCGGGAATTATGGGTAATCGTCTCCCCTGCTGCATCCCCTGTGTCAAAATAAGAGTCCCCTGCTGCGTCTTAGTGCTCGTCTCTTATAATCAACATCTACCTCTCTCTTCTGTTTGCGCGCGCATAATTTGACACTGTGCCCCACACACCGACACACACACACATATACACAGATCTCCCTTTTTTCCCTCGCTTTTTTTTACCCTCAAGTTCACAGAAACCAGTACAGAATAGCACACCCTGTTTTCTTTCATTATTTTACAAAACCATAACATTTTGTCATTATTTACCTTTATTTAACCAGGCAAGACAGTTTAAGAACAGGTTTCTTATTTACAACTGTGGCCTGTCATCACACTTATAATGCATTGAGTGTGCACTACTATTCAGCTTTGACACTTGGCATACACTTAAACATAAGCATTTTTCTAGGTTACCGTTAGAGCTAGTGGCCATGTAAAGTTGCATATTTCAGATATTTGAGCGGAGTCAAAATATTAACACTGATTATCAATTATCCCCCGGTAAAGTAAGGTAAATTAAGGATGTCTTGAAACATAATGCAATAACTAGTTTCATTTATTTATTTTTTATATTGCATAAAAAATCATGGGTGGTGTTTAGAGTGATTAAAATTTACTTGAAAGTATCTGATAAATTACAAACTGTAATAAAACAGTATTAAACACAAATTCAGGCAATTTACCTCATGAACAGCTATAACATTGTTCTCACTGTGCATTAAATATATGTGCAATATTGTGTGCAACACCACTGTGCAATATATGGTGCAATACTACAGATATTTATTTAACTTATTTGTAAGTATCTCACACCCTACTCCATTTGATGTTAAACCAAAAAGCCATCCATATTTATTTATTGATTTCTTTTTTCCCCCGTTTTGTGTCACACTGTTTTGTCTGTCACTAAAACAAATTCCTTGTACGTGCAAGCGTACTTGGCAGTAAAACTCTTCTGATTTTAATTCTGAAATTAACAGGTAACCAATGAAGGGCCTTCAAAAGCGGAGTCACATGATCCCTTTTTATTATGATACCATAATAAAGAGAATTGCAATAGTCAAGGCGAGATGTAATGAAAGCATGAATCACCATCTCCAGTCTTATAAGTGAGAAAAGGTTTAATTTTTGCAAAAGTACGGAGCTGATAAAAACTAGATCCGATTATGGTAGAGATTTATTTATCAAATTTTAATCTAGCAGGAAACCTAAGTTCCGAACCTGTGAGGACCTAAAGGCTGATAGAGGACCCAGTTCAAAATCAGGGGCCTTCATGTGTTTCGAAGAGCCGAAGACTATCACCCCAGTTTTCTTTTCATTAAGGGATAGGAACTTTTGAGATAACCAAGATTTAACTTCATCTAAACACGCTAACTCACAATTCGACGTTTTTAACTCCGGATCCATGCTGGCTGAGTGAGATCCTGAGGGAAAACAAAGGACGCGACGCGAAGCGGCGACCCTGAGGGAAACGAGCCGGCGTCAGGAACAGGCTGAGGGCCCGTGCACACCGCACATCTCTGCCTAGCATCCTGCTCGTCCAGTCCCTGGAAAACAAGCTCGATGACCTCAGGGCCAGGATAAAGTTCCAGAGAGACATTCGGGACTGCAATCTTCTCTGCTTCACTGAGAAATGGCTGAATCCAGCGGTGCCGGACCACGCCGTTCAGCCGGCCGAGTTCTTCTCGGTTCACTGCATGGACAGGACAAGGGACTCGGGGAAGACAAGGGGAGGCGGCGTGTGTTTAATGGTGAACAGTAGCTGGTGCAACAGCACGAGCGTTGTTCTTCTTGCACGCTCCTGCACACCCAACGTGGAACTTCTGTCCATCAAGTGTCGTCCTTTTTATCTTCCTCGGGAGTTTACATCGGTCATAATCAGCGCCGTTTATATTCCACCACAAGCGGACACGGACACTGCCTTATGCGAGCTGCATGAGGCTCTCACTCAGCACCAGTCACAACACCAGGACGCTGCGCTTATTGTGGCGGGAGACTTTAACAGTGCCAACCTCAAACGCACAGCGCCAAACTTTTATCAGCACATCACATGCCTGACCAGGGGCGAAAGGACACTGGACCATTGTTATACATCAGTTAAGGACGGCTACAAGGCAAAATCTTGTCCACCGTTTGGTAAATCTGACCATGCCCCCATCTTCCTTATGCCAAAATACAAACAAAGGCTCAAACAGGAAGTTCCGGTTCAGAGGGAGGTCACGCGCTGGACGGACCAATTGGTGGCCGCGCTACAGGACGCCCTCGATGACGCAGACTGGGACATGTTCCGGAACAGCTCCGATGACGTCAGCATGTTTACGGAAGCGGTTGTGGGATTCGTCGGGAAACTAGCGGATGATACCATCAGAACGTTTCCCAATCAGAGATCTCGCGCCGCTGCCTACAATGCGGGACTTGCGTCGGGGGACATGGACCAGTACAAGGCTGCATCTTATAACGTCCGGAAGGCGGTGAAAGAGCCGAAGCAGCGCTACGGGAGGAAACTAGAGTCACAACTCCAACAGAGTGACTCTAGCAGCCTGTGGCAGGGACTAAGAATGATAACGGACTATAAAGCTCCAACATCCGGTATGACGAACGCGGACATGACTCTGGCAGACGAGCTGAACACCTTTTATGCTCGCTTCGAGGCTGCAGCTAAAGACGCTAGCGATGCTAATGCTAGCGGTGATAACGGAAGGAAGTCATTGCCAGTACCGGAAATGCGTTCATCATCTCCGAGCATGACGTGAGGAGAGCCTTCAGGAGAGTGAACACCAGGAAAGCAGCAGGACCAGACGGCATCTCAGGTCGAGTCCTCAAAGCCTGCGCAGACCAGCTAGCACCTGTGTTCACAGAGATATTCAACCTCTCCTTATCTCAGTCGGTGATCCCTACATGCTTCAAAGAGTCCATCATTGTCCCTGTTCCGAAGAAACCCCATCCTGCTTCCCTCAATGATTATCGACCTGTGGCCCTCACATCAGTGGTGATGAAGTGCTTTGAATGGCTGGTCAGAAACTTCTTCATCTCTTCATTACCAGACACACTAGATCCACTTCAGTTCGCGCACCGTTCAAACCGCTCCACAGATGATGCTATCGCTCATCTTCTTCATACATCTCTCACACACCTGGACAATAGGAGGGGGAATTATGTCAAAATGACCTTCATCGACTACAGCTCAGCATTTAATACCATAATTCCCTCCACACTCACCACCAAGCTAGCTCACCTTTGTGTCAGTGGATCTCCAATTTCCTAACTGACAGACCACAGGCTGTAAGGATGGGCGGTCATGTCTCTGCCTCCATCACTCTCAGCACTGGAGCACCACAGGGTTGTGTTCTGAGCCCTCTACTGTACTCTCTGTACACACACGACTGCGTAGCCTCTACTAAGTACACCACCATCATCAAGTTTGCTGATGACACCGTCGTGGTGGGCCTGATCACTGACAATGATGAGAGGGCCTACCTGGAGGAGATTGGGAATCTGGAGAACTGGTGCCAGAGGAACAATCTCCTTCTAAACGTCAGCAAGACGAAGGAGTTGGTAGTAGACTTTAGGACAAAGCAGAAGAGGAACTATCAGACCCCTGTCATCAACAACAGCCCAGTGGAGAGAGTAGACAGTTTCAGATACCTCGGTGTCCACATCAGGCAGGACCTGTCATGATCCTGTCACATCAAAACCGTGGTGAAGAAGGCCCGACAGCGTCTCTACCACCTCAGGCGCTTGAGAGACTTTATACTGCCCTCCAACGTACTCAGGAACTTTTACTCCTGCACCATAGAGAGCATCCTGACGGGAAACATCACGACCTGGTTCGGGAACAGCACGATGCAGGACAGACGAGCTCTACAGCAAGCGGTGCTGGACCAAGGCCAGGAAGATCATGAAGGACCTCAGCCACCCCAGTAATGGACTGTTCTCTATGTTGAGGTCAGACAAGCAATTTCGCACCCTGAAGACCAATACAGAGAGACTGAGGAGGAGCTTCTACCCGCAGGCGATACGGTCTCTCAACCAGCTCACCAAACAGTACTGACTGACTCACTTTACACACCCACACGCATGCTTCTTGCACTATCTCTGGACTCTTGGGACAATAATTGCACACTCTTCACTCTACATCACTATTTATTCTATAGCACAAGTCACTTTAAGTACAAAACACTTTATAGCATACTTGAACACCCCCTGGACATCTCTATTTATATTCCATATTTTTCCATACTGTACACCTAGGTTCACCTAGGCTTTATTATATTTCTTATATCAGATATATATTTTTCTACATTTGCACCCAGGTTTTCTTATTTTCTTATTCTCTTATGTTTTTTATATTTTTATTTTCTTATACTTTTCTTATTGTATATTTTTACTGTACATATATTTTATTATTTTATTCTTAGTTAAATCTATTCTTACGTTCTTTGTTATATTCTTTTAGTGTAAATAGCCTTAAACAGTTTTTATTCTAAGGTCACGGGCAGTCGCCTAAGCATTTCACTGCATATCTGTCATGCACACTCATAACACGACCGGCACTAGGACCCGGAAGTAATACGGTCGGGTTTCAGGAAGCATAAAAGGAAACAAGATGACGCATCACATCGCTCAGTCATTGAGTTATGCCCGTGCTATCGCCGTCGCCGCTTCGTCCCAAACGTGAGTACTCACTTTCTTGGGTTATCGCTTCTGATTGGGTGTGTGTATTTAGAACGCGGGTTTATTTGTGTAAACTCTTGCTCTCGCTTCGGGAGAGTTCTAAGAATAACTTGCGTGGTTATCCTGCCTACTCGCGCTACTTCCGCGTTTGGGTTTACCATCCACGCTACAGGGCTAACTGCTAAGTCTTCTGCTTCATCTCCGGTTAGTCCGTGACAGAATGACTGAGCCACCGGCAGTAAACCCAGCGGAGTTTGCTCACCTCTGATGTGGGACGGCATGCTAAGCTGATCGATCAGCTCCGCAGAGGTCGATCGCTCCGCACGGAGCTCCAGGGCGTCGCGGCCTTGCGCCGCGAGGTGGCGGAGCTGCGACAGGAGAATGCGCGGTCCTCCGCGGGGCGGCCGCTCAGCCGGCTGTGGCCACGCCCATCGCAGCGGCTGCTGCGCCGCCAACTCCCTCTCCACCTTCTGATGTTTTCTTATCTTTACCGGATAAATGGAATGGCACGGATGGGAAGTGCAGTGTTTTTCTAACTGCGTTGGATCTTGTGTTTGAGTTTAATTCCACCAGATACTCCACAGACCGACTGCGCATTGCTCTTCTCGTCTCGTTGCTATCCGGGCAGGCAGCTGAGTGGGCCACGGCGGTTCTTCGTTCGGATTCAGATGTCGCCTACTCCTACACCGAGTTCACCCGCCAGCTCAAGCTCACCTTTGAACATCCAGCTGCTGAGGTGGAGACCGACTCCAAGTTGTATCATCTAAAGCAGGGAGGGTCGTCCGTGAGCCGTTACACCGCGGAGTTTCGTACTCTCGCCGTACAGACCGACTGGGGAGACTCCGCACTCCGGACGGCCTACTACGAGGGACTGGCTGCACGGATAAAAGACGAGCTCGCCGGACGAGAGCTTCCAGCTACCTTGGAGGGTTTAATTCAACTCGCCCTCCGGATCGACCAACGGCTGCTCGTTCGCCCCAAGCCAGCTCCTCGTACCCTGCCACCCACCATGACTGCACTACCACACACCACGCCCTTCCTCTCCCGCTCACCAGTTCCAGAAGTTCACGCCCCATTCACTGCAGCACCCACCAGGACCGTCGGTACTCCACCTCCCGCCGTGGTTGACACAGGAGTCGGGGAACCCATGCAATTAGGGCGCGCCTCCTTGACCGCTGCAGAACGGGAACGCCGATTCAGAGAGGGGCTCTGCGCGTATTGTGGATCTTCTGCACATCATCGGGCCATCTGTCCTCTGCGGCCGGGAAACGCGCAGCCCCGGTGAGAAATGGGAGGAACTCACCGGGTCCCATGTCCCTCTCCACCACCATGACCAATGATTCCCGTCTCACGGTTAAAGTATATCTCCAGTTTGGCCACAAACGGGTCGGAAGTACCGCGTTCGTCGACTCCGGGGCAGCAGGTAACTTCATTGACTCTTCCTATGCCAAAAAATTGGGGATAAAGATTGAGGCGTTATCCCAGCCTGTAACCATTACATCAGTCGATGGTCGGCCTCTCTCCTCCAGCCCCATATCCTTTCAAACCCAACCTATCACCCTCATCATTAACCAACATCAAGAACAGATCCAGTTTCACACCACCACTATCTCCTCACCACCTATCATCCTCGGACACCCTTGGCTGCTGCAGCACGACCCGCTCATATCCTGGACCCAAAGCCGGATCCTCCAATGGGGGCCGACCTGCACTGAGCTTTGCCTACGGGCCGAGGCTGGGACGTGCTCTAGGGAGTCCGAGGCCCCCGATGTCGACACAGATAAAATCCCGCTAGACTACCGGGACCTGGCTGAAGTCTTTTGTAAGAGACGTGCGACCCATCTACCACCTCATCGCTCATACGACCTGGCGATCGATCTTCAGCCAGGTGCGACACCACCCCGCGGCCATCTCTATTCATTGTCCAACACCGAGACGCAGGCGATGGAGGAGTATGTTTCCAGTGGACTTCGCCATGGTACCATCCGGCCCTCCTCCTCACCTGCCGCTGCGGGGTTCTTTTTCGTGAAGAAACGCGATGGTAGTCTACGTCCCTGTGTCGATTATCGGGGGCTCAACAATATTACCATAAAGAACCGACATCCATTGCCTCTTACCAACTCTGCCCTGGACGCCCTCTCTGGTGCCACCATCTTCACTAAGTTGGACCTCCGGAGCGCCTACAACTTGGTGCGCATCAGAGAGGGCGATGAGTGGAAGACGGCCTTCATCACCCCCACAGGACATTACGAAAGTCTGGTCATCCCGTTTGGTCTCTGCAACGCACCTGCCGCTTTCCAACAGTTCATAAATGACGTTCTCAGAGACATGTTAGGCCGTTGGGTGTTCGTCTACCTGACGACATCCTCATCTACTCCCGAACACTCAACGAGCACATCCAGCATGTCAGAGCGGTTCTAAAGAGATTGCTCGCCCACCAGCTGTACTGTAAGTTGGAGAAGTGCGCTTTCCACGAGCGCTCCACCACGTTCCTGGGTTTTGTCATCTCGCCCCAGGGTGTGGCCATGGACCCGCAGAAATTGGAAGTTGTGAGTCATTGGCCCCTACCCAAGACTCTTAAACAGCTCCAGAGATTTCTCGGGTTTGCCAATTTTTATCGCCGCTTTATCCGGGACTACAGTACCGTTGCAGCGCCACTAACCGCTCTGACCCGCCCATCATCTCACCCTTTCAATCTCACCCCAACTGCTGTCTCCGCCTTCCATGAGCTCTGTCGCCGCTTCACCACTGCTCCCATCCTCCTTCACCCGGATGCTGATAAACCATTCGTTGTGGAGGTGGACGCTTCGGATGTGGGCGCCGGGGCTGTTCTCTCCCAGCGAGGTCCAGACCAAAAACTGCATCCCTGCAGTTTTTTCTCCAAGAAATTTGACGCCACTCAGCAGCGATACGGAGTAGGGGACCGCGAGCTGCTGGCCATAAAGTGGGCCTTGGAGGAATGGCGACACTGGCTCCAGGGCGCCAGAGAGCCGTTCATCGTCTGGACCGACCACCAAAACCTCATTACAATCCGCACGTTAAAACAGCTGAACCCCAGACAGGCGCGATGGGCACTATTCTTTGAAAATTACAATTTCCACCTGTCATACCGCCCGGGGTCCAAGAACACCAAAGCCGACGCCCTCTCCCGACAACACGAGGAAGACGTCCCCCGGGCGGACCCCGCGCCTGTACTACCAGCCACCAAGATCCTCGCACCGCTCAGGTGGGACCTGGAGACGAGGGTTCGCCAGGCACAAGCTACGGAGACCGCACCAGCAGGTGTGCCGCCTGGCCGACTCTACGTCCCCAACGCCATCAGGGCCGAAGTGCTTCAGTGGGGACACTCCTCCCCCCTTTCAGGACACCCCGGGAGACGGCGGACCCTACTGTTTGTACAACGTGCTTTCTGGTGGCCCAGTATGAAGAAGGACGTAGATGAGTTCGTCCAGGCGTGCCCAGTGTGTGCCAGGTCCAAGGACAGCAACAGACCATCACCCGGGGAACTTCAACCACTCCCGGTTCCCCGCCGACCCTGGACACACATTGCCGTTGACTTCATCACGGGCCTGCCGGTTTCGGAAGGAAAGGACACCATCCTCACCATCGTCGACCGGTTCTCCAAAGCTGTTCACCTGGTGGCCCTCTCCGGACTCCCGTCAGCTAAAAGGACCGCTGAGCTGATATTAGAGCACGTAGTCCGCCTGCATGGGTTCCCAAAGGACATCGTCTCGGACAGGGGGCCCCAGTTCACGTCCCGGTTCTGGAAGGCCTTCTGCCGTCTGATCAATTCCACCTGCAGTCTGTCCTCCGGTTACCACCCACAGACTAACGGTCAGACGGAGCGAACCAACCAACAACTGGAGCGCTACCTGAGATGCTTTATTGCTGATCGCCAGTGCTCCTGGGCCCGCTACCTCATTTGGGCTGAGCTGTCACACAACCTCCACCTATCTTCTGCCACCAACCTAAGCCCATTTGAGGTATGCTACGGCTTCCAACCTCCGATGTTCGATCATCAGGAACCGGAGGTGGAAGTGCCGTCGGCCCAACAGTTGGTTCGCCGGTGTCGACGGCTTTGGAGACAAGCAAACCACGCCATTCAAAAGGCCAATCGCCGCTACACCCTGCAACATCGCCGTCGACACCCACCGGGACGAATGTACCAAGTAGGTGATAAGGTATGGCTCTCAACAAAAAACCTACACCTGCAGACTGAGTCAAGGAAACTATCACCCAGATTCATCGGACCATACCGCATCAACCTCCGGATTAACCCTGTCACCTACCGGCTCCAGCTGCCTGCGGCGCTCCGGATCCATCCGGTATTCCACACCTCCCAGCTCAAACCCTTCACCACCTCACCTATGGTTCCACCCACCCACCCTGCTCCTCCTCCCCGTATGATTGAGGGTGGTCCCGCCTACACCGTTCGCCGGATCCTTGACTCACGTCCTCGGGGCAGAGGGCTCCAGTACCTGGTGGATTGGGAAGGTTACGGTCCCGAGGAGAGATCTTGGATTCCGGCTCGGTTCGTCTTAGACCCCGAACTCATCCGGGACTACCGTCGTCGGGTATCCTCCACCCCAGGACCGTCGAGAGTCGGTCCTGGACGGGGGGGTACTGTCATGCACACTCATAACACGACCGGCACTAGGACCCGGAAGTAATACGGTCGGGTTTCAGGAAGCATAAAAGGAAACAAGATGACGCATCACATCGCTCAGTCATTGAGTTATGCCCGTGCTATCGCCGACGCCTCGCTCGTCCAAACGTGAGTACTCACTTTCTTTCTTGCTATGCTTCTTGATTGGGTGTGTGTATTTAGAACGCGGGTTTATTTGTGTAAACTCTTGCTCTCGCTTCGGGAGAGTTCTAAGAATAACTTGCGTGGTTATCCTGCCTACTCGCGCTACTTCCGCGTTTGGGTTTACCATCCACGCTACAGGGCTAACTGCTAAGTCTTCTGCTTCATCTCCGGTTAGTCCGTGACAATATCGTACTGTGTATGACTGTGTATGTGACAAATAAAATTTGAATTTGAATTAGAATTTTTAACAAAGCAGCCATGGCCAAGCCATCATTTTTCTTAAAAGGTAAATAAATTTGTGTGTCATCAGCGTAAAAGTGGAAGGATACCCCATGCTTCCTAAAAATGGAGCCCAGTGGCAGCATGTACTGTACAATAAAAATAGAGTAGGAGCCAATACAGAGCCTTGTGGAAGACCACAGGGAAAAGAAGTCGACGAGGAGAAATCTCCTATCCTAACCACATATAAAAGAATTCCATGTCAACCACGCCAAATGAATCAATAATTTGATTTGTCACATACAGTGGTCTACAAATTCCAGACAGAATAGAAACTTATATTCTGTGATATATGTGCAAATATATGTTGTCATTGTGTAGTAAACTGACTGTGTGCTAAATTTGATCAGTTATTGTTATGGTTCTGTATTTAATATAGTCATAGTCATATAGACATAGTCTGGTGGGAAAGCCTATTCAGTCTTTCAGTTTGGCCCGAAGTAACTAGAGTCTCTTGTGAGATGCCAGCTGCTGAAACATTTTGTGATTTAGGTGATTATCGCTTTTACTAATGCACTGTCCCCTGAACCTGCTCCGCCTGATGTAAATGTCTAGTCAAACAGGCAATTCAGTCCTGGTGATGTGCTTGACACACCTTCTCACTCTTCTCAAGTCGTTTTTCCTGGGAGCTGCTATTCCCATACCAGATGGTAATATTTCCAGAGACAATGGACTGGATGATGGAGCTACAGAAGGTTTTGCTCTCTGAAGCAAAACAAGCACTGCTTATCCTTCTTCACCAGGAAAGAGATATGAAGTGGCCAGGACAAGTCCTCAGAGATATGGACACCCAGATACTTGTAGCTGGTCACCCTCTCCACCAGAGTCCCATTGATCTTAAGTGGCATGTATACCACCACCTCCTTGGTCTTTGAGACATTTAAGCTTTTTTGACACGAAAATGATGTCTGCTATCTCCTCTAGATGAACTGTCTCATCATTCTTCCGGATCAAGATAACCACCACTGTGTCATCTGCGAATTTCCTAATAAAATTGGAACTGTGTCAAGCATAGCAGTCATGGATATACAGAGAGAAAAGCAGGGGACTCACATCCTTGAGGTAATCCGAAGTTCAATGTGATGCTTTCTGAGAATCAATGTCCGATCTTTAACACCTGTGGTCTGTTCGTCAGGAAGCTCAGGATCCAGAAGCATAAGCGACAGACTCACAGTTCTTTTGCACACTGAGCTATATGATCATCTGTGCTTCTGTTTTGACAGTAAGCAAATTGCAGCAGATCAAGCTATTTTGGTAACAAAGCAGAGATAAGATCCTTTACAAGTCTCTCAAAGCATTTCATCACTGCTGTTGTCTGAGTCACAGGATGGTAATCATTTAACCAGCGGGGTTGAATTTTTTTGGGAACAGGATTATTTGAAACATGTAGGGACAGTAAAAGAGGCAAGAGACATATTAATTAATACTGTAACCCTTAGGGTTCGACAGCATCGTTGAAAATGCCAATAATTTTTTTTCAATCAAGTTTTTGTTAATTAAATTGTATTGTAGCAAACCAGAAAAAATGTGTACAACCATAGATGTTTTTCTTTCCAAAAAGTTAATTGCCAAATTAATGTTTGTTCTTAAATTAATGTTAAAATTAAAATACAGACGTATGTCAGATTCTTATCCCCACACATGTTGGAGACCCGCCCCCGCACCCAGCACTCAATTCACATGCACGATTTATGTAAACGGCTCTATTCAGATGTACGTAAATGCTAATTGCTGTGTTGTTTGGAGGGAGTGATGTGCTGATGCATGCCAAAGCCCAACAGAACAGGAAGGGCTTAAATAAAGAAATTTTTTTCTTCTTCACATAAATATAATATGTTTCTTCAGTTTCAAATAATCATTCAATGCTGGTTACAAACAGAAAAAGCATAATAATAATAATAATAATAATAATAATAATAATAATCATCATGCTTTTTTGCTGTTTGTGTCCAGCGTGGAATGATTACTTGACCACGAATGGCTGGAATAATGAAATAAAGCTGTATGCGTTCACTTTTAAAAAATGCAGTGTTTCAGCAAGTATATTTTTGTGCTCTGTTGTTTTTTTGGGGTACTGACTTTATATTTTGCATGCTTCGCAAAAGTTGCCCTCTTTGTGGTTTGTGTATACTATGACTGAATCAAAGCTGCTCATATCAGCTGCCTTGTGATCAAAGGGGAGATGAAAAGTAAGTGAAATGTGTACCAAAACCAGCAGCTTTATTTAATTCATAAAATACTCACATCATGATCAACAACATAGCACAATGCATGTTGTCTGTGAATGGCTGAAACGTGGTTGTGAATAAGACTTATAATGAATGTAAAAAGCGTGCTTTGCAGAGTTTTGATCAAAAGGCAGATGAACATGCAAGCGCCGATACAGAGATTTATTTTTTAAAATGCTGTTTATTTTTACATAATCCCCCAGAAATACAACAAACACAGATTTATACTCGCTAAATAAGTGCTGCCTTTGCGGCGTTGCGAAAAAACGCGCTCCGATTTGAGATGCTTTATTTCAGTCATAATATACTATAGCATATTTTTTATGGAATAAAATTTATGACAAAAATAATTGTGCGTAAAAAAAGATTTGTGAATAATTCTGTGTTTTATCCGAGTTGGATTCCAAAGCGTATGGTCGTGACAGTTTACAGACACAAAACATGTCCCCCTCTGTTACATGGACAAATTGAAAAAATACGCCCACGAATGTTTTATGTTATACCACTGTCAAAAATATGTCATCAAGGCATGCACAGACACTACTATTCGAAGGACGATGAAGCGATTTGGTGCATGCCATCATTCTAAACTCCTAAAATCTTACCTACTGTAGTTACATCTCTGTAATTTAACTTCTCTTAAACATGTCCGAATCTGTGGGGAAAAAAAACGGTGGCCAAATCAATTTCTCTTCCCTTGGCTAGTAATGTCTGTGCATGCACTGTGAGTTTTGTGTCTGTAAACGGTCAAAGTCATATATTTCGTATTTTTGTACTATAACAAACACACAAAATCTCGTATCTGTAAGCTGTCGTGGCTGTAGATTTTGGAAATCAACTCAGACGAGGTCGAAATCTCCTATCCTAACCACATATAAAAGAATTCCATGTCAACCACGCCAAATGAATCAATAATTTGATTTGTCACATACAGTGGTCTACAAATTCCAGACAGAATAGAAACTTATATTCTGTGATATATGTGCAAATATATGTTGTCATTGTGTAGTAAACTGACTGTGTGCTAAATTTTATCGGTTATTGTTATGGTTCTGTATTTAATATATTCATAGAATGAATATATTCATTTAATATATGAACCTGCTCCGCCTGATGTAAATGTCCAGTCAAACAGGCAATTCAGTCCTGGTGATGTGCTTGACACACCTTCTCACTCTTCTCAAGTCGTTTTTCCTGGGAGCTGCTATTCCCATACCAGATGGTAATATTTCCAGAGACAATGGACTGGATGATAGAGCTACAGAAGGTTTTGCGCACACTCAAGGATCTCCTAGCTCAGCTCTCTGAAGCAAAACAAGCACTGCTTATCCTTCTTCACCAGGAAAGAGATATGAAGTGGCCAGGACAAGTCCTCAGAGATATGGACACCCAGATACTTGTAGCTGGTCACCCTCTCCACCAGAGTCCCATTGACCTTAAGTGGCGTGTATACCACCACCTCCTTGGTCTTTGAGACATTTAAGCTTTTTTGACACGAAAATGATGTCTGCTATCTCCTCTAGATGAACTGTCTCATCATTCTTCCATGTGGCTGTAGATTTTGGAAATCAACTCAGACAAAACACAGAATTACACACACCTTTTTTTACGCAAAATTATTTTTGACAGTGATTTTATTCCATCATGTTTGCTGTGTAGTTGTGGGTGTTTGTATGTGTGCATAAGAATTTTATTTCAATTAAGGTTTAGAAACCATTTGTGTTTATCTCAAACGAAGACTAGTTTGTGCATGAGTGCATAGGTGTTAGGAGCTGAGACAATAAGAGATCTGGTGAAACCAGATACAGTACAGTCCTCAAGAACGTTATTATATACACAAATAAAGCAAATAATCAGACATTCATTAAAACACTGGAATTCCTTGATCAGCTAGATGTGATACTGTAAATGGATTTCAAATGCAAATTGACAGAACATCAAATATAACATGAATCATTTTGGGCCAATAGCTTCAAATGAACATCATGTATTTTCTCTCTCCTTAAGGCTTAAACCCATTTATTTATTTATTTATTTACAAATTAAGTAAATGTACTTATTATATTATTATTATTTTTTTTTTTTACTTCTGTTGGTTTACTCAGGCAAATGTTGTCAATGTTGTCATTCACAGAGAAAGTTTCACAAAAGTATATGGAATGATTGCTAATTTTAATTCCCTCTGAAGGTGCTTAGTGAAATCAGGCCACTTGCATATGACCACATGTGTGATACTGTATATGCATCTCACAACAGACCCTTGAAAAATATTAACATAACCACACTGTGTACTCGTTCCTATTACTCATTATTATGTATTTCCTTCTAAGAAAATAAGAATGTTTCAATAGTAGCAATGTAACTAAAAAATCTAATAAATAAATAAATAAATAAATAAATAAATACAAAAAATAAAGAAAATATTTTTATTTGTGTCTAGCTATCACCTTAATTTTCCTTTAGGATAACGGTGTGTTTTGTTAGAGGGAGATGTCATCACACAAATCCCATGTGCCTAAAGGTATATTAGTCTTGAGATTTAGAAACAGGTCAACTACATAATGTATATCAGAATATTTTTTATTGATACATAACATATTCTTGAGAAAAAAAGTCACCGGAATAACAGAAATATATATTGCAGCTCATAATTATATTTATGCATTTAAAGGTTTAGATCCAGTAGTAAATGATAGAGAGGGAAATGTCCATTATTAGACCAAGCACTGTCAGGATGGAGGAAGAAGGTCCTTTTTATTATTTATTTTCTCAATGCCTCCATTCTTTACCTAGAACACACACAAAAAAGAAATATGCTTACAATTTAAAGTTTTCATAGGACATTCATACAAGTGTTTTGTATGTAATTAATTCAGATTTCCTTATATTTCTAATGTATTTATGACAGTAATACTTATATATTAAATTATGTTTTAATTAATATTTATACAATTACCTGGAATAAAGATGAATGAGCAACTGAAAAGATGTTTCTAACAAAATGTCTATAAAGCTGCTACTATTAATTAAACACTGGACACATTTTAGATACTTGTGAAATATATTTATGATTACCACATGCAGTAAATTTTGTGATAACAAATGAAATATATATATACATCTGAGCAGTTGGGGTTAAGGGCCTTGCTCAAGGGCCCAACAGGGACAACTTGGTGGTAGTGGGATTTGAACCTGGGACCTTCCGAACCGTAGTCCAATGCCTTAACCACTGAGCTACCCCAGTCTCCCCAACTTGATATTAATGTACCAAGATACAACTTGAATTAAATGTACCTTAGGAACAGCAATAAAATTGGACATCGTTAAGGGCGGTGTCATCTCCAATTCCCTGTGGACGCTCGACTTTTGTTTGGATCCCACAAATCCCTTTCCCAACACACGGAGCACTCCATACACCCCAGCTTCCCCAGGGCATGCCATAGCCAGTGAGTATTTCTCCCGAGCTGCACTTAAATCTTTTTTTTTTTTAAAGACCAAGCGTAGCATTATTCCTTTAAGCCACATTTATTAATATAAATCACCAGAGATTAAAAAAAAAATCTGCTTAATGAGTAATTAACACAGCTTTAAAAAGCTAATTATAAACTTATATACAGAGATTTCAAATAAACATTTTCTTTTAATACTGAATTACAAGCAGTTATTAGATTAGATATTGGTCACCTTATGTTGTTGGCAGCGGTATCATCACCAAGTCTTTGATGGCCTTCTACAAGTAGTTGAAATGACGTTAACACTTCACCTCTTCTGCACCAAATGTCCTGTGTCCTGATCCCCCAGCTTTAAGGGAAAAAATATATTCTATGTACTGTCTGAGAATTTAGGATTAGACAAAATCTAGGTTTCTATGTTTAGATGATAGATGTTTTATTACATATTTAATTCCTATTAGACGAGGTGTTAAAGCATAAGCAAAATGCATCATTATACTATACTAAAGTTTAAGATAACGTGAACTAACAGTAGGCAATCTATTGCCACAGAGGTTAAAGGTCATGTCATGTTAGGGACAAATGAGCTCTTTTTGTCAACAACAAATATACTCAGAATCTTTTTTTTTGTATGTGTGTGTGTGTGTGTGTGTGTGTGTGTGTGTGTGTGTGTGTGTGTGTGTTTGGGGTAAGCTCCTAGCCAAGTTAGGTAAATGATGGCCCTTTTAAAGATCTTAAACCTTGAACTGATTGACTCAACTTTGTAACTTTTGTTTTGATTGAACAGGAGACAAACCAACTACTATTTCATGTTCACCCATTTAAAAAAACAAGGATGTATTTTTTGGCCATTTAAGCCCTTGCTATTAATATACTATACTTTCCCACTTCACATATTAGAATATTATTATACAATATACTGTATGTTATTTAGGCACAGTAATTTTAAAATACAGTACATTAAAAATAGCACGAAACCTCTACATAAGTAAAAGAAATAGCAAAACTGGATAGACAGAATTTAATAAAACTTTGCAGGACTTCGATATCTACCGGACGTTTAACCTGCAACCTAAGTGAAATTTGAATGTTGATGAGTCGGAGCAAAAGTAAAAAAAATAATTAAATGAGCTAAATAAGTAGTATTAGGTATTACTGCACATGATGCAGTAGTTCTAAGAAAAAACCTAATCTTCCTGATATTGACATGATGTGGGTGGTATTGCAGGTTGTTATTGTGGGCTTTAAAGGGCAGGCATAGACCCAGAGGGTTTCTCAAACATAAAAAGTATTTTATTTAAACAAAACAGTGTGAAATCCCAAAGAAACTATATAAACACATTCAACCTCTGAACACAGGAAGAAATTTACCCGTTGGCTATTTAACTAAACACACAGACTCCTCAGAGCTTACACACAGGTCTAGAGCTAAACAAAAACCAGACTAGAGAGGACCCTAGAGACTAGGGGAGAAAGTAAAAAACATGAGAAACTAGAAACAAAAGGAACTAGAGACACACTGAACAATACTTACACAAGACAAAAAGGGGATACTCAAAAGTACATGTAGCCAGACACAATAATACAAAAATTTAGAGCCAACTTAAAACAGATGTCCACTAAATATTATTAATGCTCGACCCAGTTTGCAAGCACTAACAGCTTTTTATAAACAGATCTAATGAGCTACCTCGGTCCAGGTGAACTCTGTCATCACCTGACCGAGGTGCCTTCTGGGAAACTGAGTCACTCTAGGGGTGGGCCCTTACAGATATGGATTTTTGATTTCTCATCTGTGATTCATTCTCCGATTACTAAACAGGGAGTTTATTTGCCTGATGACAAAAGAATTACATCTTAGTGTAAACAAGGCGTAAGATACTCAACCTTACAAAATTTGTATTACTAAGTTAGGCAGAGAGTTCCATTGTACAGACAGGTAGGCAGATGTATAAAATAATAATATCACTAATTATATGATTACATTTATAAATATGATTACCTTAAAGCTGATCAGCTTATTTTTAGCCGTAGCCTTTTAATTATTTCTACAAACTCTTTTCCTGTCAATGATGCATACTTCAGTTAGTGTAAAATTAACAATTTTGTTTGCATATGAAACTTTACCTTCCTTCATCAGACCGGACTGTGGAATAGTTCTGAGTATCTGATAGGGGGCTGGTGCAGCGAAGGGCAATTCCATTTAGGGCTGTGTCATCCCTCCGTCCTTGTGGTTGTTCAACCTGAAATGAAAACATATGAAAAATAATTAAATTATCCAATAAAAATTTATTCATATGGACGCTATATGGCATACGTAATATTTAATTGGGACATCTTTTGACTTGATTACAACCGTGGCATCATTTTTATCACAATATCACAACAATTAGTTACATCCAGTTGAAAAACTTATTTGTGTTTAATTTAACAGAATGCACTTACTTTGAGAGCAAAGCCTGTAGCATAGGTTCCAGAGGGACACATCTCTATACACCTCCATGAGCCCCATTTTCCTCCATTAGTAACTTTAATCATGGTATTATCTGGATTCCCAACCTGTGCATTACTAACATTTATTAATTGCCCAAAAGAAAGAACAAACAGAGGAAAAACAATTCTAAGCACAAAATCCATGCTTTCTGATTAACCTTGATTCAAAATAGTTAGGTTATTAGATTAACACAGGCTTCCGTCTTAAAATAGCAACTGAACTCTTGCAAATTTAAAATACACTGAGGACTACATAAGACTATTTATATGCTGCTCTCACTGCTGACAAGGGGGGAAAAACATTGGTTGCCTGAGTCTCCTCCTCTTTCAGGTAACAAAAGAACATAATTAGAAGTGCTTTTAAATATTTATATTGCACAAATTACATATTTCTATTTGAACATTTAAATATTTAAATGTTGATTCAATATTTAAACTTGATTCAATATTGAATTTGTTTTTTTAGAAGAAACCACCATAGACAGATGATGGTTAAGTGATAGCACAAGTATTACAAATAATGCTTTCTCTTCTCAGAAAAAACAAACAAACAAACGAATAAATAAATAAAATGAATAAATAATGATCTCCATGTAGCTGGCACCAGTAACAGTGATCTTTGCAATGCCTGTAATAAAAGTATTAATTGTGAGGTTGACACATGTCAAATTTTAAACAATGTTATGCTCTTTTCAGCCCATATAATTGTAAGTCTCAAAACAGCTAGATGAACCATATCAGATTCAGATATCTTTTTCATTATTAAATGGTTAACACCTTTCTGCATACAGTCTTATTCCCAAAGCTCAGAATCAAGTCACACATTAATTAAACGAAAATAAATAGATTAAAAACATACACACTTTTAACTTTGCAGTCGAACATAAAGTGACACTGGGGAGAAAACTACTTGAAAGGGAAATGCAAAAAACTAAGATAATAATAATAATAATAATAATAATAATAATAATAATAATTGGATAATAATATGCCACAGACTTCATACACTGTTTAATGTGTAACTTTGCTGCTGTCTGGATATGCATTTAAATGACAATTTATTTTTATTAGATTGTTAAACCTGTAAAGCACTATTATGACTGTTCCAATTATTATTCTGCATGTGATTGAGGTTTTCATGCAGCTGTAAATGTAAATGTTGATTATAACAAGTTGATTACCCGCTCTGGGGTCGCCACACTCGAACAATTAACCGAATTGATACTGACCACAATGACTTTGGAGCCAATTTCAAATTGGGTGACATTGGCAGAGGGCAGCAGCAAATTTGGCTTAGTCAGATGGGGTATTTTCTTCACATGCTGGTCTTATGAAAACTGTAACTTTTTTTTTTTTACTTTTTAATCTGCTGCTTTTAGCCTGCCATCATTAAATGCAATATTTGATTAAACATGTTAGCACTGTGACAGTTCCCAATGCACCTTTCTAATCGCAAGCAAACTGCATATGATGTTGTTCAGACAAAAATTGCTGAGGTTGTCTAGATGTTTGTAAAATTATGTAAAATCGTGCTTGTGTAGTTACAAATATTTGCTGTTCTGGTGTCCCACACCATAATGGCAGGCGCCAATGATTAACAGTAGTATGCAAATCGTCCAGCAGAGTGTGCCATCTCCACTATTCTACACAACACTTTCAGAAAATACTGTAGATGTCAGTGTACTGTTCCGTTGAATAAAGCAAAAAAAAGTCAAACTGACTGTGATGGCTCGATGGCTCGATGACTCTTGGTTGCTCAAGACCATACCATCGAGTTTTGAAAATTAATTGAGTGTTCTGTGAGGAAAGGCTAACATACTATTCCTTATTGTGATTAGAATGCATCAAACAGTACTTCTGTTCACCAAACTGTTCACCATTGACATAAAAAAAAAACTGGCCTACATCTAGGATAATCTTGAACACATGGACCTGCTGCACTTCTATTTACTAGGCATCACTTTGCTTTTACTTAAAAAAATATATATTATTATCTAAATGTTTTTATAAACTCTTAAAGTAGAGCTGGGCTTCCAAAATATTTTCCAGTATGTTACCCAGGTGATTCTCTCTTCTGTCTATTGTTATTTAATTGTTAGAAACTTAATAAAGGTAGTGGGAAGGGCAAGACTTCTCAGGGGCAATATAGAATGACATGAGGTTTAATGCATTACATTTTCATGTCTGATTGTACTGTGACATAGTCACGGTATGGTAAGCTAAGTTAACACAAAGAAGACAGATACCATTTAGTGCAGTATTATCACCAATTAGTAGCAATTCCAAGTAACCTGAAAAAATATGAATACTGAAGAAATACCTTATTAATGTAGGCAGCAAGATGCATAATGGTTAGCACGGTGGGTGCAATTCATGCCTTCTGTCAGGTTTTTAACTGTGTGAACCTAGGCTCAGGCTACTGGATAAGCTAATGAGGTCTAATGTAATAAGGTTGTTTCATCTAACGTCATCTTATATACAGTACTGACAGAATGGCATTCTTCATACAGAGAAGCATTGTTTTTACATAATAGACCTAAAGGAGTTCATCTGTTGCTTTTTGAAGGAATCATTAAAGCATTTGTAAACACAGACAAAAGATCATTTAGAGTATGTCTAGCACCTATAAAAATTCTCTACTCCAACAACTACGAAGTAATATCTACCAGCAAAGGGTGAACCAACAAAGGGTGTCAATCTCTGTAAAGATCAGCAATCAGGATAATTCAGGACTCACCTTATAATCAGTCATTTAGAATGTATCCCCGGCTCTCTCGATCATCAAGAAAAAACTATCGGGAGCACAGCACTTGGGGTACTAGCCTCACAATAGGTGGTTCGACCCTATGTGCATAGGCGGCACCATGAAGCACGGACACGAGGCAAGGTCTTAATGGGGAAAAAGGATAATTTTATTTGCGGAAAATGGGAAAAGAAGAGCTGTAAAGAAGTGAGGATGGAATGAAAGGGAAGGAATGAAGTGAAAAGGTGCATGTGCAGGTCCAGGGCAGTGCCCTGCAGGCATGCGGGCACATAGCTGGTGAAAGGTGGTTGTGGGCAGTGTGGCAGAATGGAGCATGTGCACGCTCAGGAATCAGTTCTTCGTTCATGGCTTCTTGCCCTTGACGTGTCAAAAAGTAGAGACGACACTTTGGAGTAGAGATACCAGGAAGGAGGTCAATGGGACAGACAGAAGGCAGATGAGGAGTAAGCGACGTGGCTTGAGTTTTGTTGAAAACCAGCTTGAGAGCGTGGTACTCAGCGGGAACATTGGAGATATTAGGGGGCTCATCAGGCGTAGCTGTCGATGGCAGGCCTGGCCCCTCCCACCTCTCTCTGGGCGCGGCCTCAGATGGGAGTCCTCGCTGACATCCGTCGGCTGAGCGGCTTTCCCGGCTGGTTTCAAGGGCCTTAACGCAGGCCTTTTCCTTTTCGTTCTAAAGGTACTGAAGGAGCTCACGCAGTTTTTTCTCACGCTGTCCTCGGCACAGAGATCAAAGGCCGGTATTCCAGTGTCCAAGTCCCTAGGGCACATCATGTCTCCTCACTCACATGCCACTCTCTCATGCTCCACCGCATTACCAAACTCTGTGCCTTGCTTTTATAATTGAGCCCGAGATCCTTATAACATTAATCATCGCCAGCCAGCCCAAATAAGCCGCCCCGTCCTTGCGTATACCTGCTGAAGAGGTGCCGCCTACCTAGGGAGCCTACGAAGTGAGCAAGGGGCCATAATAGATTTGGGTGCACGCCCATCACACTCGCACTCCGTGACAGTTACATATACAGTCATACACAGTACAATATGCAGTGAAATGCTTATACTACTGCCCATGACCTTAAAAAGATTATTAATAAGAAATAATTTAGAGAATAAAATAAAAAATTTAATATTAAAAACATTATCTATAGAAAATATAGCTATAAAAGATGCAAACAAAAAATATAATAAAAGCTTAGCTGTACAAATATAGAAAATATAGAAAACTTTAGTTGTGTAAATTGAAATACAATTTAAATAGAAATGCCCGGGGAGCGTGCAAATATGCATGAATGTGTAGATGCAATGTCTATAAATGTGCAATGTGCAAAATATTAAATATAAATGTCCAGGTTGTGTGCAAACATGCATGAATAAGCAGATGTGCAATTTCCATAATTGTCCAGGGTGTGTACAAATGTCCATAAATGTGCAATGTGCAAAAATGGTGTTCTGATTGAGAAGAAGCTCCTCCTCAGTCTCTCTGTGCTTGCATCCTGATGAAAGAAAAACATCACGAGACAGCAGCACCATGCAGCACCAGCACCATGCAGGATGCTCTCTATGGTGCAGGAGTAAACGTTCCAGATCACCCTGGATGGCAGTCTGTCTCTCAAGCATCTGAGGTGGTAGAGACACTTTTTCACCACAGTGTTGATGTGACAGAATCATGACAGATCGTGCATGTTGTGAACACCGAGGTATTGGAAGCTGTCCATTCTCTCCACTGGGCTCTTATTGAGGACAGAGGTCTGACAGTTCCTCCACAGCTTTGTACTGAAGTCCACTATCAACTCATTTGTCTTGCTGATACTTAGAAGGAGATTGTTCTTCAGTTTTCCAGATTTCCAATTTCCTCCTGGCAGGCAGTCGCACTGTTGTCAGTGATCAGGCCCCCCACAACTGTGTCGTCAGCAAACTTAATCATGATGGTGGAGTTAGTGGCCACACAGTCATATGTGTACAATGAGTACAGCAGCGGGCTTAGAACACAACTCTGGGGGGCTCCAGTGGTGAGGGTGATGGAAGCTGAGGTATGTCTGTATATCCTTACCTCCTGTGGTCTGGCAGTCAGGAGGTTGGAGATCCACTCACAGAGAGATGGGCTGAGTCCGAGGTGCTCCAGCTTCGTGGTGAGTGTGAATGGAATTATAGTGTTAAATGCTGAACTGTAGTCGACATAGCTTTTTACTGCTTTTTAGCTTTTTCCTATTCTCCAGCATAGTGAGAGATTTGTGAAAGAGGTGAGAAATGGCATCATCAGTTAAATGTCTTTGACAATAAGCAAACAGTAAAGGGTCAAGTGTTACAGGTAGTGAAGAGATGATGAAGTCTCTGACCAGCTCCTCAGAGCACTTCATCACTACTGAAGTCAGGTCAACAAGGCGATAATTGTTGAGGGAAGCAGGATGGGGTTTCTTTGGGACAGGAACGATGATGGACTCTTTAAAGCATGTGGGGATTACTGACTGGGTTAAGGAGAGGTTGAATGACTCTGTGAACACAGGTACTAGCTGGTCTGCGCAGGCTCTGAGGACTCGATTTGAGATGACGTCTTGTCCCACTGCTTCCCTAGTGTCGACTTTCCTGGAGGCTCTCCTCATTTCATGTTCGGAGATATTTAACACATTTCTGGTGCTGGCAGTGTCTTTCTATCTGCAGCTGATGTAGAAAGTGTTCAGTTTGTCTGCCAGAGACACATCCGCGATT
This sequence comes from Clarias magur, assembly GCA_013621035.1. Taxonomy (NCBI): domain Eukaryota; kingdom Metazoa; phylum Chordata; class Actinopteri; order Siluriformes; family Clariidae; genus Clarias; species Clarias magur. The sequence goes on from QNUK01000257.1 coordinate 318,380, forward strand.
GTCATACCAGATGTTACTGCTGGTTGGAGCCTTGTACAGTTTCATGTCACCCAAAGTAAGTCCCACGTTATAGGCAGCAGTGTGAATCTCAGAGCATCACAGGTCGTTTCATATCAAAACATCGAAGGTGGTTTCATCCACCCACGGCTTCTTCTGATAATCTGATGGTTGTATTTTGTACGGTATCATCTACTAGTTTCACGAGGAATCCCACAACCGCTTCTGTACACATGTTGATGTCATCAGAGCTGCACTGGAACATGTCCCAGTCTGTGTCATCGAGTGCTTCCTGTAAAGCGGCTACCGATTGGTTCGTTCAGCGTGCAACTTCCATCTCAACTGGGGTTGCCTGTTTAAGCCTTTGTTTATATTTTGGAATAAGAAAGATGGCAGCATGGTCGGATTTCCCAAATGGAGGGCGAGATTGGGCCGTACTTGATTGCGTTGTAGGACATTTTGTGGTACGGTGGTGTTGGTGTTGGACGCATTTACCTCCACCATGAACTGGCGAGACGGGTCAGGATGATCAGTATTGGGGCTGAGGTGAACCTTCTCTTGAGGTAGACAAGAGCAGTAAGGAGTAGCTCTTCCTAACTGTTATTGCGTTGAGCCCTCTGTAATCTATGCACGAATGAAGGGACACGTCATTTTTTTTTTTTACAAAGAAAAATCCCGCTCTAGCGGGTGAGATGGACAGACGTAAGATACCAGCAGCAAGAGCCCCCATGATGTACTCGTTCATGGCTTCTTGCCCTTGATGTGTCAAAAAGTAGAGACGACACTTTGGAGGAGAGATACCAGGAAGGAGGTCAATGGGACAGACAGAAGACCGATGAGAAGTAAGCGACGTGGCTTGAGTTTTGTTGAAAACCAGCTTGAGAGCGTGGTACTCAGCGGGAACATTGGAGATATTAAGGGGCTCATCAGGCGTAGCTGGAGTGGAAGGCAGAGGGAGCACTGAGAGAAGACAAGACCTGGAACACGAAAGGGCTCCAGTCTGTGATGGCATGCCTAGTCCAGTAAATATGTGGGCCATGAAGCGCTAGCCAGGGAAGACTGAGAACTACACAGCATGGGATCTCTCAATAACCAACAGGCAGATCTCCTCAGAGTGGTTTCCTGAAATTCGTAGTGTAAGAGGACAGGTTTGCCATGTGATGGCGGACTTCCGTCTAGGGCCTGAACCAAGAGCAAAGGTTCGACTGGAACACATGGGACCTCTAATGCCCTAGCTGTAGTTGCGCTGATCAAGTTACGGTCAGAACCGGAGCCGATAAGGGGCCTGAACCTGGTAAGCTTGGCTGCAGATGATTAACGTAGCAGCTGAGTAGGGGACGTAGTTCTGGGAGTCTGTCTGAAGGTCTGGTGCTCCCAGCCTGACTAGAGGGCGCCTCCTTTTACCGGGCAGTTCTTAAATAGATGTCCCGACGCTCATCAGTAGAAACAGGTTCTCTCCTGGCAATGCAAATGCCTTTCCTCCTCTGAGATTGGAGTCCTGTATAACTATACGCTGAGGAAGGGGCCCATGAGCCGTCCTAGCTGGTGAGGGGGGGGGGGTTTGGTCTGCTAGCGGGGGCGATCTCCTAGAGGTCCGCCTTGACCGGAGGCACGCGTTGACCCGACCAACAAAATCCATGAGTCCGTTAAGTTGGGCGGGTAGCTCCTGAGAGATGAGTTCATCCTTGACTGACTCGGATAAACATTCGAGGAAGACGTCAGATACTGTATGGCTGTGCTGTTCCTTGGCAAAGTCTTAACAACCTGTTCCCGGCCTTCCTGCCATTAAAAAAAACATGAGAGCAATCAAAATCCCTCTTCATCTCCCTGGAGAATGACTCAAAGTTGTTACAACATGGGTCGCAGGCATCCATGAGAACCGTGCTCCACTCCCGGGTTCTGCCTGTAAGAAGGGTGATGATGTAGGCTACTTGCGACAGCTCAGAGGAGAATGTGGAGGCTTGTACCTGGCTCTCCTCCAGAGATGGACGGGGCTGGTAAGCGTGGCTCACGCGGGGTCTCAGGGCTTGTGGCAAGCGTTGAGGATAACCGGAGCTGTTGCATCTGAGTGGTGACGTCAGTGAGAGTCTGCCTGGTGGTGAGGAGTTATTGCAGTTGCTTCCCGAGGAGGGTGCAATGGCGTATGAGGGCCTCATCTTGTCATACTCTGCTGGATCCATTACGTGTGACCAGATTATTCTGTCAGAAGTAGCAAAGAGGTGGATCCAGACGCAGAGAAGCAGAGGTGGTGAAACAAAGCCGTAAAGCGTTAAATCCATCAATGAGGCAATTAATCCAAAATGTGCGACGGGAATCGGGAAAATGGGAAAACAAAGCGGAGTCAACAGCGTGAAAACTATGATGGAAAATGCGAGAAAATTGAGGCGAGAAACACACAATAATATGGCAGCGAGATAACACGCTGCGTTTCCTTATGAGCTGGAAGAATTCAGCGCCGGATGAGAAACCGGTGGGCAGAAAGGGCAGTCCGGGGGCATGTAAGCAGAGATGACAGCGTGGGAAAACATGGCCACATGATGAGAAGCACGACAGCGTGGAAAAGGAAATGTCAAGTGATGAAGGCGCACTTTGAACATGGAGTATTCGTGACAAGTTTTTTTGACAAGAGGAGTATTTCGGTATTTATAGCAATAATCTGGTCCTATCGGTGCACGCCATTAGCCTTTTAATCAAAACGCTACCATTTGTAAAGTGAATGTGAGCACCGCAGGTTCAGGCACATTGATGAGGGACTTTATTTCAGTCATGAATTCACAACCACATTCCAGCCATTATTCACGGACATGGACAAATAATGATTAAATAATTATTCAATGCTGGACACACACAGCAAAAAAGCATAATGATTACTATTATAGAACAGCCATAGAGATTTGTGTGGATTCATGTGACAAGTCATTTGTAATGCTCCTATCTGTACCCATCTCATGTTGGACTGGATGATGCGGTCATATACCTATTTCAGCATGCTCATGCTTTCCTGGGTGCATTTACTTGTACAGTAAGTATGATGTTTTTAATTTCCACAGCGTGTTTAATACAATCCAACCATTTCTACTGAGCGGGAAACTGCTCAGGATGGGCCTAAGCACTTCCATTGTGTCTTCCATTATGCAGGATAGCTTTGACTAGCCCAGGGGCAAAGTCTAGGCAGGATGGGGAGACTGACAGAGCCTGCAGATCCCCAATCCTCTTCAGAGAAGTAATAGCCATAAGAAAAACCATCTTAAGAGACAGAAGCCTGACAGGCGCTGACTCTAGTGGTTCGAAAGGAGTGTCGGCCAGGCCTTCAAGTACGATAGTTAAGTCCCATGAAGGGACCATCGCTCTAGTGGGCGGCCTCAACCGTTTAGCTCCACGAATAAAACGGGCAACTAAATGGTGCTTGCCCACAGAAACCCCGTCATTCAGAGCATGACAAGCCGAAATAGCAGCTACGTACGTTCTGAGCGTACTAGGGCATAAGCCCGAGGACAACTTTTCTTGCAGAAACTCCAGCACTGAAACAATCTGGCAGTGAACTGGGTCTATGTGTCTTGCCATGCACCAATTTTCAAATACAATCCATTTGAGGGCATAAGTTCTTCTAGTGGAGGGAGCCCTGGCACTTAAAATGGTTTCAATTATGCTGGCTGAAAGCCCAGCATGTCTCAGTTGGCCCGTTCAGGGGCCAAACATGAAGGTTCCAGAGCTCGGGCCGGGGATGAAGTATTGTCCCCTGTGCCTGAGACAGAAGATCCCTCCTCACTGGAATCACCCAGGGTGAGCCGTCGAGGAGAGATATTAGATCCGAGAACCACACTCTGGTCGGCCAATGGGGCGCTATCAATAAGAGGCGCAACCCTTGTTGACGGACCCTCGCCAGGACTCCTGGGAGCAGAACTATAGGTGGAAACGCATAAAGGCGTAACCTGGGCCACGTGTGGGCCATTGCGTCCAGACCCATGGGAGCTGTAGGAGTCAGAGAGTAGTAAAGGGGGCATTGTGCTGCTTCTTGTGAGGCAAAGAGGTCCTTCCCAAAATCTTTCCCAGATTTGACTGACTACTTCGGGGTGAAGCTTCCATTCCCCCTGTTCTACAGCTTGTCTGGATAGCAGGTCTGCTCCTACATTCATGCGCCCTGGAATGTAAATCGCCCTGAGGGAGAGGAACTTGTCTTGTGCCCAAAGCAGAACCTGGTGCGCTAGCTTGTTCAAGCGGCGCGAGCGCAGTCCACCCTGGTGATTTATGTACGAGACTACCGCAGTGCTGTCCACCCGCACTAGGACATGGTAGCCTCTCAACTGCTGGAGGAAGTGTTTCAGGGCCAGAAACAGAGCGATCATTTCGAGGCAATTGATGTGCCACACGAGAAGATGACCTCTCCAGTTCCCTTGTGCTGGACGGCCATCCAAGACCGCACCCCAGCCCGTGAGGGAAGCGTCTGTCATTAGCATCTTGCGACGACAAGACGGACCTAGAGTGGGACCCAAAGTCAGAAACCAGGGTCTGAACCACATAGAAAGGGCACGAAGCCCCCGGTGCGTAACCCTTATTAGCCTCTGGGGGTTGGCCCCTGAATGAAACCCCCTGGCTCTTAGCCACAGCTGAAACGCTCTCATGTGCAGAAGGCCCAAAGTTATCACCGTGGACGCAGCCGCCATGAGGCCTAAAGATTTCTGAAAATAATGCACAGTGAACTTCTGGCCTAGCTTGATTTCCTTCAGGGTGTTGAGAATGGATTCGACACGAGCAGGAGACAGGTGTGCCCCCATTGTGACCGAATTCCATGTGACACCCAAATATGTTGTCCTCTGAACAGGAAGAAGAACGCTTTTTGTGGCCTTGAGTCTCAATCCTAAAGAATGAAGATGGGCTAGGACGACATCCCGATGTCGAAGCGCTAGCTCCTGAGACTGGGCCAGAATCAGCCAGTCGTCTATATAATTCAAAATACGGATGCCCTGGAGTCGTAAAGGAGCTAGAGCTGCATCCATGCATTTTGTATATGTGCGGGGTGACAGAGCTAGGCCAAATGGAAGGACTCGATACTGGTAAGCTTCGCCCCAAAGGCGAACCTCAGGAACTTCCTGTGCTGTGGCAATATTTCTATATGGAAATATGCGTCCTTGAGATCGATTGTCACAAACCAATCCTCTAGTTGAATTTGAGAAACAATCATTTTGACAGTCAACATTTTGAATCTGTATTTCCTGAGATAGCGGTTCAAGCCGTGAAGATCCAAAATTGGACGCAACCCCACCCCTCTCTTGGGCACCAAAAAGTACCGACTGTAGTAGCCTGACTCTCTGTCTGGAAGGGGAACATGTTCTATGGCCCCTTTGCCTAGCAGAGTCTTTAACTCCTGGGCCAGCAGATGTGCACGGTCCGGTTTCACGGAAGTGGAGACCACGCCGTTGAAACGCGGAGGACAATGTGCAAACTAAATCCTGTAGCCTCTGCCTACAGTCTTTTGTACCCAAGGAGATATGCCTGGCAGTAGTTTCCACGCTGCCAGCTTCTCCGAGAGGGGCACGAGCTTTGACACTTCGGCTGGATGGGGGGGTGTTGGGTGTCGGGTATCCTGAAGTAAGGCATGAGATACCCGAACACCCAACTCTTCGTTGGAGACTGGCACCAGTGGTGGCGGGGATTGAACACCGGCCTCCAGGGAGTGCCAGGGAGGAGGCCCTGTTTTGTGATGAAAATAGACGCGCCCCTCCCTGGGGGGGTGGGGACATCCCCACGGCCCCAGGCGCACGAATCTCAGGGCTTCTTCTTGGAAGAGAGGAAGCTCCTCAGATCGAGTCTTTTTGAGGCAGATTTCTGAGAAGGGCGGCGAGCCCCACCCCAGTCCTTACGAGGGGGTGTGCGGCTGGTCACGCTCTCCTTCTGGACCTCACGCCTGATAGGGGCCAGACCTGGCCGGGGCCTGGTGGCCGACGGTCCCGATTCTTGAGCACGGCAGGGAAGGAACCTCCCAAAAGCCTGTTCATATAGCTTCGCCTCCCGAAACCTAGTGGCGACGGAATTAACGGCGTCACCAAAGAGGCCGGAAGGCAAGACGGGGGCATCAAGAAGGACAGCACGATCCTTATCCTTGATGCCCGAGAGGTTCAGCCACAGATGCCTCTCCGTGGATACCATGGCAGCCATGGAACGGCCCACAGCACGGGCCGTCTGCTTGGTTGCACGGAGAGACAGGTCTGTGGCTCGGCGCAGCTCTGCAAACGCCTTGTCATCAATCACCCCGCCGGTGCTCAGGTCCTTCAGCAGGTCAGCCTGGTAAGCCAGCAAAACCGCCATGGTGTGGAGTGAAGCGCCAGCCTGTCCTGCTGCCTGAAAAGCTTTACCCACCAAAGCAGATGTCAGTCTGCACGGCTTGGAGGGGAGAGTAGGCTTTTTCAGGGAAGATGATGTCCCAGGAGAGAGATAGCCCGCAAGCGTCTCTTCTATCTGAGGCATCATCATATAACCACGTGCCTTCGCATCAACGATATTCGAATAAATTGAAGTCGATGGTACAAAAACACGCGATGAATATGGTCTGCTCCATGAAAGGGTTACCTCATCATGGAGGTCACCAAAGAAGGGGAGAGAGAGGCGTTGAGGCTCCTCCCCCCGGCCACCTGACAAAAACCTGTCGTCTAGTCTTGAACGCTTAGGGGAATCTCACTTCTGCGGCCACTCGATATGCAATCGCTCGACCGCACGCGTCACAACCTCTAATAATTCCTCATAAGCTCTGTGAGCACTGGAGGAGCGTTGTGAGGAGGCTACCTCCATGGAAGCGAGAGAGGAAGATTCTTCCGCTCCATCACAAGAAGCGCCGGAGCGCGCTTGCGAAGCGGAAGCTAAAACTTCCTGATCCGGAGAGAGTGAGAGAGAAATCGGAAATTCCGACTCGTGCGCGTCTGCCAGATCAGCACGCGAGCCCCAGGAATGCGCCGCGGCTCGTGGTTTCTCTTTAAAGAAAGCGAGCTGCGCGCAAAGCACCTTAATAGGGAGAAGATCACAGTACTCACATTCTCCCTGAAGCCCGAGGCGAGCGTGTTCTTCCCCCAAGCACTCAAGACAAGATTCGTGAAGATCGCCCTTCGAAAGAGATCTATTGCACGGAGGCATGCATCTCTTAAGCAACTCCTCCATATCGGTGAGTTAAAGCTGTTATTTTTATTTTGCTTTCGCTACGGCCAGTACATGCACACGCAAACACAAATCGGTCCTGAAGACAAAAAGATCTGAGGATGTTTGACCTGCAGGTGCACCTTATTCGGTGACGTCATGCCTGGCACAGGTTATAAGCCGAAGGTATTCGGCGGGTTTGACATGCACAGGCTTCACAACCGGGCAACAAAGAGATGTTCCCATAGCGTTTTCACGCAGCATTGAGTGTAGCTTTTGAAAGGGAACAGCGCTCCATCCATGCCTCTTGTATATGTGCAGTTTGCTAGGCCAAATGGAAGGACCCGAGAGAGGTAAGCTTTGCCCCCAAAAGCGAACCTCAGGAGCCTCCTGTGTTGTGGCTATATTTCTATACGATATATGCGTCATTCAGGTCGATTGTCACAAACCAATCTTCTGATTGGATTTGAGAAACAATCATCTTGACCGTCAAAATCTTTTAGCGGTACCATCTGCAAGGATCTACAGTCATGGCCAAAAGTTTTGAGAATGACACAAATATTAGTTTTCACACAGGTTACTGATAAACTGCTTTTAGATCTTTATTTCAGTTGTTTCTGTGATGTACTGAAATATAATTACAAGCACTTCATATATTTCAAATGCTTTTATCAACAATTACATGAAATTTATGCAAAGAGTCAGTATTTGCAGTGTTGGCCCTTCTTTTTCAGGACCTCTGCAATTCGTCTGGGCATGCTCTCAATCAACTTCTGGGCCAAATCCTGACTGATAGCAACCCATTCTTTCATAATCATATCTTGGAGTTTGTCAGAATTATTGGGTTTTTGTTTGTCCATCCGCCTCTTGAGGATTGACCACAAGTTCTCAATGGGATTAAGATCTGGGAAGTTTCCAGGCCATGGACCCAAAATTTCAACGTTTTGGTTCCCGAGCCACTTAGTTATCACTTTTGCCTCATGGCACAGTGCTCCATCATGCTGGAAAATGCATTGTTCATCACCAAACTGTTGTTGGATTGTTGTAAGAAGTTGCTGTTGGAGGGTGTTTTGGTACCATTCTTTATTCATGGCTGTGTTTTTGGGCAAAATTGTGAGCGAGCCCACTCCCTTGGATGAGAAGCAACCCCACACATGAATGGTCTCAGGATGCCTGCTGCCATTCCTGAGCAAGCTCTGCACTGGTGGCACTCCGATCCCGCAGCTGAATCCTCTTTAGGAGATGATCCTGGCACTTTCTGGACTTTCTTGGACGCCCTGAACCCTTCTTAACAAGAATTGAACCTCTTTCCTTGAAGTTCTTGATGATCCTATAAATTGTTGATTTAGGTGCAATCTTAGTAGCCACAATATCCTTGCCTGTGAAGCCATTTTTATGCAACGCAATGATGGCTGCACGCGTTTCTTTGTAGGTCACCATGGTTAATAATGAAAGAACAATGATTTCAAGCATCACCCTCCTTTTAACATGTCAAGTCTGCCATTCTAACCCAATCAGCCTGACATAATGATCTACAGCCTTGTGCTCATCGACATTCTCACCTGAGTTAACAAGACGATTACTGAAATTATCTCAGCAGGTCCTTTAATGACAGCAACGAAATGCAGTGGAAAGTTTTTTTGGGGGGATTAAGTTAATTTTCATGGCAAAGAAGGATTATGCAATTCATCTGATCACTCTTCATAACATTCTGGAGTATATGCAAATTGCTATTATAAAAACTTAAGCAGCAACTTTTCCAATTTCCAATATTTATATAATTCTCAAAACCTTTGACCACGACTGTAGAATTGGATGCACCTCCCCATTTTTTTTTTTTTTTTGGATCAAGAAAAACTAGCAGTAGTAGCCTGACTGTGTGTCTGGCAGGGGAACATGTTCCATGGTCCTCTATATCCAGCAAAGTCTGCAATTCTTGTCTCAACAAATGCACTCTTTCCGGTTTCACGGAAGTAGAGACCATGCCGTTGAAACATGGCGGGCGATGTGCAATTTCGATCCTGCAGCCTCTCTCTAGGATCCTTTGAGGCCAAGGTGATATACGCTGCCAATTTCTCTGAAAGGGGCACAAGTCTTAATACTTCAGAAAGGTGTAGGCGGGGAGGAGGGCGAGAGGGTGTGTTAGATGTTCGGCGTCCTGAAAACATAGCAGGAGGAAATCGAACACCTAACATTTCGTTGGTGACCACTCTTCCGAAACACCAGTGGTGGCGGAGATTTGGGTGGCTTCCTGAGGGTGTCAGGAAAGAGTACTTATTCACATTGAAATACCACGCCTCCCTCATGGTCCTGGTATTTCACCAACCTCAGGACCTTTTTTTTTGAGGAGATGATACTCCTCAGGTCAGTCTTTTAAAGGTGGACTGAGAAGCGCGGCGAGTTGTACCCAAGTCTTTATGAGGGGGTGCTCACTTCGCGCTTCATGCCTCACTAGAACCAGACCTGGTTGGGACTGGGTGCCGACCGTCCCGACTCTTAAGCATGGCAGGGAAGAAATCTCACAAACGCCTCTTCGTAGTGTTTCGCTTCCCAAAACCGTGGTGACGGTTTTCACAGCGTCGCCGAATAGGCTGGAAGATAGGGGCATTAAAGAGGAACGAATGCTCCTTGTCCTTAATGCTAGTGAGATTCATCCACAGATGTCTCTCCATGGCAACCATAGCAGCCATGGAATGGCCAATAGGCTGAGCTTTGCCCGTGCTATTGGCCATTCCATGACCATCGCTGTGTACCATACACCGTAAAACCTAACAGCACATCTCAATAAAAGAATTAAGTTACCATAACTTAATCTTCATGAAAATTTTAAGTCACTCATTCCGATGAAATTAACTCAAAAATAAATTGTTGAAGTAATAACTCAGTTGTTTTGAGTGTATTTAATTTTTTTTTTACATTTTAAATTTTGGTGAAACAATTACTGCTAGCTGCATTGACTTATTTTTTCTAAGTCCATTGTATGGAATTAGAAAAATTCTTCTGCCCATACCGTTGCCTCATGCTAATTATGTCTTGGGATTTTAAAATATTTCCCAAGTGAACAAAATAATCACCAAAATAGGTCTCAATAATCCCACTAACATTTAAAGATTTGAAGGCAATCACATAATGAGTGTGTGTGCCCTGCGATGGACTGGCACCTTGTTCAGAGTGTACCACGCCTCATGCCCTAAGTCTCCTGGGGTAGGCTCCAGGCCCTCAGTGTCCATCAATACAGGATAAAGCCGCATAGACGATGAGTGAGTGAGATGGCAATCACATAAAACACTAGTTAATTACAAAAAAACAGAACACAATGAGGCAACTATTAATTAATTACACTTTCAAGTAATTAACTACTAATTAATTACACTTCATTAATTTCCTTCGTTCTTGTTCCTGATAAATAAATTAAATAATTCACGTTATTTAGTTTTGTATTGCATAATCTCTATAGGCTCTGAAATGTGATGGATACTGTAGAAAGAATAAATTAAATACACTGCAAAACTTGTCCCTTTACTTGTATTTGATTAAGCCAATTTGTTGCATGAAAGTGGACCTGACGTTTAAAGCTCTCAGCTCACCCGAGTGCACGGGAGTAACGGTAAAACTCCCATGATGCTGTCCACCGCTTTGAGTGTTTGTTGCTGACGGAATTTATCTGCTTACTTGGGACACAACAGCAGTACAATTCGAGGTAACGTTTTATTTGACTTATTTACAAATTGTTGCATTTTACGCTAATGTTATAAGCGCATTTTGTGAACGCCGAAACATGCGTTTGCTTATAGAGCTGTGGTGACATTAGCGTTAACTTTAACTTACAAGCACACGCAAGTGTACTTAAACTAACCTTAGTGGTTCCGAAACTGTTTTACTGTGTAAAATAATGTCAGACACCTCTGTTGAGTACATTGGCTGCCGATAACGATAGTTTGTGAAAGTGTTAACTAAACTTTAATATAAAGGAGTTAATTAGCTAGCTCACCAGTCAAACTTTTCACTAGCCTTAACCGATTTGGAATCACACACTTTTCTCTTTCGGTTAGTGGTTAATTCATGCTAATGTAATTTGAAAGCACACGATGAGGGAGTGACCCGACTTGTGCTCGTGAATATTGCCTGGCTTTCAGACATCACCCCTGAGCTAAGGCTAGTCATAATGTCGGTTAAAGTTGGTTCAATTTGGCGCATTCAGTCATGTTCAGCCTGTTATCTTGAGGAAAAACAGATAATTAGCTCAAGCCAGAGATTTGCATGTTCTTTTTTTAACTATAAAAGTTGTTTTGATGGTTCAAATCATGTGGAAGTGTAAATTGTGTGGTTTTTCTAGTGCCTTAAAAATACAGTTATTAAGACATTACAGGCTCAACCATGGCCAGTATTCTACAGTTTCACCTTTACCTTGCTTGTATAATAACTGCATGTGTACATTCAGTACTTTCAATTCACTGAAGGTCAAGAGAACATTCAGATAAAAGAGTGGTACCCTTAGGTGGAGACAGTCATTCCCGTACATTTCATTGCCCAGTCTGTGATTTTAGTCAGCCATTTGTTGAGCAGGAAATGTTCATTCACTTAAGGGGTCACTTAAGACGGAAAGAAATGGTGCCATGTCCATTTATGGCCTGCAAGTTTAAAACAACTGTTTATAATAATTATATAAAAATGTATATAATGCACACAAGTGCAGAGAACATCGAAATGCATCAGACTATGATGAAGCAGTTGTAGTGCAACATGTGGGATCCCAGGATAGTGACATTGAACATGATCCAGAAGAAATTGAATATCTAGAAGAAAGTGATCTCAGTCCAGGTAATAGCACTGATGGATTACCAGAGCATTTACAATACAATCTGGCAGCTTTCTTCTTGAAAATGCAAACTATTCTCCATGTATCACAGAGGGCAACACAAGAAATCATTGAACATATTGATCAGTTGTTTTCATAGTCAGAACCTGTTGTTAAAGAATCTGTAATCGAAATATTGAAAAAAACATAACTGCCCCGTTACTGACACACTTGTAAGTGATATTGTGCAGGCAGTTTCAGAGAGTAATGTTTTGCATAAATCTGTTACTTCTGAGGGACCATTGTCAACAGCTATGAGGAGAAAATCATATTACGAGGACAAGTTTCCACTTGTTAAGCCTGTATCTTATTGAGTTGTCAAAACGTACTTATATGTATGTACCCATTCTTAAATCTTTGCAGCTGTTGTTGACCAAACCAGATGTACTTGAGAAGGTGCAAGATACCACTTCACATTTGCCTGGAGAGTATTTGTCATACTGTGATGGCTCCTACTACCAGGACAATGTGCTTCTCTCAGAAGAGGGTCAGAAGTTATCAGTAATTCTCTATATTGATGATTTTGAAATTGCAAACCCTCTAAAAACATCAAAGAAAATACACAAAGTATATGCAGTTTATTGGACACTAGCTAACCTGCCAGTAAAATACCGCTCAGCTCTACGCTCCACACGGCTAGCCCTTCTGTGCAAATCAAATGATGTACATCAGTTTGGATATGCCAATGTTTTGGCACCTCTCTTGAGTGACTTAAAAACTCTTGAAAAAGAGGGTGACTACATTGAAACAATTGGTGACTGCCTCAGAGGGACAGTCTACTCTGTTGTGGCCGATAACCTTGCTGCTCATGGTTTAGCTGGTTTCAGTGAGAGTTTCAGGTCTACATATTTCTGCAGATTTTGCCTTGCTACAAAGACAGACATACAAACATCAGATGCAGTCAATGGTCATTTTGAAATGAGAACCAAAGATCTGCATGATAACTTCATACATGACATACAGAATGGTGACAATGATAAAAGTTATGGTGTAAAACACAGTTGTGTTCTCTCTGACAGGCTCACTTATTTCCACCCCATCACAGGATTTCCACCAGACATCCTACATGACTTGTTTGAAGGTGTGGTTCCTGTGGAGTTGGCCCACTGTTTCAAAGGTCTGATTGCAAATAAATATTTTACTTTGGAAAAGTTAAACAGGGCAATACTGTATTTTCACTTTCAACATTCTGATAAGGTTGACCGCCCTCACCCAATTCCACAACACTTTGTAATTCGAGGAACAATAGGTGGGAATGGGCATGAGAACCACACTCTACTTAGATTGTTACCAATCCTCATTGGCTCCACAGTACCAGAAGGGGACAAATATTGGGAGGTCTTAATGGACCTAAAAGATATAGTCGAGCTTGCTGTGTCTCATACTTCCACAGATGAAACCATTCAGTACATGGCCTGTAAAATTTCCGATCACAGGCAGCTGCATCAGGAAGTCTTCCCTAGCTTACAATTATGTCCAAAACATCATTACATTGAGCATTATCCTCATCTCATAAGGTGCTTTGGTCCTCTGGTGCATCTCTGGACAATGAGATTTGAAGGGAAGCACAGAGTTTTCAAGAAAATTGTTCATGACAATCGCAACTACAAGAATGTGTTGAAAACCATAGCAGAAAGGCACCAAAGCATGATGTCATTTTATCTATCATCACCAAGATTTTTTAGGCCACCAGTACAGACTTCTAAAGTGGAGTGTATCTTTGTTGAGTCATTGCCTGCTGAAACACATGTGTTAATATTTAGCACCACAAAGATCAGCACGGTATATGGCACTAAACAGATAACTGTTGAAGAGACAACTTTCGTCATTGGCATGTTTGTTTGTACTGGGGCACATGCTGCCTTGCCAGAGTTTAAAGAGATCAGACACATATTACTTATTGGAAATGACATCTTTTTTCTGTTCAAAGACTATGAGACCTGGTATATTGAGAATTTGCGGTTATATGAGCTGAGGGATCATAAAAAGCAAGGGCTATACAATGAAATCTATGAGTCAGCTACATGACCAAATGCCACTGTTTGCCTATAGGGTTTCAAGCAAATTAATTATTACAACTAAACATTTCATTCCAGTGTCCGAATAAAAAACGCATCTTTACCTGAAAGAGACTGAAGATCTGTCTAGAGCTTTCTATGAAGCTCAGCTTCCTGGACACACTGGACAACATTTTAAAGGTAATATATGTTTTCCACTACGATTCCTGTGTTACATGATGTCAAAGTTAAATGCATGTCATGTAGTGGTTAGTTGACTAACCAGTCTAAGTCAATTGATTACTGGAGTACACAATGGAGTGGGTTTTGTACTATGTTGTGAAACATTTACCAAAGCTGAAACATGAACAGATTTTGGAGATTGCTCCTATTTGCTTAGTAACCTGACAGCATTGATAACACTCCAGGAAGTTACTGCTCCCGGCTTCCATAAAGTACAACTTTTGTGCTCATTAAACAAGAAAAGGTGTGTTAATCAGTAAAATTCACTGTTGGGTAGATATCTACCCATATGCTGGTAGGTTATCTTGCTAAAAGTCAGTAAGATAACCTTTGTGCTCATCTTAGAAAGAAAAACGGTGACCTACACTACATGTGCATTTAACTGCATGTCAAAAACAAACAAGAATGGTCTTAGACCTTGGTGCAAGCTTCAAGTCTACCAATAGGGGAACAGTTTTTATTATTAGGAAAAAGTTGACAGCCAGCACATGAAGTAGCTCTTTGTTTGTTTTTTTCTGTTACAGGTTTCCCTAACGCAGTGTAAATGGAATCGACTGATGTTCTGAAGCTACGGGTTGTCCTTGATGATGTCACTGCTGAGAGGCTTGTTTTGCCCTCTCGTCCTGAGACTGTACACACCCTAATATTTGAAGTAAAAAATAAGCTGAACCTGACGTATGACTTTCGCCTTCAGTTTGAGGATCCAGAGTTTGACAATGCACTGTGCAATTTAATTAACATAGAGGACCTACAATTCCAAGCCAACTATTAAGATAATAAGAATAATTGAGTTAGATCAAAGTTCAACCAGTACAGATGATACTGTGTTACTGTCCGATAGCACAGATTCATCTTTGATAGCACCAGATCGTCTTTGCCGGTGGCCAGAGGTTTTTGTGGTTCCAACTTTCTCATATGAGGTGGAGTATGCTTTTAGAGAGGGCAACTCTGCATTTGTAAAAGATGGGGAAATCATTAGGTTAACAAGGGATCAAAAACACAATATACTTGAAGTTATGGCTGCTGAGATGTATAAGCATAAAGCATATCCTAGTTGCAAACAGATTGGCAAGGCTGCAGAGGCACTTGTGAACAAACATCCCTGTCTGAAAGAAAGAGGTTCCTAAACAGGATGTGATGGTTGGAAGAACAGCCTTCGGTTCAAGATGGGCAACTACAGAACCAAACTAAGCAGAGCTGGCATAAAGGATGTAGCTGTGAATGCAGGAAAGCGCAGCAGGACTAATCCAGAGGGTGTAACATCGAGGGCCAACATCAACAGACCCAGAAGAGGGGAGGTTAACTTCCTTCCCAATTATCCCCAGGGAGAATCTAAGGACACTCTGGAGACCCAAAGGCTTAAAATCATGGAGCAGTTCAAGAAGACATCTGCAGAAAGAGACATGAATCTTTTCCATCAACATATGCAGCGCACCTTTGCACTCAGACGTGAAGAAATTGTAAATTCAGCTCCTCCCATTGCTGAACTTAAGGACAGATGGCCTGCACTCTTCTGTGAATCTCAAGTGAGTATCTGGATAAAGAGGTTGAAATTGAGTAGTTAAGAAGATAGGATGATGTACTCAGTTTCAGATTACTTATAGATGTATAATAATGAGTTTATCTTTACAACCTGTGCTTGTTGTTTTCCATGCCGTTCTACAGTGAGTTCCACAGGATCACAAATCAGAATTTACCGTTTACCTTCTTTGCTGCACTTGACAAATATGCACCTCAGCTGCTAAAGCTCTACAAAAAGACAAAGACTGCAATTTTTGTTAAAAAGATCGAAGACGTTTTAATGGCATATTAAGAACAGGTAAAAATGTTTTTAATATATTACATTTACTTTGAATGTCATCTCTGGACCTTACATCGTCCTTTGTTTGCGCGACAGGACAAGAACGACATCAGTGCAGCTAGAACAGCAGCCCTGGCTGGCCTACCACTATATTTAAAGGAGGATTCATCAGAAGTCTTAAAAATTTCCAAGGTAATTAATATTATTATTAAATATAATGTTGATGGAAAAAGTCCTAGTTGTACTTTTTAATCTGTCAAATTAAGGGGATGCAAACTTTTGCACTCAACTGTATTTGCTGATGCACTTTAGATGTATAGAAGCATAATTTCTAGGAGACTGCCTAGTAAATAATAGGAAACCTGTCTGTAAATTGATTAAATAAAAATTATAAATAAGACTCATACTAAGGGTGTATTCCCCTTTTCAGGATAAGTTTAAGGCAACCCAAAAGGGGGCAATAGCTTTGGTGGCAGTGGTCAATGAAGAGGACCCACCTGCACGACTTCCCTTTGAAACGCAACACGTGTCAATCGTCCTTGAGGATCAGGTTGTAATGTCCCTCAGATCTTGGACAGATTCACTGGTGATTTTGTTTGGACTGATCTATGCTCTCCATTTGAGCTACCCTGAGAAGCTAAGTGGATTTTTTGAGTTCATACAGGTTGTTCTGTTAAACCTTGATGATGGTAGAAAGCAGCTCAAACCGAAGTTACAGGCCTTGCGAAAATGAGCTGGAATGAAGTTCTCAGCCTGTTTTGTCACTGAAGGTTGGCAGTGTTTAAAAGTAATGTTTTAGCTTGCATGCCAAAAGTTTGTCAACAAGAACAATAAATGGTTCAGTCAAAAAAAAAAAAAAAAAATCTTATTTTTGCAACATATCTGTTCCTAGTTTGTGCTACACTTACTCAGCAGGGACATTTTTAGTTATTACTTTTTTTCTGTGTTTTGCAGTGCATTAACACTTAAACTGTTCATATATATTAGTTTTACAACATGTGTGACATTTCATACAAAATCTTTATTTTATAAAGTTATGGACTTTATGACTCTAGTGCACGATAGTATCAAACAACCCAAATATTCTAAATCAATTAAATGGAAGAAGTGAAGTGATGAGTATGGGCACAATAACTTGTTTAGTATGCTGCTTACAGGAGAGAGTAACAATTTGGGTGGATGTTATTAATAAAATGTTTAGTTTGGCATATTGGAAATTGAATGCATTTTTCTTGGATCTTGGAACATTGAACAAATGCCTGTAAGTAAATGTGAAAAAAAAAAATCTGTTAAAGTATCTTTAGGAAGCTTTTGAATAAAATGTCTCTACATCACATAATTACCAGCATAATATGATCGTGTTCTCTACACCTATTTCAGTGACTTAAATAGACATTGTTTTTTTGTTTGATAGACTAAATCGAAGGGCATACATACAGATTGTAAAGTTAGGTTAAACTTTGAGATAGTATATTTTGTGATCACTTACTGGTAAAAGAAAACCCAAAGATAATTGGGAAGAGTAAATTTTATTTTGAGAGTTGTGAACAGTAAGATGTTTGAACACTGAAATGTGTAGTCATGTGTGATTTTTGTTAAATGTTGAACTAAATAAATAGTTCAAGTTGTGTCAGATATATGCGTGTATATTGTGTTATTACAACTTAAATGATATAAGGCAAGCAGTTTCCTCAAATGACTTAAGTAGCCACAACAAAGATTAAATCTGTCCTAAGTAGATTGTAATCATTTTCTATAGTTGAAGAAGAATGAGTAAATGGAACTAAAGTGATATTTGTGTAAAAATATTCATAAAAGTTTGTCATACTCAATCCAGATAAGTTTGAATTACTCATTTTTAACAAGTTAGGATGAATGTTTCATATGAGTCCAAATTATTTAATAGTGTTAGTTATTTGTACTCAAATCTAATATTTTTTTATCCTTAAATAGTATGAGTTAATTAACTTGAATGGTTCAAGCCAATCGGTTTCCTCAAACAGTTTGAGTTGAACTAACTCATTGGGTTTTACAGTGTAGCGGTGCAACACCGCTATGGTATACAGCCCTGCACCGGCCTGACCCGCTGACTGAAAAGCCTTCCCCACTAGCAAAGATGTTAGTCTGCACAGTTTGGTGGGGAATGTGGGCTTCTTCAATCAAGTTGAGCACCCAGGAGAGAGATAGCTCGCAAGCGTCTCTTCCATCTGGGGCATCATCATGTAGCCTCGGGTCTTTGAATCAACGATCGTTGAATAAATCGGCGTTGATGGCACAAAAAAACATAATGAATAAAGTTTATTTCATGAAGAAGCATCGAGGTGCATTTCAGAAGCAGACACAAGAGTTTCCTGATCTGGCTAGAGCACAAGAGAAAAGGGCGAATCCATCTCATGCGCTTCCGCCAGATCAACACACGATCCCCAAGAGTGAAGCACGGCTCGCGATTCCTCTTTAAAGAATGTGAGCCGAACACGAAGCTCTTTGATCGGAAGCAGATCACAGTGCTCGCATTGTTCCTCGAGCTCGCGGATAGCATGCTCTTCACCCAAACACACAAAAACTAAAAGCATGACAATCATAACTCAATCATTTTAATTTCGCTTTCTTTCTCATTTTAACTGCCATGCAGTATCGTTTTAGACACTCACACACGCTAACCCAATGCAGTCACTGAAGACAAAAAACGTGAGGATGTTTCCAGCTCAGACCTATTTGTGGCCTCCAGGTACACCTGATAGGGTGGAGGCAGCAAAGTTCATTCTTCAAAAGACTGGTTTATCTTCGCTGTCACAAAAAAATGGTTCAGGAAATCAATGACTTACCACTATGTAAGAGAGGACAATAGCAACATAAACACTCACCTCAAGGGTTATTAGGAACACCTGTTCAATTTCTCATTAATGCAATTACCTAATCATCCAATCACATGGCAGTTGCTTCAATGCATTTAGGGGTGTGGTCCTGGTCAAGACAATCTCCTGAACTCCAAACTGAATGTCAGAATGGGAAAGAAAGGTGATTTAAGCAATTTTGAGTGTGGCATGGTTGTTGGTGCCAGACGGGCCGGTCTGAGTATTTCACAACCTGCTCAATATTTCACAATCTGCTCAGTTACTGGGATTTTCACGCACAACCATTTCTAGGGTTTTTACAAAGAATGGTGTGAAAAGGCATCCAGTATGTGGCAGTCCTGTGGGCAAAAATGCCTTGTTGATGCTAGAGGTCAGAGGAGAATGGCCTGACTGATTCAAGCTGATAGAAGAGCAACTCGTTACAACCGAGGTTGGACAGTTGAAGTCTGGAAAAATGTTGCGTGGTCTGATGAGTCTCGATTTCTGTTGAGACATTCAAATGGTAGAGTCAGAATTTGGCGTAAACAGAATGAGAACATGGATCCATCATGCCTTGTTACCACTGTGCAGGCTTGTGGTGGTGGTGTAATGGTGTGGGGGATCTTTTCTTGGCAAATTTTAGGCCCCTTTTTTAGCCTACCTGAGCATTGTTTCTGACCATGTCCATTCCTTTATTACCACCATGTACCCATCCTCTTATGGCTACTTCCAGCAGGATAATGCACCATGTCACAAAGCTTGAATCATTTCAAATTGGTTTCTTGAACATAACAATGAGTTCACTGTACTAAAATGGCCCCCACAGTCACCAGATCTCAACCCAATAGAGCATCTTTGGGATGTGATGGAACGGGAGCTTCGTGCCCTGGATGTGCATCCCACAAATCTCCATCAACTGCAAAGATGGTATCCTATCAATATGGGCCGACGTTTTTAAAGAATACTTTCAGCACCTTGTTGAATCAATGCCATGTAGAATTAAGGCAGTTCTGAAGGTGAAAAGGGGTCAAGGACCGTATTAGTATGGAAATAATCCTTTAGGTGAGTGTATACATAACCCATTATTCTCTGTCATCTATCTATCTATCTATCTATCTATCTATCTATCTATCTATCCATCTATCTATCTATCTATCTATCCATCTATCTGCATAGTATCATACCTACCATATCATACCTAGTCAACTAATCAATGTTTCAATGACCTGTATATGAATGAAAAGAAGAATGGGCTCTTTCCTGCCATAGATAAAGTACACAAAAATTTTCCTTATCCACTCAGGAACCATATCAACCTCATTTTCAGTGAGTACTGGGTTATTATCCTTCACTGTTTCTATGGAATGTACTGTATACACATATATATATACGACTCTTTGCCGGTAGATAATTGCTCTGGAAAAGCAAAAAACTGTCAAAACAGGCCCACCCATCACCACCTAGAAGCAGTAAGAAGTCTGCTGATAGAAGATGTAGAGAAATCTGAATAATATCTATGGATGCAAAAAGATAAACCACCAGTATATCAGTCCCTACAAGGTGATACAGCAAATGAATGATATAACATATAAACTTGGCTTTGTACCACTGACCTGAGAGCCATTTTAAATTCTAGCTGGTTTTACTAGCTGGTGTGTGTGTGTGTGTGTTTGGCACCAGGATGTTAGCAGGAAATATTTTTGGGTCGCGGATTGGAGACTTATTTGTCCAGGACATTATATGGGTGTTAAATTCAAGGTGAGCAGACAATTGCTGTAGAATGAGTCATTAATTCCCTTTTGAATTGGTGAAGAAATAAACACCCAAAAGATTCCCTATTAATTTCCTGGTTGCGTACACACAAACACACACCCAAACATACAGTATATAAAATCACAAGAAAAAGTCGGTAAACCTTTGGGAATTTCATGGTTTTCTGTAATGAATTGTTTGAAATGTGATATGATCTTCATCTTAGTAAGTTATGAGCATTGACAAATATTATTGTGCATGAGTAATAATGAGTTAAATAAAGACATAAAAGAGCAAATTTCTTTTTTTGTGTTATTCTTTAAGACACATTCTATTTGTGTCAAAACCTTCTAAGAGCATCCAGAAGCAATAAGAGTTCTGCTGATAAAAAATGTAGAGGAAAGACTAGAAATTAACCAGGTAATCGAGTCTAGAGATTGAAGAAAAATATAAGAATATCTGATGGGTGCAAAAAACTTTCCACCGATATGTTGGCCTCTACAAGGTATTACAGCAAATAATTGATGTAACATACAAAGTTGACTTTGAACCACTAAACATCTAAAAATAGATGGACAAGTGCCATATTCATTGAGAACCATTTTAAATTCTAGCTGGTGTGTGTGTGTGTGTGTGTGTGTGTGTGCGTGCGTGCGTGCGTGCGTGTGTTTCTGGCATCAGGAAGTTAACAGGGAATTTTTCTGGGTCGCGGGTTGGGGACTTATTTGTCCCGGACATTGTATGGGTGTTGAGTTTGAGACGAGCACACAATTGCTGTAGAATGTGTCATTAATTACTTTTTGATTTGGTGAAGAAATGAACACCCAAAAGATTCCCTATTAATTTCCTGGTTGCGTACACACAAACACACATACAACCATACAGTATATAAAGTCACAAGAAAAAGTCGGTAAACCTTTGGGAATTTCATGGTTTTCTGTAATGAATTATTTGAAATGTGATATGATCTTCATCTTAGTAAGTTATGTGCATTGACAAATATTATTGTGCATGAGTAATAATGAGTTAAATAAAGACATAAAAGAGCCAATTTCTTTTTTTGTGTTATTCTTTAAGACACATTCTATTTGTGTCAACACCTTCTAAGAGCATCCAGAAGCAATAAGAGTTCTGCTGATAAAAGAGATTGAAGAAAAATATAAGAATATCTGATGGGTGCAAAAAGCTTTCCACCGATTTGTTGGCCTCTACAAGGTATTACAGTATTTATTGAGAACCATTTTAAATTCTAGCTGGTGTGTTTGTGTGTGTGTCTGGCATCAGGAAGTTAACAGGGAATTTTTTGGGTCGCGGGTTGGGGACTTATTTGTCCAGGACATTGTATGGGTGTTAAGTTTGAGACGAGCACACAATTGCTGTAGAATGCGTCATAAATTACTTTTTGATTTGGTGAAGAAATAAACATCCAAAAGATTCCCTGTTAATTTCCTGGTGCCAGACACACACAAACACACACAAACATAGGATATATAAAGTGGCAAGAAAAAGTATGTAAACCTTTGGGAATTTCATGGTTTTCTGCATTACTTTGAATGTAATCTGATCTTCATCTAAGTAAGTTATGATTTTTGACAAATATAAATGTGCCTAAATACTAATGGGCTAAATAAAGTCATGAAAGATTGGATTTCTTTGTTGTGTATTATTTAACACACATTATATTTGTCAATACCCTTAACTTACTGTAGACGAAGAGCTAATGACATTTTATGACAAATTAATGCATAAAACTAGGAAATTCAGCTTTTTCCACTTTGTGCTGTTTGTAGCACTGACCTAAGCCTAAGTTTTTTTTCAGATGGCTGTGTTTGTTTTGTTATAGTAGGTATTGACATTTTTGGCAGTGTGGGCAAGTGCCTAGTCCTGCTGGAAAATTAATCCAGCATCTCCATAAAGCTCATCAACGAAGGGAAGTGCTCTAAAACTTTCTGGTAGGCGACTACACTGACTTTGGACCTGAAGAATATTTTATTTCAATATAAATATTTTTATACTCATTCCGAGGCATCTGGAGATTGCCACGCTCAATGTTCTCGCTGATGGATTTTCGCGGCTTTGAGCTTTCGCTCCACGGGCTCTGCTTCTCGACGCTCCATGCACGCAGCTTCTAGTTCACCCAGCCCAAGCGTCTCAAGACCACCAGCCTAACTTACATGATGTTGTTATATAATTCCTACTAACCTCCAAATGAGGATGGGTTCACTGTTGGGTCTGGTTCTTCTCATGGCCTCTTCCTGTTGCCATCTCAGGGAGTTTTTTCTTTGTGAAGCTGCTTTGAGACAATGACCATTGTTAAAAGCACTATATAATTCAAATTGAATTGAATTGAATTGAATAAAACACTGCCATGGTGGTGTAGTGGTTAGCATTGTCGCCTTGCACCTCCAGGGTCCGGGTTCGATTGCCGGCCAGATTGGATTTCCGTCTCTGCGTGCAGGGAGATTGCATGTTCTCCTGGTGCTTGGTGGGTTTCTCCGGGTACTCCGGTTTCCTCCCACAGTCCAAAGACATGTAGGTTAGGTTAATCAACATTCCAAAATTGGCCGTGAATGAGTGAGTGTGTGTGCGCCCTGCGATGGATTGGCACCCTGTTCAGGGTGTACCTCGCCTTGTGCCCTAAGTCTCCTAGGATAGGTTACTGGCCCCCGTGACCCTGATTACAGGATTAAGTGGTATAAATGATGAGTGAGTGAGTGAGTGAGTGAATGAGTGAGTGAGTGAAAGAAACACAGTGAACCAACACCAGCAGATGACATGGCTCCCCAAAACCACCACTGACTGTGCAAACTTTATACTGGACCTCATGCATTTTGGATTCTGGGCCTCTCCTCTCTTCCTCTAGACTCTGAGACATTGATTTCTGAATGAAATGCTAAATTTACATTCATCTAAAAAGAGGACTTTGGCATACCAAGCAACAGTCCAGTCCTTTTTGTCCTTAGCTCAGGTAATTTATGCAAAGGGAGCACTGACCAAGTGTTAAGTGCTGTCACACTTTTCAATAGTCCAACATTTCTGTGTTTAAAAAAATCTATATTTATTGGTCTTGAGTAAGATCAGAGAATTTCGGATTTTCATTAACTCTAAGCCATATTCATCAAAATAAAAAGAAATAAACACTTGAAAATATATCGATCTGTGTGGATTGAATATATAAAATAATATATCAGTTTCACTTTTTGAATTAAATTGCTGAAATAAATCAACTTTTCAATGATATTCCAATTTATTGAAATGAACGTGTGTGTGTGTGTGTGTGTGGGTGTGTGTGTGTGTACAAGAAGACATGAAGAATGACAAATAGAATGGGCTCAGTTCCTGCCATAGGTTGAGTAGACACAAAATTTTCCTTATCCACTCAGGAACCATATTAACCTACTTGTCAGTGAGTACTGCTTTATCAGCCTCAACTATTCTTATGGAATGTGAACATCATCGACTCTCATCAACCACCAGAAGCAGTAAGAGGTCTGCTGATAGAAGATGTACAGGCACACAAAAAATTAACTGGGTAAGCTGTGTGTGTGTGTGTGTGTGTGTGTGTGTGTGTGTGCTCATGAAATCTGAATAATATCTGATGGATGCAAAAAGATAAACCACCAGTATATCAGTCCCTACAAGGTGATACAGCAAATGAATGATATAACATATAAACTTGGCTTTGTACCACTGACCTGAGAGCCATTTTAAATTCTAGCTGGTTTTACTAGCTGGTGTGTTTGTGTGTGTGTGTGTGTGTGTTTGTGTTTGGCACCAGGATGTTAGCAGGAAATATTTTTGGGTCGCGGATTGGGGACTTATTTGTCCAGGACATTATATGGGTGTTAAATTCAAGGTGAGCAGACAATTGCTGTAGAATGAGTCATTAATTCCCTTTTGATTTGGTGAAGAAATAAACACCCAAAAGATTCCCTATTAATTTCCTGGTTGCGTACACACAAACACACACACAAACATACAGTATATAAAGTCACAAGAAAAAGTCGGTAAACCTTTGGGAATTTCATGGTTTTCTGTAATGAATTGTTTGAAATGTGATATGATCTTCATCTTAGTAAGTTATGACCATTGACAAATATTATTGTGCATGAGTAATAATGAGTTAAATAAAGACATAAAAGAGCAAATTTCTTTTTTGTGTTATTCTTTAAGACACATTCTATTTGTGTCAACACCTTCTAAGAGCATCCAGAAGGAATAAGAGTTCTGCTGATAAAAAATGTAGAGGAAAGACTAGAAATTAACCAGGTAATCGAGTCTAGAGATTGAAGAAAAATATAAGAATATCTGATGGGTGCAAAAAACTTTCCACCGATATGTTGGCCTCTACAAGGTATTACAGCAAATAATTGATGTAACATACAAAGTTGACTTTGAACCACTAAACATCTAAAAATAGATGGACAAGTGCCATATTTATTGAGAACCATTTTAAATTCTAGCTGGTGTGTGTGTGTGTGTGTGTGTGTGCGTGCGTGCGTGCGTGCGTGTGTTTCTGGCATCAGGAAGTTAACAGGGAATTTTTCTGGGTCGCTGGTTGGGGACTTATTTGTCCCGGACATTGTATGGGTGTTGAGTTTGAGACGAGCACACAATTGCTGTAGAATGTGTCATTAATTACTTTTTGATTTGGTGAAGAAATGAACACCCAAAAGATTCCCTATTAATTTCCTGGTTGCGTACACACAAACACACATACAACCATACAGTATATAAAGTCACAAGAAAAAGTCGGTAAACCTTTGGGAATTTCATGGTTTTCTGTAATGAATTGTTTGAAATGTGATATGATCTTCATCTTAGTAAGTTATGTGCATTGACAAATATTATTGTGCATGAGTAATAATGTGATATGATCTTCATCTTAGTAAGTTATGTGCATTGACAAATATTATTGTGCATGAGTAATAATGAGTTAAATAAAGACATAAAAGAGCCAATTTCTTTTTTTGTGTTATTCTTTAAGACACATTCTATTTGTGTCAACACCTTCTAAGAGCATCCAGAAGGAATAAGAGTTTTGCTGATAAAAAATGTAGAGGAAAGACTAGAAATTAACCAGGTAATCGAGTCTAGAGATTGAAGAAAAATATAAGAATATCTGATGGGTGCAAAAAGCTTTCCACCGATATGTTGGCCTCTACAAGGTATTACAGCAAATAATTGATGTAACATACAAAGTTGACTTTGAACCACTAAACATCTAAAAATAGATGGACAAGTGCCATATTTATTGAGAACCATTTTAAATTCTAGCTGGTGTGTTTGTGTGTGTGTGTCTGGCATCAGGAAGTTAACAGGGAATTTTTTGGGTCGCGGGTTGGGGACTTATTTGTCCAGGACATTGTATGGGTGTTAAGTTTGAGACGAGCACACAATTGCTGTAGAATGCGTCATAAATTACTTTTTGATTTGGTGAAGAAATAAACATCCAAAAGATTCCCTATTAATTTCCTGGTGCCAGACACACACAAACATAGGATATATAAAGTGGCAAGAAAAAGTATGTAAACCTTTGGGAATTTCATGGTTTTCTGCATTACTTTGAATGTAATCTGATCTTCATCTAAGTAAGTTATGATTTTTGACAAATATAAATGTGCCTAAATACTAATGGGCTAAATAAAGTCATGAAAGATTGGATTTCTTTGTTGTGTATTATTTAACACACATTATATTTGTCAATACCCTTAACTTACTGTAGACGAAGAGCTAATGACATTTTATGACAAATTAATGCATAAAACTAGGAAATTCAGCTTTTTCCACTTTGTGCTGTTTGTAGCACTGACCTAAGCCTAAGTTTTTTTTCAGATGGCTGTGTTTGTTTTGTTATAGTAGGTATTGACATTTTTGGCAGTGTGGGCAAGTGCCTAGTCCTGCTGGAAAATTAATCCAGCATCTCCATAAAGCTCGTCAACGAAGGGAAGTGCTCTAAAACTTTCTGGTAGGCGACTACACTGACTTTGGACCTGAAGAATATTTTATTTCAATATAAATATTTTTATACTCATTCCGAGGCATCTGGAGATTGCCACGCTCAATGTTCTCGCTGATGGATTTTCGCGGCTTTGAGCTTTCGCTCCACGGGCTCTGCTTCTCGACGCTCCATGCACGCAGCTTCTAGTTCACCCAGCCCAAGCATCTCAAGACCACCAGCCTAACTTACATGATGTTGTTATATAATTCCTACTAACCTCCAAATGAGGATGGGTTCACTGTTGGGTCTGGTTCTTCTCATGGCCTCTTCCTGTTGCCATCTCAGGGAGTTTTTTCTTTGTGAAGCTGCTTTGAGACAATGACCATTGTTAAAAGCACTATATAATTCAAATTGAATTGAATTGAATTGAATAAAACACTGCCATGGTGGTGTAGTGGTTAGCATTGTCGCCTTGCACCTCCAGGGTCCGGGTTCGATTGCCGGCCAGATTGGATTTCCGTCTCTGCGTGCAGGGAGATTGCATGTTCTCCTGGTGCTTGGTGGGTTTCTCCGGGTACTCCGGTTTCCTCCCACAGTCCAAAGACATGTGTGTGCGCATGTTTGGCAGCAGGAAGTTAGCGGGGAATTTTTTTGGGTCGCGTTTTGGGGACTTGTTCGTCCAGGACATTATATGGGTTTTAAGTGTAAGGCGAGCACACAATTGCTGTAGAATGATTCATTAATAAACTTTTCATTTGGTGAAGAAATAAACACCCAAAATATTCCCTGTTAACTTACTGGTGCCAGACACACAAACACAGACACAAACATACAGTATATAAAGCGACAAGAAAAAGTATGGAAACCTTTTGGAATTTCATGGTTTTCTGCAATAAATAGTTTGAAATGTGATCTGATCATCTAAGTAAGTTATGAGTATTGACAAATATGATTGGCCTAAATAAAGCGATAAAAGAGCACATTTCTTTGTTGTGTTATTATTTAAGAAACATTGTATTTGTGTCAAAACATACTAAAAGCATCCAGAAGCAATAAGCCTTCTGCTGGCAAAAGATGTAGAGGAAACACTAGAAATTAACCGGGTAATCAAGTCTGGATATTGAAGACATATATAAGTGCAAAAAAGTGTGTGTGTGTATGTGTGGATACTGAAGAAAAATATAAGAATATGTGATGGATGCAAAAAGCTTTACCACCGATATGTTGGTCTCTACAAAGTATTACAGCAAATAATTGATGTAACATACAAACTTGATTTTTAACAACTAAACCTCTAAAAATAGATGGACAAGCACCATATCCACTGAGAACCATTTTAAATTCCTCTGTGGGTGTGTGTGTGTGTTCGAATGCGTGTTTGGCATCAGGAAGTTAACAGAGGATTTTTTGGGTCGCGGGATGGGGACTTGTTTGTCCAGGACATGGTATGGGTGTTACAGTAAGTTTGAAATGAGCACACAATTTCTGTAGAATGCGTCATTAATTACCTTTTGATTTGGTGAAGAAACAAATATCCAAAAGATTCCCCGTTAATTTCCTGGTGCCAGACACACAAACACACACACAAACATGATATATAAAGTGGCAAGAAAAAGTATGTAAATCTTTTGGAATTTCATGGTTTCCCGCATTAATTTGTCATAAAATGTGATCTGATGTTTATCTAAGTAAGTTTTGAGTATTGACAAATATTATTGTGCCTAAATACTAATGGGCTAGATAAAGACATGAAAGATTGGATTTATTTGTTGTGTATTATTTAACACACATTATATTTGTCAATACCCTTGACTTGGATCTAATCACATTTTATGTATTAATGCATAAAACTATGAAATTCCAAAAGGTTCACATATTTCCTATCACTTCATATACTGTGTGTGTGTGTGTGTGTGTGTGTGTGTGTGTGTGTGTGTGTGTGTGTGTGTGTGTGTGTGTGACAGTAGTCAGACAAAAACAGGCTTAGGTCGTTCAATCTTCAAACAGTACAAACTAGGAAAAGCTAAATCATAGAAATTAAAGCATCATAAAATAATAAAAAAAAATCTGATCTTTTATGTCTTTATTGATCTCACAATCGTTCAATATTCAAACATGCACAGCACACATTCTTCATGTACAAACAATATTGCACACAAGTAATTACAATGTAGCTTTTTTCCAGTCTGTGCTGTTTGTAGGTTGCCCGACCTAAGCCTGTTTTTTTGTTTGTTTGTTACAGCAGGTATTGATATTTTTGGCAGTTTGGGCAAGTAGGTGGCTACATTGGCCTTGGACCTGATAAATATTTTATTGAAATATAAATATTTTTCTATTTTTCTACCCATTTTGAGGCATCTGGAGATTGTGCCAGCTCCAATAGACAAAGGCCAACCCTCCAGGGAAGGACCACCTCCAGCTGGATTCTGCTTAATGATGGTTGGATCTACACATGCTGCTGTGTGAACCGTCCCCCCCACCGGCCCTCTGCACATACTGACTCATCCTTTTGCTGAACTTGACTACATGTTACGGCTGTGTCCACACGTAGCCAGGTAATTTTAAAAACAGAGATTTTTCTATTCTATACTTTTTCTATTTTTCTAAAAACAGAGATTTTTCGCCTTTTATCTACACGGAAATGGAGTTGTTGTAACGTCACTGTGTGTCAATGATGTAACTGTCTGTGTGCTCGACTCCTTGATTTGTGCAATAGTGGACGTACATATAGTAAACTAGTGACTGTGTTAATGTTATGTACTGGACTTTTTACATGCGTGCACATACAGTACACGCGCAGTTACTCACAAATTATGTTAATGAACAGAGGTGCCTGAATGTACTACTAAGCTCATTGCTGCTGCATACTGTACAAAACTCTGACTACATATAAATAGCAGACAGCGACAGCGGTTTGGGACAAGACCCGGTAGGTAGGGATGGGTTGCTCGACACCCAGTTTCGACACACATCTCGAGTTTTCGACACACTAGTGTTTCAAAACAGTGTTCAACCACTGTTCCCAAAACTAATTAAAGTCCTTCCTCAACTACAAACTAGTTTCCTGCTTGTAAACACCGTCCTTGTGAACGCCGTCTTATTAAATATACAAACAAAACCTTACAATGAACAAAACATGTGAATGGCACAGCTGGTGTAGGGATTTTTTTTTTACCATCGGATGGCGAATTAGAGCACTGTGTCAAAAAGCTTTGAAGCATCAACGCAGTTTGTTGTAAAAGCTTCACTGCTTCGGAAGCCGGTTGGACTTCTACAAAGCACAACAGGTAATGACGTTTTGTCTTGGCTTCTGATTGGCCATCTGTTGATAAAGGAGGCTCCTAACAGCGCTTAACAAGGCTTTTTGCGTTTTCATGTGGACATAGATATTTTTAAACCCTTGGTTGTGTGGACAGAATTATTTTTAAAAATTAAGAAGAAAAAATCTCTGTTTTAAAAAATACCTGGCTACGTGTGGACATGGCCAAAGAGTTCTAGAGTCTCTAGATTATTTTTCAAGGTTTTATTTTTATTCAGCTCATTAGATCTGATGCATGGCAACAGCTGTCATTAGTAAATGCCAATTTCAAAGCTCTACAAATACTTTGACTCTTAAAATCTTGTGCACACACTTGCAGACACTCAACAACCATGTGTTCCTCTAAGCAGCTGTGTAAGACTCTGAAAATAAAAGTTATTGATGCCCACAATGCAAGAGAACGCTACAAGAAGATAGCAAAGAGTTGTCAACTTGCAGTTTACACAGTGAGAAATGTAATTTAGAGATGGCAATTCAGGGGAACTGTGGAGGTCAAGATGAGATATGGAAGACTAAGAAAAGTCCTGGAGATCTGCTCGTCTGCTGGTCAAAAAGACAAATCAAAACCCCCATTTGACTGCAAAAAACCTGCAGGATGATTTACAGTAGCAGACTCAGGGGTGGTGTTGCACCATTCCACTGTGCAGCGATGCTGCACAATGAACATAATGTATTTTCAAATGAACATGATGTCTTTTCCCTCTCCTTGAGGCTTAAACATTTATTTATTTATTACAAATGCAGTTTTTCTTGACTTCTGGTGGTTTACTCAGGCAAATGTTGTCAATTGTCATTCATAGAGAAAGTTACATAAAAGTACGTGGAATTATTGCAATTTTTAATTCTTTCTGAATGTGCTTAGTGAACTCAGGTCACTTGCATATGACCACATGTGTGGTGTTGTATATGCATCTCACAACAGACCCCTGAAAAATGCAACTGTATGACCAAGACAAAGCAATTTCCCTCTGGGATTAATAAAGTTTTTTGAATCTTGAATCTTTGAATCACACTCCTCACATGTGCCTAAAGGTAAATTAGTTTTGAGATTTAGAAACAGGTCAACTAAATAATGTATATCAGCATATTTTTATTGATACATTACATATTCTTGAGGAAAAAAGTTACTGGATTGACAGAAATCTATATTGCAGCTCATAATTATATTTAAGCATTTAAAGGTTTATTTCCAAAGTAGTAAATGATAAAGAGGAAAATGTCCATTATGAGACCAAGCACAGTAAGGATGGAGGAAGATGTTCATTTTTATTATTTATTTGCTCCATGCCACCATCCCTTACCTAGAACACAGAAAAAAGGAATATGCTTACAATTTCAAGTTTTCACAGGACATTCATACAAGTGTTTTGTAAAACATTAATAATGAATTCAGATTCCCTTGTATTTTTTTTATACATTTTTATATACTCATACCATCAACTGAAAATATGTTACTAACAAAATGTCTATAAAGCTGGTACTATTAATTAAACACTGGACAGGAAATAAAACATTTTAGATACTTGTGAAATATATTTACAATTACCACATGCACTAAACGTTGTATATATATATATATATATATATATATATATATATATATATATATATAGCTATCCATGTTTATTGACCTTGGATTGAATTATTTTCTACAAACACAACACAAGAAAATTTACCTTAGGAGCAGCAATAAAATTGGACATCATTAAGGGTGGTGTCATCTCCAATTCCCTGTGGACACTCTACTTTTGTTTGGATCCCACAAATCCCTTTCCCAACACACAAAGCACTCCATACACCCCAGCTTCCCCAGGACATGCCATAGCCAGTGAGTATTTCTCCCGAGCTGCACCTAAATCTTTTTTTTTTAATTTTTTTTTTTTAATAAGGACAAGATTAGCATTATTCCTTTAAGCCACATTTATTAATAAGTCACCAAAGGTAAAAAAAAAAAATTAATAAATCACTGTTAGTAAATTATAACCATAGTCTTAAATATAGAGATTTCAAATAAACACATTTTCTTTTAATACTGAATTACAAGTAGTTATTAGATATTGGTCACCTTATGTTGTTGGCAGCAGTATCATCACCAAGTCCTTGACGGCCTTCTACAAGTAGCTGAAATGACGTTAACACTCCACCTTTTTTGCACCAAGTGTCCTGTGTCCTAGTCCCCCAGCTTTAAGGGGAAAATAAAACACAAAAATAAATATTCCTTCTATATGTTAGCTCAGAATTAAGGATTAGCTATGTTTAGAAGAACGATATTTTATTAATTATTTCATGCCTATTAGGAGAGGTGTTAAAGCACAAACAAAATTTTGTGTCACTCAGATTTAAGATAATGTGAACAAACAGTAAGTCATCTATTGCCACAGGGGTTAAAGGTTATTATCACGTACTAACCGGAGATGGACCAGAAGACTAGCAGTTAACCCTGTAGCGTGAATGGTAAACCCAAACACTTAAGTAGCGTGAGCAGGCAGGATAACCACGCTGGTTATTATTAGAACTCTCCCAAAGTGAGAGCAAGAGTTTACACAAAGAAACCCGCGTTTTAAATACACACACCCAATCGGAAGCGAAAACCCAAGAAAGTGAGTACACACGTTTAGACGAGCGGAGCGTCAGCAATAGCATGGGAAAACTCAATGACTGAGCAAGTGTAAAGCGCCATCTTCTCTCCTTTTATGCTTCCTAAGTTGTGACCGTACTACTGCTGGGTTCTCGTGCCGGTCGCGTTAGGAGTGAACGTGAACTGGGGCCGCCTGTCCAAGACGATGTCCTTTGGGCAGGCGGGGCAGGGGAACCGGGAGTCGTTGCAGTTCACCTAGGCGATGGCTGGTTGCTGTCCTTGGACCTGGCACACACTGGGCATGCCTGGATGAACTCGTCAACATCCCTCCTCATATTGGGCCACCAGAAGGCGCGTTGAATGAAGAGTAGTGTGTGCCGCCTTCTGGGGTGTCCAGAAAGTGGGGAGGAGTGTCCCCACTGGAGTATGTCGGTCCTGATGGCGTTGGGTACATAGAGTCGATCAGGTGGCACACCTGCCGGTTCAGTCTCTGCAGTCTGTGCCTGGTGAACACTCGTTGTAAAGTTCCAATTGATTGGGTTGAGGATCTTGGTGGGTGGTAGGACAGGCGCGGGGTCCGTCCGGGGAAGTCTTCCTCGTATTGTCGTGAGAGGGCATCGGCCTTGGTGTTCTTGGATCCCGGGCGGTATGACAGGTGGAAGTTGTAATTTTAAAAAAACAATGCCCACCGCGTCTGTCTGGGGTTTGAGTTGTTTCAGGGTGCAGATAGTGATGAGGTTCTGATGGTCGGTCCAGACTATGAACGGCTCTCTGGTGCTCTGGAGCCAATGTCGCCATTCCTCCAAGGCCCACTTTATGGCCAGCAGCTCGCGGTCCCCTACTCCGTATCGCTGCTGAGTGGGGTCAAATTTCTTGGAGAAAAAACTGCAGGTGTGCAGTGTGTGTGTTTCAGTTTCATCTGAAGCGTCTACCTCCACAACAAATGGTTTGTCAGCATCCGGGTGAAGGAGGATGGGGGCAGTGGTAAAGCGCCGACAGAGTTCATGGAAGGCGGAGATGGTGGTTGAAGTGAGGTTGAAGGGGTGAGTTGATGGACGAGTCAGGGCGGTTAATGGAGCTGCAACTGTACTGTAGTCCCGGATAAAGTGATAATAAAAGTTGGCAAACCTGAGAAATCGCTGGAGTTGTTTGAGAGTCCTGGGTAGGGGCCAGTGTCTCACAACTTCCAGTTTCTGTGGGTCCATGGCCACACCCTGGGACAAGATGACAAAACCCAGGAATGTTGTGGAGCGCTTGTGAATAGCGCACTTCTCCAACATACAGTAGAGCTGGTGGGCGAGAAATCTCTTTAGGACCACTCTGGCATGCTGGATGCATTTGTTGATGGTCCGGGAGTAGATGAGGATGTCATCTAGGTAGACGAACACCCAATGGTATAACATGTCTCTGAGAATGTCATTGATAAATTGTTGAAACACGGCAGGTGCGTTGCAGAGGCCAAAGGGGATAACCAGACTTTTGTAGTGTCCTGTGGGGGTCATGAAGGCCGTCTTCCACTCATCTCCCTCTCTAATGCGCACCAAGTTGTAGGCGCTCCGGAGGTCCAACTTAGTTAAAATGGTGGCACTAGAGAGGGCGTCCAGGGCAGAGTTGGTAAGAGGCAACGGGTGTCGGTTCTTTATTGTGATGTTGTTGAGCCCCCGGTAATCAACACAGGGCTGTAGACTACCATCGCATTTCTTCACAAAGAAGAACCCCGCGGCGGCAGGTGAGGAGGAGTGCCGGATGGTACCATGGCAAAATCCGTTGGAAACATACTCCTCCATCGCCTGCATCTCGTGGTTGGATAGTGAATAGAGGTGGCCGCAGGGTGGGGTGGAGCCTGGCTGAAGGTTGATTGCCAGGTAGTAGTGGCGATGTGGAGGTAGGTGGGTGGCGTGTCTTTTGCAGAAGACTTCAGTCAGATCCCGGTAGTCCACTGGGCTGTTGTCTGTGTTGACATCGGGGACCTCGGGCTCCCTAGAGCACGTCCCAGCACCGGCCCGTAGGCAGAGTTCGTTGCAGGTCGGTCCCCACTGTAGAATCCGGCTTTGGGTCCAGGAGTTGAGTGGGTCATGACGTAGTAGCCATGGGTGTCCAAGGATGATAGGTGGTGATGGAATAGAGGTGATGTAGAACTGAATCTGCTCCTGATGCTGGTTAATGACTAAGGTGATAGGCTGGGTTTGGAGGGTGATGGGACTGGAGGAGAGGAGCCGACCATCAATTGAAGTAATAGTTACGGGCTGGGATAATGCCTCGGTCTTTACCCCCAGTCTTTTAGCGTAAGAAGAGACAATGAAGTTACCCGCGGCACCGGAATCAATGAACGCGGTACTTCCGATTCATTTGTGGCCAAACTGGAAATGTACTTTTACCGTGAGACAGGAATCTTTGGTCAGGGTGGTGGAGACAGAGATGGAACCCGGTGAGCCACTCTCATTTCTCACCAGGTCTGCGCGTTTCCCGGTCGCAGCGGACAGATGGCTCGGTGGTGTGCTGCTGATCCACAATAAGCACAGAGCACCTCTCTAAATCAGCGTTCCCGTTCTGCAGCAGTTAAGGAGGTGCATCCTAATTGCATGGGTTCCCCGACTCCTGTGTCAACCACGGCGGGAGGTGAAGAACCAACGGTTCGGGTACGTGCAGCATTGAATGAGGAGCGGGCGTCTGAGACTGGAGCGTGGGAGAAGAAAGGGGTGGTTCGAGGCGCGGGATGATGTAGTGATGTTGTGATGGACGGCAGGGTACAGGGAGCTGGCTTGGGGCAAGCGAGCAGACGTTGGTCGATCCAGAGGGCGAGTTGAATTAAGCCCTCCAGGGACGCTGGGAGCTCTCATCCGGCGAGCTCGTCCTTTATGCGCGAAGCCAGTCCCTCATAGTAAGTCGTCCAGAGGGTGGAGTCTCCCCAGTCGGTTTGCACGGCGAGGGTACGAAACTCAGCTGTGTAGCGGCTCACAGACGACCCTCCCTGCTGTAGATGATATAGGTTGGAGTCGGTCTTCACCTCAGCACCTCTTGTGGGATGAGGTTGGCAGTGCAGCAGCTGCTGTGATGGGCATGGCAACAGCCAGCTGAGCGCCTGCCCCGCGGAGGGTCGCGTTCTCCTTTCTTAGCTCCGCCACCTCGCGGCACAAGGCCGCAACGTTTTGGAGGTCCTTGCGGAGAGACGCAACTTCAGCACGGAGCTGATCGATCAGCTTGGCATGCAGGTCAACCACATCACAGAGGCAAGCAAACTCCGTTGGGTTTACTGCTGATGGCTCAGTCATTCTGTCATGTACTAACCGGAGATGGACCAGAAGACTAGCAGTTAGCCCTGTAGCGTGGATGGTAAACCCAAATGCGGAAGTAGCGTGAGCAGGCAGGATAACCACGCTGGTTATTATTAGAACTCTCCCAAAGTGAGAGCAAGAGTTTACACAAAGAAACCCGCGTTTTAAATACACACATCCAATCGGAAGCGAAAACCCAAGAAAGTGAATACGCACGTTTAGACGAGCGGAGCGTCAGCGAAAGCATGGGAAAACTCAATGACTGAGCGAGTGTAAAGCGCCATCTTGTCTCCTTTTATGCTTCCTAAGTCGCGACCGTACTACTTGCGGGTCCTCGTGCCGATCGCGATAGGAGTGTGCATGACAGTTATGGCATGTTAGATACAAATCAGCTTTTTTTGTCATTAACAAGAAATATCTTCAGAATCAATGCTTTTATTTATTTTTTCATATTTTATATATATATATATATATATATATATATATATATATATATATATATAGTTTATAGTTTTGTGTGTGGGGGCGTATTAATTGAAATATTACTTATCATACTCAAAGTGCTGCTTTTTTAAAGATGACTATTAGTATGAAGTATATACCCTTTAGGCAGCCACAGTAATTTTTCCAGTACAATGCAACAATGAAAATAGCATATATCTGTACATCAAATCTGTATATAAATTAAATAAAGGTTTTGTCTATACATTGGTCAGAACTCTGCAGCATCTCAGCACATCTGCAGCAGTCCGAGGTGAGGGCATATAAAATCCCCGAACTCAAAGCCCTCTGTTATGTGCTAAAATCAAAATCGTGAGTAGAAGTGAAGATATGAGCAGTTATGTGCCAGATTACACAAAATCACACAAAACGGGCAAGACAGTATTTAATAAAACTTTGCAAGACATGAAGTTAAACCTGCACCCTAAGTGAAATTAAAATAATGAGTAGGGGCAATGTTATGGAAAGTTAAAATAATAAATGAGCTAAATAAGTAGTATTAGGTATAACTGAACATGATGGAGTAGTTCTATATCATATGCGTTTTTGATTTCTCATTTGTGATTTACTCTCTGATTACTAAACAGGAAGTTTATTTGCCTGCTGACAAAAGAAGTACACCTTAGTTTAAACAACACGTAGGTCACTCAACCTTACAAAATCTTATTTATTTTTAAGTTAGGCAGAGAGTTCTATCGTTCAGACAGACAGACAGACTTATGAAATAATAATATCACTCATGATGTGATTACATTAATAATATGATTACATTAAAGCTTTTTTTAGCTGTAACCTTTTACCTATTCCTACAACCTTTTTTCTTGTCAATGATGCTACTTCAGCTTGTGTAAAATAAACAACTTTAGTTCATATGAAACTTTACCTTCCTTCATCAGACCGGACTGTAGAATAGGACTGAGTACCCAATAGGGGTTTGCTGCAGCGAAGGGCAATTCCATTTAGGGCTGTGTCATCCCTCCATCCTTGTGATTGTTCAACCTGAAATGAAAACATATGAAAATGTAAATATCCAATAAAAATGTATTCATATGGTATACGCTTTAATATTTCATTGGGACATCTTTTGACTTGATTACAACTGTGGCATAATTTTTGATAACATTTTGTCACGTTTCTGGGTGCGAGGCATAAACGCAAGAGGATCCAGGTGGTTCAGGGAAACGATGATTTATTGAATTATTAACATAAAAAACATGGAAATAAACAGAAACAGATATACTTTAAATAAAACAAAACCAAAACACGAATAACGACACGAGACATACTCCTTAGACTTACTGTAACAAATGCAAGACAAAAACTAGAACTTAAACACACCTTTTATAATGAACTTAATGATCAACTCGGATCAGGTGCGCGCCCACGTGACCTGACCGAGTTGAGAACTGGGAAATGAAGTAACTAAATGAACATTAAAAGAACTACACAAAAATGTCTTAGGGCGCTTTGGCGCCCTCTAGGGGTTATCCCTGACATAACCCCCCCTCAAAGGGCGCAACTCCGGGGCGCCACAGGAGGTCCAGGGCATCCCCCCCAGGGTCCAATGTCCGCCCCTCTCACCCAGAGGCTGGCACCTAAGTCCTGTGGGCCAGGTGTTTTCATGCCCCCGTTGAAGCAGGGCGGGGGAGACGGAGGAAGCCCGCCATCCTCGTTGACGTAGGGCGGCGAGGGCAGTGGATGCTCGCCGTCCTCATTGACACAGGGCGGCAGAAAGAGAGGAAGCTCGATGTCCTCGGCGGCGCATGACGGCGGCGGAGGAAGAGGCAGCTCGCTGTCCTCGGCGGTGCATGACGGCGGCGGAGGAGGAAGAGGCAGCTTGCTGACCTCAGCGGCGCATGCAGGCGGCGGCAGAGGAAGAGGATGGAGCTCGTGATCCTCAGCGGCACATGAACGCGGCGGCGGAGGAAGTGGAAGCTCGCTAACCTCGGCGGCGCATGAAGGCGGTGGCGGAGGAAGAGGATGGAGCTCGCTGACCTCGGCAGCGTATGAAGGCGGCGGCGGAGGAAGAGGAAGCTCGCTGTCCTCGGCGGCGCATGAAGACGACGGCAGAGGAAGAGGATGGAGCTCGTGATCCTCAACGTTGCATGAAGGTGGCGGCGGAGGAAGAGGAAGCTCGTTGTCCTTGGCGGCGCATGAAGGCGACGGCAGAGGAAGAGGATGGAGCTCGTGATCCTCAGCGGCGCATGGCGGCGGCGGCGGAGGAAGAGGAAGCTCGCTGTCCTCGGCGGCGCATGAAGGCGGAGGAAGAGGAAGCTCGCTGTCCTCGGCGGCGCATGAAGGCGACGGCAGAGGAAGAGGATGGAGCTCGTGATCCTCAGCGGCGCATGACGGCGGCGGCGGAGGAAGAGGAAGCTTGCTGTCCTCGGCGGCGCATGAAGGCGGAGGGAGAGGAAGAAGAGGCAGCCGTCTGCTGTCCTCGAGGGCGGCAAGCATGAAGGCGGCGGGGAGGAAGAAGTAGCAGCTCGCTGTCCTCGGCGGCGCATGAAGGCGGCGGCGGAGGAAGAGGATGGAGCTTGTGATCCTCGGCGGCGCATGAAGGCGGCGGCGGAGGAAGAGGAAGCTCGCTGTCCTCTGCGGCGCATGAAGGCGGCGGCGGAGGAAGAGGAAGCTCGCTGTCCTCGGCGGCGCATGAAGGCGACGGCAGAGGAAGAGGATGGAGCTCGTGATCCTCAGCGGCGCATGAAGGCGGCGGCGGAGGATGAGGAAGCTCGCTGTCCTCGTCGTCGCATGAAGGCGGCGGCAGAGGAAGAGGATGGAGCTCGTGATCCTCAACGTCGCCTGAAGATGGCGGCGGAGGAAGAAGAGGCAGCTCGCTGTCCTCGGCGGCGCATGAAGGCGGCGGCGGAGGAAGAGGAAGCTCGCTGTCCTCGGCGGCGCATGAAGGCGGCGGCAGAGGAAGAGGAAGCTCGCTGTCCTCGGCGGCGCATGAAGGCGACGGCAGAGGAAGAGGAGGAAGCTCGCTATCCTCGGCGGCGCATGAAGGCGGCGGCGGAGGAAGAGGAAGCTTGCTGTCCTCGGCGGCGCATGAAGGCGACGGCAGAGGAAGAGGATGGAGCTCGTGATCCTCAGCGGCGCATGAAGGCGGCGGCGGAGGATGAGGAAGCTCGCTGTCCTCGTCGGCGCATGAAGGCGGCGGCAGAGGAAGAGGATGGAGCTCGTGATCCTCAACGTCGCCTGAAGATGGCGGCGGAGGAAGAAGAGGCAGCTTGCTGTCCTCGGCGGCGCATGAAGGCGGCGGCGGAGGAAGAGGAAGCTCGCTGTCCTCGGCGGCGCATGAAGGCGGCGGCGGAGGAAGAGGATGGAGCTCGCTGACCTCGGCTGCGCATGAAGGCGGCGGCGGAGGAAGAGGATGGAGCTCGCTGTCCTCGGCGGCGCGTGATGGCGGCGGCGGAGGAAGAGGAAGCTCGTTATCCTCATTGGCGTGTGACGGCTGCGGCGGAGGAAGAAGAGGCAGCTCGCTGACCTCAGCGGCGCATGAAGGCGGCGGCGGAGGAAGAAGAGGCTCGCTGTCCTCGGCGGCGCATGAAGGCGACTGCGGAGGAAGAGGATGGAGCCCGTGATCCTCAGCGGCGCATGACGGCGGCGGCGGAGGAAGAGGAAGCTCGCTGTCCTCGGCGGCGCATGAAGGCGGCGGCGGAGGAAGAGGAAGCTCGCTGTCCTCAGCGGCGCATGACGGAGGAAGAAGAGGCAGCTCGCTGTCCTCGGCGGCGCATGACGGCGGAAGAAGAGGTAGCTCGCTGTCCTCGAAGGCACTGTGCTGCTCACCGTCGGAAGGTGCAGCGACGGAAGCTCGCCGTCCACGAAGGCACTGTGCAGCGACGGAAGCTCGCCGTCACGCACGTGCCGAACGGAAGGCAGGCAGTGCAGCGACGGAAGCTCGCCGTCCACGAAGGCACAGTGCAGCGACGGAAGCTCGCCGTCCACGAAGGCACAGTGCAGCGACGGAAGCTCGCCGTCCACGAAGGCACAGTGCAGCGACGGAAGCTCGCCGTCCGCGAGGGCACAGTGCAGCGACGGAAGCTCGCCCTCCTCTTCACCGCGGTGCAGCGGCGGCAGCTCGCTGTGCTCAGTGGCACGGTGCAGCTGTGCTAGTAGCCTTTGGAGCTCGGACACCTGCTCCCGCAGATCACGAATGCGCTCTTCGTTACTCAGAGCGCACCGCCGAAAGCTGCTCCAAACACTCTGGGACGCTGCTCCCAGCTGCACGTCCCACTCACACTCCGCTCTTCTGCCGCTATGCCGTTTGGTTCTCCTCCTGCTCTCCGCGTCGGTTCCCCAAACTCCAAACATCGTTGCCCCCCCCAAAAGAATCTCCCGGGGGAAGGGCTCCTCTGCTATGCCTCTTTCAAGGTCTTGCATTCTGTCACGTTTTCTGGGTGCG
Source organism: Clarias magur (assembly GCA_013621035.1). NCBI lineage: Eukaryota > Metazoa > Chordata > Actinopteri > Siluriformes > Clariidae > Clarias > Clarias magur. Next base: position 359,003 of record QNUK01000257.1, read on the forward strand.
AGGCATAAACGCAAGAGGATCCAGGTGGTACAGGGAAACGATGTTTTATTGATTATTTAAACATAAAAACATGGAAATAAACAGAAACAGATATACTTTAAATAAAACGAAACCAAAACACGAATTAAGACACGACATACACTTTAAACTCATTGTAACTAATGCAAGACAAGAACCTAGAACTTAAACACACCTTTTATAATGAACTTAATGATCAACTCGGATCAGGTGCGCGCCCACGTGACCTGACCGAGTTGAGAACTGGGAAATGAAGTAACCAAACGAACATCAAAAGAACTACACAAACTTGTCTAGAGGGCGCTTTGGCGCCCTCTAGGGGTTATCCCTGACAATTTGAAGGCATAAGTTCTTCTAGTGGAGGGAGCCCTAGCACTTAGTATAGTTTCAATTACACTGGCTGGAAGACCAGCCTCTCTTAAATGTTCTCCCTCAGGGGCCAAACGTGAAGGTTGAAGAGCTCGGGCCGGGGATGAAATATTGTCCCTTGTGCCTGAGACAGAAGATCCCTCCTGACTGGAATCACCCATGGTGAGCCATCGAGGGGAGATATTAGATCTGAGAACCACACTCTGGTCGGCCAGTGGGGCACTATCAGTAAGATGCGCAAGCCCTGTTAAAGGATTTTTGCCAGGACTCCCGGGAGTAGAGCTATCAGAGGAAATGCATAGAGATGTAGTCTGGGCGATTGTATGGGCCATTGCGTCCATACCCAGGGGAGCTGGAGGACTCAGAGAGTAGTAAACGGGACATTGCGAGGCAAAGAGGACCTCTGCTACATGAAATCTCTCCCAGATTTGATTGACTACTTTGGGATGGAGATTCCCCATGAGTTAGAGTTTGTCTGGATAGTAAATCTGCTCCCACATTCATATGCCCCAGAATGTAAATCGCCCTGAGGGACAGGAAACCGCTAGCCTGTTTAAGCAGTGCGAGCGCAGTCTGCCCTGGCAATTTATGTACCGTATTGTTGTCCACTAAGACATGGGTGCCTCTTAACTGCTGGATGAAATATTTCAGATGTGGCACACGAGAAGATGACCTCTCCAAATCTCTTGGGCTGGACGGCCATCTAAGACCGCACCCCAGCCCGTGAGGGAAGCGTATGTCTTTAGCATCTTGTGATGACAACACAGACCTAGAGTGGGACCCAGAGTCAAAAACCCGTGTCTGAACCACATAGAAAGGGTACAAAGCCCTCGGCGCGTAACCCTTATTTGCCTCTGGGGATTGCTCCTTGGATGAAATCCCCTGGCTTTTAGCCATAAATGAAACAATCGCATGTGCAGAAAGTCCAAGGATATCACCCTCAAGGATGCAGCTGCCATGAGACCTAGCACTCTCTGAAAGTAGTGAAAAGTTACTTTCTGGCCTAGCTTGATCTCCTTTAGGGTATTGAGAATGGATTCGACACGCGCAGAAGACAGCTGTGCCCGCATTGCGGTCGAATTACATGTGACGCCCAAATATGTTGTACTTTGAGCAGGAAAGAGAACGCTTTCATGGCATTGAGTCTCAATCCTAAAAAGTCAAGATGAGCACGGAACACATCTAGATTTTGAAGTGCTAGCTCCTGAGACTGAACCAGAATCAGCCAGTCGTCTATGTAATTCAAGATACGGATACCCTGGAGTCATGAAGGAGCCAGGGCTGCATCCATATATTTTGTAAATATGCGAGGTGACAGGGCTAGGCCGAATGGAAGGACACGATACTGGCAAGCTTCACCCCCGAAAGCGAACCTCAGGAACTTCCTGTGTTGTGGCAATATTTATATATGAAAATATGCGTCCTTCAGGTCGATTGTTACAAACCAATCCTCTGGTTGGATTTGAGAAACAATCATATTGACTGTCAACATTTTGAACGTGTATTTTTTGAGATCCAAAATTGGACGCAACCCCCCCGTCTTTCTTGGGAACCAAGAAATAGCGACTATTTCTTGGGAGGGGAACATGTTCAATGGCCCCCAAAGTCTGTAGTCTGGTGTGGAGACCACACCGTTGAAACACAGAGGATAATGAGCAAATTGAATCCTGTAGCCTCTCTCTACAGTGCTTTGTACCCAAGGAGAGAGCCCCACGGTCCTGGGCGCATAAGCATCAGGACTTCTTCTTTGTGGAGTTAATACTCCTTAAGTCCGGTCTGCTTGAGGCAGATTGCAAAGTGTGGCGATCCCCACCTATGAGGGGGTGCACGGCTCACCACACTCTCCTTCTGTGTCTCACGCCTCGTGGGAACCAGACCTCGTTGGGACTGGGTGGCCGACGGTCCCGACTGTTGAGCACAGCAGGAAAGAATTCTCACAAAGGCTTCTTCATGAAGTTTCGCCTCCTGAAACCTATTGATGACGGTACTAATGGTGTCATTGAACAGGCTGGAAGGCAAGTTGGTGGGCATCAAGGAGGAAAGTGCGATCCTTAAACCTTGATGCACATAAGATTAAGCCACAGAGGTCTCTCCGTAGACACCATGGCAGCCATAGAGCGGCCGACAGTGCAGGCCGTCAGCTTGGTTGTGTGGAGGGACAGATCTGTGGCTTGGCGTAATTCTAAATACACCCTTTCATCGATAACCCTGTTGGTGCTCAAGTCATTCAGCAGGTCAGCCTGTTATGCCTGTAAAACCGCCATTGTGTGCAGAGCAGCACCAGCCTGACACATTGCCTGACACTAACAAGATGTTAGTCTACACAGCTTGGTGGGGAGTGTAGGCTTTTTCAGGGAGGTTGACGTCCCAGGAGAGAGACAGCACGCAAGCGTCTCTTTTATTTGGGTCATAATCATATAAACCCACGCCTACGCATCCACGATATTAGAATAAACTGATGTTGTGGTTCATTAAAGAGCAGGCTGATGGTGAGCCTGTGGATGTGAGAGAGGATGAGGAGTATCAGGGCCGAGTGCAGTACACACAGAGCTCCCAAAATAACTGTAGTCTGAGAATCACTAACCTGAAAGAGAGAGACGCTCAAACATACAGATTCAGATCCTGCACTGACGGGGGTGATTACACCGGTGAACCTGGAGTCTCTCTATCTGTCACAGGTGATGGCACTTGGTTACATTTACGTGACTTAGCACTTAGAATACATAGTTTATTTTATTCGTTTATTTTTTGCAGTTTTCCGAGTTACAAGACCAAAGTGGAGTAATGGCAAGAAAAAAATGAGCTGTACCACCACCTGCACTCTGTCTAACAACCCCACTTACATCTGGTACAAGAACGGACAGCGTGTTACTGAGCAGAACAGAAATAATTATCATCTGGATGCCAGTAGATGGAATGCAGGCAGTTACTCCTGTTCTGTAAGAGGACATGAGGAGCTTCGCTCTCCTGCTGTCTGTAAGAACTCACTTTACACTTCACTCACTCTGTCATCATCTCACTGCCATCTTTTGTTTATGCAGCAACAAATGTTCAATACTCTTTTATTTCTTTCTTTTAACGATTAAAGCTATTGTGAGACAGTTTGCTGAATATTTATTTTATATTTTAATGTAAATTTTAGGTTAAATATTAATGTTACAAGTGAATATATGTAACATATGAATGTAAATATAAAATCGAATCCCATATCTTTAATGTTTTAGAATGATTTATTTATATTCTAAATGCCCCGGCTTCTGAAAGTGTCCTGCAGGGGGAAACACAGGGGTGTCCGTAAAAAAAAAAAAAAAAAAATTGTGTGTATGTTTTATCTGCCATCTGTTAGGCTGAAATAAACTCACATGCAGTGATTCATGAATAGATTTAGATTTCTGTTTTCATTTTGTGTTTCAGGTGTTATTGATGAGAATTACTGCTGGAGTGTGACTTACTCCACCCAGACTATCTGCTCTCTGATTGGCTCATCAGTGGACATATACAGTTATTACACCTTCCCTAATCGTTACAAAGTGACAAAAGTGTTGTGGTTCATTAAAGAGCAGGCTGATGGTGATCTTGTGGATGTGAGAGAGGATGAGGAGTATCAGGGCCGAGTGCAGTACACACGGAGCTCCCAGAATAACTGTAGTCTGAGAATCACTAACCTGACAGAGAGAGACGCTCAAACATACAGATTCAGATTCTACACTGATGATCCTAAAAGCAAATACACTGAACAACCTGGAGTCTCTCTGTCTGTTACAGGTAATGTCATACAAATATAGAGATAAAAAAATGAAGGTAATTAGTAAGCTAATTTTATATTTTTCAGATCTGAAAGTTACAGTATCAGACTGGAGAGACCAGTACATCACACTGAGCTGTATCACCACCTGCACTCTGTCTAACAACCCCACTTACATCTGGTACAAGAACGGACAGCGTGTGTCTGACTGTAAATCTGCCTCCTGCTCTATAGCTGCAGTCAGTGGTGCGGTCAGTTACAGCTGTGCTGTTGAAGGCCATCACAGTGTCCTCTCTCCTCCAGTGTGTGAGTGTGGATTTTACTCTCCTCAGTGTATAACCACTGTGCAGTGTCTAAGGGATAATTTCTCTGTAGTACAATTAAATTAAACTCAATTCAGTTTTATTCATTTAGGGACTTTAACAGTGGTCATTGTCTCAAAGCAGCTTTGGGACATATGATTTTGAGTTTGAAGGTATGAGGAAATATATGTAAATCATCAATATCAGTTTCTGTTGAGTACAAATGTTGTTATATATGTTTATCATGTGGCGGCACAAAGGCATAGTGGTTAGAACTCGCATCTCTTGCGTTCTGTGTGTGTGGAGTTTGCGTGTTCTTCCCATACTTGGTGAGTTTCTTCTGGGTACTCTGGTTTCGTCCCACAGACCAAAGACATGCAGATTGGGCTGACTGGCATTCCCAAATTGTCTGTAAAAATTGCCCATCTTCATCTTCGGGTGTTGACACGATGTGATTTCTGCCCAGTGCTCTGAATGTCAAAGTGAAGAAATTCAATGAAGCGCGGGTAAACGGTGGGAGTAACTATGACTCTCTTAAGGTAGCCAAATGCCTCGTCATCTAATTAATGAGGCGCATGAATGGATGAACGAGATTCCCACTGTCCCTACCTACTGTCTAGCGAAACCACAGCCAAGGGAACGGTCTTGGCTGAATCAGCGGGGAAAGAAGACCCAGTTTAGCTTGACTCTAATCTGGCACTGTGAAGAGACATGAGGGGTGTAGAATAAGTGGGAGGCCCCGCTCCGCCGGGAGCCGCCAGTGAAATACCACTACTCTTATCGTTTCCTCACTAACCCGGTGAGGCGGGGAGGCGGTTCTGGCATCCAAGCTCTCTCCAGTGCCCCCGGCGACGCGGGCCACATGGAGGCGCCGACCCGCTCCGGGCACAGTGGCAGGTGGGGAGTTTGACTGGGGTGGTACACCTGTCAAATCGTAACGCAGGTGTCCTAAGGCGAGCTCGGGGAGGACAGAAACCTCCCATAGAGCAGAAGAGCAAAAGCTCGCTTGATCTTGATTTTCAGTATGAGTACAGACCGTGAAAGCAGGGCCTCATGATCCTTCTGGCTTTTTGGGTTTTAAGCAGGAGGTGTCAGAAAAGTTACCACAGGGATAACTGGTTTGTGGCGGCCAAGCGTTCATAGCGACGGTGTAACAGGCAGTTGCCTATTTACGGGGCTCCCGGCCTGCGGCATTTACCTTAATTCAATAAAAGAAGAAGAAAGACTGGGTTAGGTAAGAGCAGCCATTACCCCAGCCGAAGCAAAAGCTAAAAGCTAAAGCCGCTAATTGTAAACCCGAGTGCGGGATAGCCTTGTCCGACACGCATGAGGGTTTTCTTTTTTTCCTGTGTTCTTGTTTTGTGTGTGTGTGTCCCGGGAGTCGGCGAGAGTGACGGCGGTTTCTCCGGGATTACCTTCACCATTAAAGGAGACGTCGCTCATGGAGGACATCTGGCGCGGAGCGGGACGGTCTCCGAGCTTATTTATGTTTGTACTTGCGTGAGAGCAGAGCAAGGCTCATCCCGGGACGACATCACCATTATAAAACTTTGTGTGGAAAAGAGCTCAGAGACTCGGGGTGTGTGTGTGTGAGTGTGAGGGTAGTGGATGATATTGGGAGCAAACGGAGTGACACTGTAAATAAATGTATATACACTTTTGGCTACATAAATGTTGATCTCTGGTGGTCCTTATCCTCCCCTGATTCTGCTAACGGCAAGTTATTATTTTTATTAATAGTAGCGTGTTTGTTACAACGTCGCTTTTTGATCCTTCGATGTCGGCTCTTCCTATCATTGTGAGGCAGAATGCACCAAGCGTTGGATTGTTCACCCACTAACAGGGAACGTGAGCTGGGTTTAGACCGTCGTGAGACAGGTTAGTTTTACCCTACTGATAATGTGTTGTTTCAATAGTAATCCTGCTCAGTACGAGAGGAACCGCAGGTTCAGACATTTGGTGCGTGTGCTTGGCTGAGGAGCCACTGGTGCGAAGCTACCGTCTGTGGGATTATGACTGAACGCCTCTAAGTCAGAATCCCGCCTAAACGTAATGATACCGAAGCGCTGCGGATCTTCGGTTGGTCTGGGGTAGCCGGGGAGCCATCACAGGGGCCCCCGGCGAGCAGAGCCGTTCGTGAACGGGCTAGGGTGCGGCCAGACGAGTGACGGACCCTCTCCGATCGCGCTTCGCAAGTTTGTGTTGAACCTGGTGCTAAAAGACTCATAAACAACCTGATTCTGGGTCGGGGTGTCGTGAGTGCAGAGCAGCACCATCGCTGCGATCCATTGAAAGTCAGCCCTCGATCCAATATTTTATCTGGGGAGCCGAGGTCACGCGGGTGGCCCTCCTTGGACCCCATCCTCCGCCGGACTCCCGGGTGTCCCAGGGGACAGGGGCAGGGGGAAGAGACCGACAAAGTCCCCGGTTATGCCAGGGGTCGGAGTGGAAGAAAAAATGGCAGAAAAATGACAAAGTCCCCAGGTGTCCCAGGGGTCTGGCATTTCAGCGGGCCGTGCTGGAGGTGTTTAGTCCAAGGGAGGGGTGCTTAAGTGTGGGTGCCCGAGGCCAGCTGGCTGGCTAAGTTAAGAAGGTTCGAGCCCCAGGGAAGGGCTGGTTCTCGGGGCCGTGTAAGGAAGGCCCTGGGGGGCGGTCTGCGGGGGCGCTCTTCCCCTTGGGCTTGCGGAGGCATATCTCGGCCGGTGTGGGGGCTAGACGGCCGGGGCCGGGGTCATTGGATTCGTCTCATGGGGCTGATGAAGGGGGTGTGGGTGCCCGCGGAGCTGGGGCGCTGTGGGGTTGGCTGCGGGGGCGCTATTTGGCCTTTGGGTTTGGTGGGCCGTATCGTCGTGACTGTTGGTGCTAGGCCGGCGGGCCTGGTACCGTTGGATGAGTCTCGGTCAGCAGAAGAAGAGCGTTTTTGTGCCGTGGCGCTAGGCCTCTCCGTTCGGGTGGTAGACGCGTTTAAGCACTCGCCTTCAGAAGAGGCTTTTTGTGCCGTCGTGCTAGGCCTCTCCGTTCAGCGTTTAATCGTCCGAGACCTAATAAGCCAAAACATTAGCATCACCTGCAATCTCGGGACCTGTTGGGGCTAGAGCAGCGTGCCTGGTACCGTTGGATGTGTCTCGGCCAGCAGAAGAAGAGCATTTCTGTCCTGTGGCGCTAGGCCTCTCTGTCCGGACGGTAGACGCGATAAAGCATGGCCGGGTTTAAAGTGGTATATCTCCCCCGGGGTGTGGGTTAGAGCAGCGGGGCAAGGGTCGTTTGATGCGTCTGGTCGGGCAGAAGAAGGGGATGTGCATGCCCCGGTGCTAGGCCTCTGCGTCCAGCCGCTAGACGCGTTTAAAGGGCCATATCTCCGCCCTTGGAAAGAATTGTGATCTCCAGGGATGTGCACTTGGCGTGGCCGGCCAGAGGTGCCTGGGCTGGTCTAGGACTCAATTCCTCCAGGCGGATTCAGCCTGTGTGAAAATATCAATTTGGGAAAAATTCTGACCTCCAGGGATGTGGCCAGGGCCCGGGGCACTCGGCGTGGCTGCCCAGAGGTGCCTGGGCTGGGCTAGGATGCAATTCCTCCAGGCGGATTCAGCCTGTGTGAAAATATCAATGTGGAAAAAATTCTGACCTCCAGGGATGTGGCCAGGGCCCAGGGCACTCGGCATGGCTGGCCAGACGTGCCTGGGTTGGGCTAGGATGCAATTCCTCCAGGCGGATCCAGCCTGTGTTAAAATGAGTGTGTCCAAATACTTTTGACCTCCAGGGATGTGCCCGCGGGCCGGGGCACTTGGCGTGGCCGGCCAGAGGCGCCTGGGCTGGGCTAGGACTCAATTCCTGCAGGCGGATTCAGCCAGTGTGAAAATATCAAAGTGAGAAAAATTCTGACCTCCAGGGATGTGCCCGAGGGCCGGGGCACTTGGCGTGGCTGGCCAGAGGTGCCTGGGCTGGGCTAGGATGCAATTCCTCCAGGCGGATTCAGCCTGTGTTAAAATATGGGTGTCCGAATACTTTTGACCTCCAGGGCTGGGACCGGGGGAGGAGGGCCGAGAGTGTCTGATAATGATGCCTCCGGTTGGCCTGAGGCCCGATTCCTTCAGGAGGATTTGGCCTGTGAGCGTCGAGTGCAAAAATTTTTCTAAGTCACACTTTTTACGCCGAGGTGGCAGATCCAGGCGGTTCGCTCCCCGGCTCGTGGCCGAACTCGAGGCCTCTTCCTGGGCATGGGTCCCGGCTCACCCGCGGTCTGGAGGTACCCTCTGCCATAGGGTGTCCAGAAGGGTATGGTCAGATTTCTAGGAGACGGTAGCAATTGCAGGGGTCCAAGCACCCTGGGCTCTGGTAATTGGACTGCCAGGCCACTATAAGTCCTCCCGGCCACCGTGGGCGGGCTGTGACCATCATAGGGCGCCTCCCCATGGGACTGGAGGGTCGGACTTTTTAATTTTTTCCATTTTTACTATTTTGCCCATATCTCGAAAACGGGCCATACCGCCTGCAATGAGATGATTTCGGGGCCGCTCTCTGGCCTCACAGGCGTGGTGCCCTCCACGCCTCGATGCTGGTAGATCGGCACACGAGACCCGCCAGGGGTAGGTGCCTGCCCGGCCCGTGAGACCGCCATGGGCACGGCAGTTCCTCCCCGACCTGCAGGTTCGCCTCTCATACCGGGGGGTATAGCGTTGAGTATCTTCCGCCACCCCCGCCTGGTGCCTGATCATAGGGAGTCGTAGACAGCCGGTCCCATCTCGCTCGCTCAGTCAGTCCGAGAATGCTCCCGGACAGGCCACGCAGCCCCTGTATTCGATCCGCCATCCGTCCGCCCCCAGGGCGCAATAGCGAAAGCGCTGGGTCGGGGGGAGATCACAGTTTTCCCCGGTTACGGCTCACGCCACCCCCGAACGAAAACGGCAGCATGAGAGAGCGCCACGTGCCCCACAGGGCCGGTGAGGAGGGCCCCCCCCCCACCCCAAACTTCCAAGGTGTCCACTATGTGGGTGGGGTGTGCCTTACCCTCTTCTCCACACGAGGGTTGCAGACGCGCATCTTTCCCTGTTACCTGGTTGATTCTGCCAGTAACATATGTTTGTCTCAAAGATTAAGCCATGCAGGTCTAAGTGCATACGGTCGGTACAGTGAAACTGCGAATGGCTCATTAAATCAGTTATGGTTCCTTTGATCGCTCCACACGTTACTTGGATAACTGTGGTAATTTCAGAGCTAATACATGCAAACGAGCGCTGACCCTCCTCTCCCTCCCGGGGGAGCTGGGGGGGATGCGTGCATTTATCAGTCCCAAAACCCATCCAGGGGGTCTTGGGCCCCCCCGGCCGCTTTGGTGAATCTAGATAACTTTGGGCCGATCGCGCGCCCTCCACGGCGGCGACGTCTCATTCACATGTCTGCCCTATCAACTTTCAATGGTACTATAGGCACCTATATATAATCAGGGTTCGATTCCAGAGAGGGAGCCTGAGAAACGACTACTACATCCAAGGAAGGCAGCAGGCGCGCAAATTACCCATTCCCGACATGGGGAGATAGTGACGAAAAATAACAATACAGGTCTCTTTCAAGGCCCTGTAATCGGAATGAGCGTATCCTAAACCCATGGATGAGGACCCATTGGAGGGCAAGTCTGGTGCCAGCAGCCACGGTAATTCCAGCTCCAATATATATATATATATTATATATAGTATATATTAAAGTTGCTGCAGTTAAAAAGCTCGTAGTTGGATCTCGGGAGTGGGCTGGCGGTCCGCCGCAAGGTGAGCCACCGCCTGTCCCAGACCATGCCTCCCCGGCGCCCCCCGGATGCCCTTGGCTGAGTGTCCGGTTCATTCAGGGGTCCGGAGCGTTTACTTTGAAAAAATTAGAGTGTTCAAAGCGGGCCGCCAAACTTGCCTGAATACCTGAGCTAGGAATAATGGAATAGGACTCCGGTTCTATTTTGTGGGTTTTCGGAACCAGGGCCATGATTAAGAGGGACGGTCGGGGGCATTCGTATTGCGCCACTAGAGGTGAAATTCTTGGAGCAAAAGCATTTGCCAAGAATGTTTTCATTAATCAAGAACAAAAGTCGGAGGTTCGGAGACGATCAGATATCGTCGTAGTTCCGACCGTAAACCATGCCGACCCGCAATTCGGTGGCATTATTCCCATGACCCGCCGGGCAGCGTGTGGGAAACCACAAGTTTTTGGGTTCCCGGGGGAGTATGGTTGCAAAGCTGAAACTTAAAGGAATTGATGGAAGGGCACCACCAGGAATGGAGCCTGCAGATTAATTTGACTCAACACGGGAAACCTCACCCGGCCCAGACACGGAAAGGATTGACAGATTGATAGCTCTTTCTCGATTCTGTGGGTGGTGGTGCATGGCCGTTCTTATTTGGCGGAGCGATTTGTCTGGTTAATTCCGATAACGAACAAGACTCCGGCATGCTAAATAGTTATGCGGCCCCTCGCGGTCGGCGTCCAACTTCTTAGAGGGACAAGTGGCGTTAAGCAACGCGAGATGGAGCAATAACAGGTCTGTGATGCCCTTAGATATCCGGGGCTGCACGTGCGCCACAATGGTCGGAACAGCGTGTGCCTACCCTACGCCGAGAGGTGCGGGTAATCCATTGAACCCCATTCGTGATTGGGACTGGGGATTGCAATTATTCCCCATGAATGAGGGGCTTCTCTGTGCGGACGTCCCGGTATCCCGCTCCTTTCTCCCTCGGCTCTCTCTTCCGCCCGTGCATGCGCGCTCCGCGCCTCCCTTCCCTCCCCATGCCCCACCAGCGTGGTTTGATGACCCCGAGTTCTCTAGCCTCTAGAGTTCTGGGGCACCCTCCCCTGAGTTTTTTCCAATAAACTTGTTGATCTCTTTGTGGACGATGACTTTGTCGAAACCAAAAACTGTGACAACTCTTAGCGGTGGATCACTCAGCTCATGCGTCGATGAAGAATGCAGCCAGCTGTGAGAACTAATGTGAATTGCAGGACACATTGATCATCGACACTTCGAACGCACATTGCGGCCCTGGGTCCCTCGCGGGGCTACGTCTGCCTGAGGGTCGCTATTCCCATCAATCGGACTTCGGTCCGCGGCTGGAGGTTCTCGCAGGCCACCCTGGGGGCCTTCGTCCTCCTAAATGCAGACCCGCCTCTCCCTCGCGCCTCGTCTCGCTCTCCCCTCCACATCCATGACGCCGAACCCGTCCGGCTGGAAACGGTTTTTCCGTGCCCCTCGGATCGTCATGCGCAGCTGTCGGTGGTTCCCTTCCACGTTGACTGCCAGCGTCATGCCTCCGCAGGGCCAGTGGCCGCGTTTGGTTTGGGAGCGCGCAGGCGGCATGCGTGCGGGGGACTGGTGGCGCTCCTTCCAAGACGCTCTCGCTTCCCTCCCTCTCTCCCTTTCTGCTCCCCCAAGCCTCTCTGGGGGGAGACGGGTAGAGGAGTTTGGTTGGGGGGTAGTCGGCGAGTCTCTCACCCTTCCTCTCCTCCCGGGGAGAGGGACACATCCGAACGCGACCTCAGATCAGATGAAACGACCCACTGAATTTAAGCATATTACTAAGCGGAAGAAAAGAAACTAACAAGGATTCCCTCAGTAGCGGCGACCGAAGAGGGAAGAGCCCAGCGCCGAATCCCCCGTCCCATGGCGGGCGCGGGGAAATGTGGCATATGGGAGTCCGCATTGCCCGGCACGGGCCGGGGGCCTGAGTCCTTCTGATGGAGGCTCAGACCGTAGACGGTGTGAGGCCGGTAACGGCCCCCGCCCCACCGGGGCACGGACTTCTCAGAGTCGGGTTGTTTGGGAATGCAGCCCAAAGCGGGTGGTAAACTCCATCTAAAGCTAAATACCGGCATGAGACCAATAGCGAACAAGTACCGTAAGAGAGTTCAACAGGGCATGAAACCGTTAAGAGGTAAACGGTTGGGGTTCGGTTGGGGTCCGCACAGTCCGCCCGGGGGATTCAACCCAACGGTCCTGGGCCATCCCCGTTGGCGTGTGCATGCCCCCCAAACCTGCCCCGCCGTCCCTCGGTGGTGGACATTTCCTCCGTTGTGGTGCGCCGTGACCGGCTCCGTTTCGGCTTGGAAGGGTCCGGGGGCGAAGGGGGCTCGTGGCTCCGGCCACGAGCTTTACAGTGCCTCCCTGCTCCGACTTCACCGCTTACCCCAACGGGGCCCCTCTGTACCCGCCGCGCCGCCAGGGCGGGGACTGGCCCACGCCACCAGGGCGCTCGGAGTCCGCGGCGATGCCGGCCACCCAACCGACCCATCTTGAAACACAGACCAAGGAGTCCAACGCGCGCGCAAGTCAGAGAGCCTCGAACGAAACCCCACAGGGCAATGAAAATGAAGGCCGGCACGCGCCGGCCCTGGTGGGATCCACTCCACCTTGCGCAGTCGGTGCACCACTGGCCCGCCGCTATCGTCCCGTCGGTGAGGTGGAGCTAGAGCACGCGCGATGGTACCCGAAAGATGGTGAACTATGCCCGAGCAGGACGGAGCCAGAGGAAACTCTGGTGGAGGCCCGCAGTGGTCCTGACATGCAAATCGGTCGTCCGACCTGGGTATAGGGGCGAAAGACTAATCGAACCATCTAGTAGCTGGTTCAGTCCGAAGTTTCTCTCAGGATAGCTGGCGCTCGGAGACATGCTGTTTTATCCGGTAAAGCTAATGATTAGAGGCATTGGAGCCAAAACGATCTCAACCTATTCTCAAACTTTAAATGGGTAAGAAGCCTGGCTCGCTGGTTTGGAGCTGGGCATGGAATGCGAGCGCCCAGTGAGCCACTTTTGGTAAGCAGAACTGGCGCTATGGGATGAACCGAACGCCGGGTTAAGGCGCCTGATGCCGACGCTCATCAGACCCCATAAAAGGTGTTATTTGATATAGACAGCAGGACAGTGGCCATGGAAGTCGGAATCCGCTAAGGAGTATGTAACAACTCACCTGCCGAATCAACTAGCCCTGAAAATGGATGGCGCTGGAGCGTCGGCCCATACCCGGCCGTCACCGGCGAAACAGAGAAGCCTCGAAGGCCTAAGCCGCGATGAGTAGGAGGGCCGCTGCGGTGGCACGGAAGCCTCGGGCGCGGGTGGAGCGGCCGCAGGTGCAGATCTTGGTGGTAGTAGCAAATATTCAAACAAGAGCTTTGAAGGCCGAAGTGGAGAAGGGTTCCGTGTGAACAGCAGTTGAACATGGGTCAGTCGGTCCTAAGGGATGGGTGAATGCCGTTCAGAAGGTCGGGGCGATGGCCTCCTTCGCCCCCGGCCGATCGAAAGGGAGCAGGGTTCAGATCCCTGAACCCGGAATGGCGGAGATAAGCGCCGCGAGGCGTCCAGTGCGGTAACGCAAACGAACCCGGAGACACCGGCAGGGGCCCCAGGAAGAGTTCTCTTTTCTTTGTGAAGGGCAGGGCACCCTGGAATGGGTTCACCCTGATGGTATATTTACTTATTGACATTTATAGAAGATTCTATTTTGTATAAATGTTTTAGCAGTACTTTTGTCACAGTTGCTCCTTTCTGTTTCCATGCAAAACCCAGGACCATACAATACTGTTCCACCTGAAACCTAGTCTGTTACATAAGTTGCTTTCCTTACAGACAATCAAATATATTCTTCTTGAAAAGCGAAGAAAAAAAGTTCTTTATTACCAGGTATTCAGAAAACAGCCTTTAAAGTATGCACTGTGATCTGGTTTACACTTGAAACTCAGCGTGTGTATCGTCGTGAAGAGAGCTAAACCTTATGAGCAGAGACAAGTTTATAACAGACAGATCCTTATCATGTGTCCATCCACTTTAAAAATACAACTGGCCCATCTGTGAATCCAGACACCAGTTGTGGTGCAGGTTCTCATGCGGGCAGGAATCACAGAGTCTGTGTCTTTCATGACATAATGTGCTGTCTGTATCATGCCTGCTTTGTTTACATTTGCTTTCTAATAAACTGGTGGCTGATCACTTTCACTGTCAATATCCATGCATAAAGACAACACAAGCCTTTGTAATGTTATACAACGACTTGTACCTTTTGCATTACGGTTTACATTTACATCTAAATCTAAACTGAGCAAAATATATGTTATCAGAATAGGAATTAACTAATACTTGATAACTTTCTCAGTGTAACAGCTTTCTCAGGATTCTCCCCCTCTGCTACAGTAATTCACTCTTTAAAATGCAGTCGTTTGTGGCTGGAGTCTCAGTGTTGTTCTGAGGAAAAGCTAAACTCCTCCTGACTGTCCAGAACATTCGGAAGAGCTTCCTGTATAGCAGGTCATCTTCCACATGCACAGAAATGTCAATGAATCTCTCTGTTTGTGTGCACATGTGTGTCTGCTGGGGGTGGTGTGGCAAGTTCAGGGACGATTACCCAAAGACCCAAAGAGACCAGGGATGTTGAGGCCAATAGACTTTATTCTTTCCAGAATAACCGAGCAGTTTCTCTGCAGAGGAAAAGCTCTTGTCTCTTCTACGATGCATCCTTATATATGTTTACATGACACTTCTTCAACATCCTGTTCCTACCAACACAAAACTGCCATACATCTGTTCTGTTTCTAACAAGATACAATGCTTCAGTACATAGGTTTACTTATTACTAGGTTTACTCATGCCCACAAGACACAATGCTCTCATACATATTTATCTTATGGCTAAAGGAAACATCACTCACTTAAGTGCACAGCTTCTCCATGCGCTGCCACCCTACAGCGGAAAGCATCTGCTCATGAGTCTTTCATACTGAGGCCTTGGTGGACTTATAACACAGTTATAAGTCATCAGTCTCTTTACTGGGTACTATGATACATTTTGCACTATAATGTCCCCTACATATATAATATAGCAGATTAAACATTATCTGTGCACAATTCATGAGTAATATTTTGAGGTTAACTCAATACAGGGGCGTGGCCTTTTATGCAGATTACACAAACTGTTTCCCCGTAAATTGCATGTGGGCGTGTCCTGCCTTTGGTCATTATCAGATATTGAGGCGTGACAGAAAGACTGTACCTCATATGGATTACATAAACTGAGAATATTTCTTTTCGATGTGACTTACTTCCTTTAGAAATAGGCACTTTCTCTAAGCTTTCTGTAGATACATTTCTCATGTCAGTGTGTCAAGTATTTGCTGAGTTTGTGTTCGTTTTAACAACACATTTTAGAAAGATATTTTTGCGGAGACTTAAAGCACACCGTGTTTATTTTCTATATTTTATAAAAGCACAATGTTTTTTTGTTTTTTTTTTGTATTTCGGGTGTATATGAATATAAGTAGACTCTTTACAAATTCAAATAGGGCGTAATACACTCATGTGTATGATCAGAAATTATGGGGAACTTTTAAAATACTTCTTCTTCTTAGGTATGTTTGGAAATAGTGAATAGGTTTGTACATGATAAACATATATAACACAATTTGTACTACAGATAATATGGTGCCTAAGACTTTTGCACAGTACTGTATATCCAATGCTGATCCTGAACACACACCAGCTAATTCAGGTGTTTTATTTCTAATCAGATTCCCCTAAAAACACCAGAGCAGTGGTTCTTTCCTCTGGTGACACAGTGGAGGGGGATTCAGTGACTCTGAGCTGTAGCAGTGATGCAAACCCTCCTGTTCTCACCTACTCCTGGTTTAAGCAGACAGCAGCTGCAGACACACTGCTGACAACAGGCCAGAATTACAGCATCAGCAACATCAGCTCCCAGCACAGCGGACTGTACTACTGCACTGCTCACAACCAGCTGGGACAGCACAACTCCACACCAACACTCCTGGATGTGTTATGTAAGTGCAGTGTAACACTTTTATGAAGCTATATAAACTGTATAAACAAAAAATAAAACTAAAGCCTCTTTTTTTCAAAGCCATTTTGTTTTGTAATTAGTTTCTGGAGGCTCAGAGGAGAACACAGTGTTAAATCTCATCATGGCGGGACTGGGTGTCTTCCTGGCATTAACACTCATCCCAGGAACTCTGTGGATGTGGTATGTAAAATGTGAACAGACTGAGTATGTTTGAAACATAATTTTCAAATTAAATACTCATTTACAAATAACAAACATGCGCTTGATGTTTCTCAGGAAAAGGAAGTCAAATTCAGTTGGCCGCAGCAGCACTGGTGAGAGTGAACAGGTGAGTGTGGGTGAGAGGCATGTTCAAATATGAAAGAAAAATCCCAACATAATAGTTTGTATAAAGTTGTTGAATAAATAGTAAAGTTGTTTTCTCCTTATTTCTCTCAGAGCATTCCAACACCTGGAGATGACACATACACAACACTGAACCTCATGACTATGTCTCCAGATTATGACACATTTCAAGTATGCATACTGTCCTGTTGTTTGTGTGTGTGTGTGTGTGTGTGTGTGTGTTATGCACATAAATTGTACATATTTAGTTCGTTAAACTCTAATTTCCCCCTAGAATGTTAAAAGCTCTGCCAGTGACACTTACACAACCCTGAACCCTGCAGTCATGTCCTTTGATTATGACACACTGATGGTAAGTGTGTACACCTGCTTCACCAGACTAATATAAATAAATGCTTTTACTGAGACTGACACTAGATGGTGCAGTTACTTATCTCAAGCCGTGATTTTATTCTTAACCACAAGATTAAATTGAATTACATGTCACATGGATGAACTGCAGGTCCTCCTAAGCAATGGTGTAGGTAGAGGAGGTGGTATTAACTCGGTACCGCCCAGTGTCACTGCCACACACCTTTCACCAGAACATTACAGAGATTATATTTTATCTTTCCTTTTAGATTTTATTTCCAGCCTTGTAGCTTAGATTGATCCTGATGTTACGGATTTGTTCTGTATCTGTAGTATTTTTCTTTGCTTAGCATTCCTGTATAAAACACTTTAAATGTTAAAAAATGTGTATTTAATTTTTTGGTGTTTTTTTTTTTTTTTTAAGTGACACATACAGATAATCTAAACCTATAACCTTGTGCTTTGATAGCAAGTGAATAGTTAGTAAGTGTGTGTATTTGTGTAAACAAGTGTTTATTACAGAGTATAATGTGATAATGTTTGTATTTTGTGTGCAGACTCGACTCTATCAGAAGAAGTACTAGAGAAGTGGAGAATGATAACAGTTGAGTTTGCTTAGTGACTTTACCTTCAGCATCATGAACAGCGTGTTTATACAGGAAGGATGCTCAGGGTGAGAGTTTTAGGATTAGAGTTAAACAGCATGAAGACGTCACAAAGGACTAATTTCTGTCTTCAGTAAATATCATTCAGTTGTTATTTAGGCAGCTTCTTTTGTGTCTCAGACGTCTTTTGTAACATTTTATCTTTGTAACTATTATAAACTTATATATACTGTGTTTATAGTGGTCTAGAATAATCATTTATATTTTAAACTATACCTATCACTCCTTACCTATCAATTTCCTGATCATCATCTTTTCACTCATTTGATCTCTCTTCATGCTGGACTCAGTGGGGAAATAATCTCTCACACTCACTCACACACTCATCATCTATACCACTTAATCCTGTATTCAAGGCGGGGTACACCCTGGACAGGATGGCAATCTATCGCAGGGCACACACATAGACACACTCACACACCCATACACACTACGGCCAATTTGGGAATCCCATTAGCCTAACCTACATGTCTTTTACTGTGGGAGGAAACTGGAGTACCCGGAGGAAACCCACCAAGCACGGGGAGAACATGCAAACTCCATGCACACAGAGACGGGAATGAAACCCGGACCCTGGAGGTGCAAGGTGACAGCACCACTCAGTGGGCAAATAATCTGTTGGTTAAGTCTCTTGTTACTGTATTTTTATCTTTCTCTAATTTGTCTAAACATTTTACAAATTTGTTGCTGTTGTCTGATCCTATTTGTTATTTTCATGTGTGTGTAAAGCTGCAGTGAAAAGCTGGTTAATGATGATGGTTAATAATAAAGCTAGCAATACTAATCTCAATCAATATGAATTTTATTATTTCTGACCTCTTACAGTAGAGAGTTTTCAGATAACTTGTAGAATAAAGTGCAGTGTGTGTGTTTGTGTGTGTGTGTAGGATGTGCAGTGTGTGTGTATGATGTGAAGTGTATGTGTGTAGGATGTGCAGTGTGTGTGTGTGTGTGTGTGTGTGTGTGTGTGTGTGTAGTGTGTAGGATGTGCAGTGTGTGTTTACGATGTATAATGTGTGTGTGTGTGTGTTTGTATACAATGTGTAATGTCTGTGTGTAGTATGTGTAGTGTGTGTGTGTGTGTGTGTGTGTGTGTGTGTGTGTGTGTGTAGTGTGTAGGATGTGCAGTGTGTAGGATGTGCAGTGTGTGTGTTTACGATGTATAGTGTGTGTGTGTGTGTGTGTGTGTGTGTGTGTGTGTGTGTGTGTGTGTGCGTGTGTGTGTGTAGGATGTGTAATGTCTGTGTGTAGTATGTGTAGTGTGTGTGTGTGTGTGTGTGTGTGTGTGTGTATAGGATGTGCAGTGTGTGTGTGTGTGTGTATGATGTGTAGTGTATGTGTGTAAGATGTGTAGTGTGTGTGTGTGTGTGTGTGTGTGTGTGTGTGTGTGTGTGTAGGATGTGCAGTGTGTGTGTTTACGATGTATAGTGTGTGTGTGTGTGTGTGTAGTATGTGTCGTGTGTCTGTGTGTGTGTGTGTGTGTGTGTGTGTGTGTGTGTGTGTGTGTGTACGATGTGTAATGTCTGTGTGTAGTATGTGTAGTGTGTGTGTGTGTGTATAGGATGTGCAGTGTGTGTGTGTATGTATAGGATATGCAGTGTGTGTGTGTATGCGTGCGTGTGTGCGTGTGTGTGTGTGTGTGTGGTATGTTTAGTGTGTCTGTGTGTTTAAGATGTGCGGTGTGTGTGTGTAAAGCTAAACTTAAATCACAAAAGAATTAACTATTTATTTTCATTCCACAAATGTATATGTGGTGAGATAAAGGGGCTTAGACTAGGACTAGCACATATCCACCGACCCATTACAAAATAACTTATTACGCCACCTGGGGAATTGCACCCAAGGACATAAATTAACCTAATAATGGCTTTACCAAGACACCCAGGTACTGATTGATTAGTCAAGAGTTGTGGGTTTGGGTCCATGAAAAAACACTTATTTTCACAGAGACATATACAGTGGAACGTCTGATTGTGAGTAACCAGGTTTCTGAGCATTCGATAAGATGAGGAAAAATGCATTTTAAAATTTTGATAAACAAGCAAGTCTGGGTATACAAGTACCAAATATAGTGAAGTTTCATGTGGCATGCATGCACTTCTTGTTTTGACGCCAAGCATCATGTGATCACAACTGAGCCAATGATTCTTCTCGCTCTTGTGCTGCGGACTTCTGGATAATTGTCTCCCATTATGCACACAAACACACACACAAATGCGCACAAACACACTAACGGAAACACTTATCTGTCGGGATTTATTTTTACTTTGTTATTTGTTTTATTTTTATATTTTGTATTAATTATTTTTATGTATTTATTTTTTTGGGTTGTGGAATGAATAATCTGAGTTTTCATTAATTCTTTGTTTTGATTTATGAGTGTTTTGATATACAAGCATGGGTCCAGAATGAATTATGCTTGCAATCCAAGGTTATATACACACAAATATACTGTGTCACAATAATGAGTGAGTATGAGATATAATTTCAGTAGTAGTTGCAACTATGCAGTCCAATAAACACCACCAACTAGAGCTTACCAGTGGCACACTATCATCACCAAGTAGGCCACAACACCATGACCTTTGACTCACAGCTCTGCAAAATAGGAACACAAACATTAGTTTGTAATACACATGCTGACTCACACAAACACACATATACCTAAAGGGAGAAAAAAAAGGAGAAAGAACGTCTTGGGTTACTGAGCTGTAACCCTGTTCCCTGATAAAGCGGGAACGAGATGCTGCAGTGAAAATGCTATGGGAACATCTCTTTGTTCTCTGGTTATGAAGCCTGTGTATGTCAAAACTGCCAAATACTTCGGCTTATAACCTCAGTCAGGTGACGTCACCGAATAAGGTGCACTTGCAGGTTATAAATAGGAGTGAAACATCCTCAGGTCAACTTTGTCTGAAGGACGTCCAGGCACGCCAGCAGTGCGGCATTGAAACGCAGCATCTCGTTCCCATTTCATCAGGGAACAGGGTTACAGCTAAGTCACCTGAGACATTCCCTTTCAAAAGCTACACTTGATGCTGCGAGAAAACGCTATGGGAACAAGAATACCAACACCGCCGCACTGCAATTTTCTGGACCCCCAGGTTGTGCACAATAGCCAAGGAGATCTCAGACCTAGCTCTGGGATGCTCAATCAAGGATCCACAAGCCTAGAGTAGCATTGACATCCAGACTATAAAATCTAACAAACGCCTCTTGCCATGACCAATTGATGAGGCAATCCCCCTGGTCGAATGAGCCCGGATTCCCAGAGGCGAAGTGTGACCATGCGCCTCATAGGCTAGGGCAATAGCATCTCTCACCCAGTGTGACAGCGTCTGTCTAGTGGCCGCATTCCGGTTGTGACCCCCATGGCAAATAAAGAGCTGCTCTGTCTTATGCCACTGGCTAGTGCGGTGGACGTAAATCTGAAGAGCACGTACTGGACACAGTAAGTGAAGTCTTTCCTGCTCTGGAGCTGTGAAAGGCGGAGGACAGAAGGCTTCAAGAACGACTGGGTGCATGGTCAAGAATGGAACCTTCGGAAGATAGTTTGGAGCCCAAGAGGGGCTCCAACCCGTGATAACATGCTTGATCCAGTCGATCTGGGGACCATGAAGAGCTAGCCATGGGAGACCGAGGACCAGAGCGATGTGTGACTTCTTGATCACAAACAGGTAAATCTCCTCAGAATGATTCCCCGATGTTCTCAAAGTGAGTGGATGAGTCTTGTGAGTGATGGCTGGTAGGGAGCTTCCGTCCAGGGCTCGGACTGCCAGGGGAAGATCCATTGAAACACACGAGATCTGCAATGCTCTGACCGTGGCTGAGTTGATCAGATTCCGGTCGGAGTCGAGTGCTTGAATGGGATATGGTTGGCCCGCCAATAATTAGTTTAACAGAGAGCAGGTGGCGATGTTCTGGGAGTTTGTCGGAAGGAGCGCCCTCTAGAGCTCCCAATCTGACTAGAGGGTGCCTCCTTTTAACGGGCAGCTCTTGAGCATGTGACCTGAACCCTCGCAATAGAAGCAGGCCCTTTCCAGGTGGCGGTGGTGGCGTCTCTCCTCATCCAATATGCAGGTTCTGCCCAGATGCATGGGCTCCTCCTGATTAGTTGGTGTTGGAAGAGAGGATGGGCGGAACGTCCTGGGGGGAGTTTGTCTCCTCGCGGGGGATGACCTCCGGGTCGGTCGTCTTGAACAAAGATGCGAGTCGATCCTCCCGGTGAGGTCCATGAGTTCATGGAGATCAGAAGGAATTCATGGGAGACTAGCTCATCCTTAAGTGTCTCCGAAAGTCCCTCCTGGAAGATGTCCATTAGGGCTCTGTCATTCCATCCACTCGAGGCGGCTAAAGTCCGAAACTCGATGGCATAGTCATATGCAAAAATGTGATCCCTGGTGTAGGTGTAAAAGTTTAACTCCAGCCTCCCTGCTGTTGTGGGACCGGTCAAAAACTCTTCTCATTTCTCCAGAAAAAGCCTAAAAATTGTCACAACACGGGTCGTGAACGTCCCAAAGTGCGGTGCTCCATTTTCGGGCCCTCCCAGTGAGGAGAGTGATAACATGTGCTACCCGAGACCTTTCTGAATGGAAGGTGGAGACCTGAAGCTCAAAAATCAAAGAGCACTGAGATAGAAAAGATCTGCAAGTACCTGGTTCCCCACCGTAAGTGGGAGGAGCCGGCAGGCGTGGCTCTCACGGGGAATCCGTGAATGTGGATCGAGCTGTAGAACCCTGAAGACGCGGCATTTGGGCTGTGACGTCCACGACTGTCTGCCTTGTGGTGACAAGCTCCTCCTGATGGTTACCAAGGAGAACACCTTGATTCTCCAGTGCTTGCCTCATCCTGTCCACTCCTGCTGGATCCATAGTGGCCAGATTATTCTGTCAGTGACCGTGGCTTTCGTTAGCTGCTGAGGTGGATCCAGATGCAGGTGTAGAGGCTGAGCAGGCGCTGCGCTCCGGTCGTAGAACAGGTGTGTGCGCGCAGGTCCGTTGGAGGAGCGTCAGGTCGATTCGCTGCTGAAGAGGAGGGGGTGCACGTTGGGTCGAGAGCCGTTGAATCTGTGAGCGTGGTGTTTGTGCCGAGACGTGAAGATAAGCCGTGGTCGAGAGAGCGCGTTGGGTCGAGAGCAGTTAAATCCGTGAGCGTGGTGTCCGTGCCGAGACGTGAAGATAAGCCGTAGTCGGGAGAGCGCGCGCGTTGAGTCGAAAACCGGGAAATCCGTCAGCGAGGCAAACAAATCCGAATCGTGAGACAATGGGGAAAAACAAGAAATGAAACAAGACTTTGGTAACGTGATCACAATCAAAAAACAAACGCGAGAGTATTGGCTAGAGCACTCAACAATCTGGCGAAGAACTGGTGTGCTGCGCTTCCCTATAAACCCAAGGAAATCAGCGCCGGGTGAGAAACCGGTGTGCAGGTGGGGCGGTCCGGGGGCGTAGGAAATGCACTTAGTTGGTCCGCTTCAGGGGCCAAACGTGAAGGTCCCAGAGCTTGGACTGGGGATGAAATATTGTCCCCTGCGCCTGAGACAGAAGATCCCTCCTCACTGTAATCACCCAGGGTGAGCAGTTGAGGAGAGATATTAGATCCGAGAACCACACTCTGGTCGGCTCCTGGGAGCAGAACTATGGGTGGAATGCGTTATGCATTAAAGGCGTAATCTGGGCCACATGTGGGCCATCGCGTCCAGACCCAGGGAAGCTGGAGGAGTCAGAGAGTAGTAAAGGGGACATTGTGCTGCCTCTTGCGAGACAAAGAGGTCCACCTTTGCTACATAACATCTTTCCCAGATTTGACTGACTACTTTGCGGTGGAGTTTCCATTCCCCATGTGTCACAGCTTATCTGGATAGCAAGCCCGCTCCTACATTCATATGCCCCGGAATGTAAATCGCCCTGAGGGACAGGATCCTGTCCTGTACCCAAAGCAGAACGTGGTGCGCTAGCTTGTTCAAGCGACGCAAGCGCAGTCCACCCTGGCGATTTATGTATGAGAATACCGCAGTGTTGTCCACCCGCACTGGACATGGTAGCCTCTCAACTGCTGGAGGAGTTGTTCCAGGGCCAGGAACAGAGCCATAATTTCGAGGCAATTGATGTGCCATGCGAGATGATGACCTCTCCAGCTCCCTTGTGCTGGATGGCCATCCAAGACTGGACCTCAGCCCGTGAGGGAAGCGTCTGTCGTTAGAAAGGGTACAAAGGGTACGAAGCCCCTGGCCCTTGAATGAAATCCCCTGACTCTTAGCCACAGCTGAAATGCTCTCATGTGCAGAAGGCCCAAAGGTATCACCATGGACGCAGCTGCCATGACGCCGAGAGATCTCTGAAAGTGATGAACAGTCACCTTCTGGACTAGCTTGATTTCCTTTAGGGTGTTGAGAATGGATTCGACACGAGCAGGAGACAGCTGTGCCCGCATTGTGACCGAATCCCATGTGACACTTTAATATGTTGTACTCTAAACAGGAAAGAGAACGCTCTTCATGGCGTAAGGAATGGAGATGAGCTAGGACGACATTTTGTTGTTGAAGCGCTAGCTCCTGAGACTGAGCCAGAATCAGCCAGTATGTAATTCAAAATACGGATGCCCTGGAGTCGTAAAGGAGCCAGGGCCGCATCCAAGCATTTTGTACATGTGCAGGGTGACAGAGCTAGGCCAAATGGAAGGACCCGATACTGGTAAGCTTCACCCCCGAAAGCGTACCTCAGGAACTTCCAGTGCTATGGCAATATTTCTATATGGAAATATGCGGCCTTGAAGTCGATTGTCACAAACCAATCCTCTGGTTGGATTTGAGAAACAATCATTTTGACAGTCAACATATTGAATCTGAATTTCCTGAGATAGCGATTCAAGCCGCGAAGATCCAAAATCGGATGCAATCGCCCATCTCTCTTGGGCACCAAAAAGTACAGACTGTAGTAGCCATAGAACATCAAATGTCAATCCACACGGCTTGGAGGGGAGTGTTGGCTTTTTCAGGGAGGATGATATCCCAGGAGAAAGATACCCCGCAGACGTCTCTTCTATCTGGGGCATCAACGATATCCGAATAAGTCAAAGTCGATGGCACAAAAACACACGATGAATACGGCTTGCTCCATGTTAACATGTCATGGAGGTCACCAAAGAAAGGAAGAGAGAGACGTTGAGGCTCCTCCCCCTGGCCAGAAACCTGTCGCCTAATTTCTAGCACTTGGGGGAATCTCGTTTCTGCGGTCAGTCGATATGCAACCGCGTGTTATAACCTACAATATTTCCCCAAACGCTCTGGCAACACTGAGGGCTACTTCCATAGAAGCGAGAGAGGAAGATTCTATCGCTCCTTCACAAGAAGCTCCGGTGCGTGCTTGAGAAGCAGAAGCTAAAGTTTTCTGATCCAGAGAGAGCGCGAGAGAAAGGGGGAATTCCATCTCGTGCGCATCTGCCAGATCAGCACGTGAGCCCCATGAATGCGCCGCGGCTCGCGGTTTCTCTTTAAAGAAAGCAAGCCACGCGCAAAGCACCTTAATAGGGAGAAGATAGCAATACTCACAGTCTCCCTGAAGCCCGATGCGAGCGTGTTCTTACCCAAAGCACTCAAAACAAAATTCGTGGAGATCACCTTCCAAAAGAGATCTAGTACACGGAGGCACGCATCTCTTAACCAACTCCGCCATATCAGTGAGTTAAAGCTGTGATTCCTTGTTTTTTTTTGCTTTCTGGGCGTGGACCAGGTTGGCTATAAGAAGCCTCGATTTTCAGTTGTTTGTTGGTCTTGCATCTGTTTGGTTAAAATGCCATTTTGTTTTCTGTTGATACCCTGGTCATGTCTTTTGTTCATAGTTTCAAGTTTAGTTTGTTCATGTTTTGTTACCTGTGTTTGTTTATTTTCTTTATCTTATTAAAAACACTTAAAGTCTTAACCACCTCTGTTGTTGGCTTATGCCTCGCCTACAATCTCACTACATCCCTGACATGCAGATGTTTAGATCCTCAATCATGTGACGCAAAAGCTCTTTAGAGATGCCTATAGAGATGAAGATGGAGAAAGAAAGGGGCGTTAATTACACATCTGTATGTCTGGTTGCTTGTAAAGAAAAGAAGCTGAAATAGAGGTGTGATAACGTAGTTCTGTGGTAAGTGCACTACTCTACTTCCTTATCTTTACTGCTAGTTTCATGTAGAAGCTCATAACTGCTTACAAGTGCAGTACGAGTGAAGGAGGAACAGACTGATTAATGCAGTTAATGTTTACTAAAAGTGTACGATCGATTTATTTTGTATTTATAAGGATATTTTTCGTCTAAACTCTACACGTGGTGGATCTTCAAGTGTCAGCTGTCTGAAGGCTGATGTTTTACAGAATGTGGAGAAATATTACAGTAGCAGCAATCCTCATGTTACTGACAGGTAAACTTTCCACATATTTCAGCTCTTTCTACGGTTTTTATGTGCTGTTGTGTCACTACTGTAACAGTTCAGGAAAGCGCTCAACAGGTCTGTGTGTTTGGAAGTGTTTTAGCAGTTAAAATTAAAACTCTACTCAAACATACATATAACAAATTATTATATTTTTATTATAAAATAGAAAAAATACAGTAATGTCCTGCATCTTTATTTAATGTGAGTTTATTGGTTCTGTTCTATAAACACAGATGAAGTTTATGAACTGTTTCAGACAAGGTCCTATTATTATCTGCATTTTCACACGTTCTTGGCTCACCTGCTCTCTGTGTGACTGAGAACAGCAGCAGCAGCGTTTAAAACTGTGGTTAACACTCTAGCTGTTCAGTGCATGAGTTATTGCTTTGTGTGTGCATGTGTGTTGCAGGAGTTGAGGCTCAGCACAGTGTAACTCTCTCCTCTCAGAGTCTCTGTGCTGTTACTGGATCTACAGTAAAAATCCCCTGTACATTTACAACACCTGATCACTCCAGTGTCACACAGAGAGAGTGGTATCGAGTCCAGAGCTCTGAAGGAGAACCACAAGACCTGAGCACAGATCCACAATACTCAGGACGAGTGTCTGTAAGCACAGTGACGCCTGACTGTGAGCTGACAGTGAGGAATGTGAGAGTGAGTGACTCTGGAGTTTATAACTTTAGATTTAAAACACAGAGAAGTGACTGGATATCAGCCTCATCTGGATTTAATCTGACTGTTACAGGTAACACACACACACACACACACACACACACACACACACACACACACACACACAGAGAGATTTTGTCTTGATGATTTTTGCCAGAACTGAATCCAGCTTTCCTGTAATAATGGAGTGTAATTTATTAGAGGACAAATAGGTGTTATAATACCAGTGTTTAACAATATTAAGAATGTTCCTGATTGTTTCTCCTCTGCAGGTTTGCTGTTTCAGGATCCTGTTGTCTGTAGATTTAATGGGAATGATCAGTGTTATTTAGTTCTGGGAGAACAACTGAACCTGCAAATGCCCCTGGAGGATGTGTTTCACCTAAAGATCACAGACAAGACATCTACCACTCGTACCATTTTAAAATATAGAAAAACCCAAAGTAATCCACCAACACCAAGTATTCCACGATGGCAGTTCATTAATGAGAATAAAACTTTGATACTACTCAGTGCAGAGAGGAGCGACTCTGGAACATACACTTTAGAGACCTATGATGCAGGTGGGAGTAGTAAAGGCATTTACACTCTCCAGGTGAACACTGAAGGTAGGACCACACAACCTCCAATCACATCACATGGCTCACTACAACATTTACATGTTCTTAATAATTTAAACAGTCCTCCACACTTTAGTCACTCTCAAATGTTTTAATATAAGATTTTTTACCTTTATTGGTAAAATGTTACATAAATTTATGCACACACTGCTTCATACATTTAAATACAGTATGAACAAATGCACATAATAGAAACATTTAACCTTCAATATAATGAAAATAAAAACCATACAGTAATTGACTGTAGCAAAATCTTTTAATATTTTATGGTAATATTTGTTATATTTGTTTATCAAGAAATTATTATGTAACATGATATTTAATATTTTTAATCATCTACAAT
Source organism: Clarias magur (assembly GCA_013621035.1). Taxonomy (NCBI): domain Eukaryota; kingdom Metazoa; phylum Chordata; class Actinopteri; order Siluriformes; family Clariidae; genus Clarias; species Clarias magur. The sequence continues at coordinate 386,670 of QNUK01000257.1, forward strand.
ACTGTTTTAATTTAGAAAAGGAATGCACATGTACCATTTAAACCATGTTTTTTTATCTATAAACTAAGATTCAGCTTTTAGTTATACAGTTTAACCTCAGATTTCGAGGAACCCAGTTTGCGAGCATTCTGCAAGACGAGCAAAAATTCGTAATACATTTTGACTTGGAAAAACGAGCATGCCTTTATTTACGGTTATCGAGTATCATGTGGCACCAAGGTGCTTCATGTTTTAACGCTGAGGATCACGTGATCACAACTGAGCCAATGGTTCTTCTCTCTCTCACGCTGTGGAATTGTGGGTAATCGTCTCCCCTGTGTGGTCTTAGTGTGCGTCTGTCACACGTATAGTCAACATCCGTGCATGCGTGTAGTGATTACTAGAACACTGTGGCCATGTGTGTTCGCATGAAACTTGCCCAAACAGACACACACACACACACACACACACACACACACACACAACACTAATGGAAACACTTATCTGTAGAGATTAACTATTAAGGTAAAGTTGCAGATTAATTTGTTTTATTTTTACTTTATATTTTGTATTAGTTATTTTTATATATTCATTTTTTGGGTCGTGGAATAAATAATCTGAGTTTTAATTATTTCTTAAGGGGACATTCACTTTGATATACAAGTATATATACAAGACATGGGGGAGCTGGCTCAAGCAGTTAAGGTTCTAGGTGGTTGGTTTTTGAATCTGAGAATCTAGGTTCGAGCACCGTTGAGCCCCACACTCACCTGGCAGGGCCAGTGCCATGTGAGAAAGTTTCCTCTAACCAGTTTAGCATGAATTTCTTTATTCCAATATTGCGCATTTATAATACACAGATTTATTTAGATTTTAAAATTGGGATTAATCACAGACTATAACTGGAGAGCTCAGTAGAGGTCAGTAACGGCTCTTTACAGCCTCTTTTGGGCTCGGTGTAAATTCTGACGTGTCCGGTCATGCCATTGAGAAAAATTGGAGGGTGTTCAAAATTTCAGTTGGCGCCCCCAATATTAACACCTCAGTAACACTTTGGTATTGATTCTTAAGCGTTGTTAACGAGTTGTTAGTTTTTTAATGCCTTTTTAACTGTTCAGCAACATTTGAGATGCCCAAAATCCTCATATTAAATGTAGACAGAATTATTGACCAAATTAACAAATTGATATTTTAAGGAAAACGGTGATGATTAAATATAATTAAAAGATATATTGCATGTTAAAGTCTGATGCATTATATAAATGTTCTAATCTAAAGTGTCTGTGGGTCAATCATTTTTATTAATTTCATAATAGTCTGACAAATTTACCATATAATTTTCATGTTTAAAATGAATGTGGCACAGGTGCCAGTGAGATCCTGAAAATAAGGGCATGGTTTTGCGATCATTTTATTTATTTATTTTATTTTTATCTGTACACTATGTGACTGATGCCTTCAGTAGCTTTAAATGTCTGTTAAGTACAACCAAATTAATAGAATATTATTTATTTTTATTTAGAAAATACAAAGTGAAACACACACAGGGGAAGTGGTGAAGGGTTTGAGTTGGGATATATGGAATAACGGGTGGATCCGGAACGCCGCAGGCAGCTGGAGCCGGTAGGTGACAGGGTTAATCCGGAAGGTGATGCGGTATGGACGGATGAATCTGGGGGAGAGCTTCCGTGATTCTGTCCATAGATGAAGGTTCTTGGTAGATAGCCATACCGTGTCACCTATCTGGAACAGTCGTCCCGGGGGGTGTCGACGGCGATGTTGGAGAGTGTAGTGGGTGTTGGAGCGTCGGATGGCGTTGTTTGCTTGGTTCCAGAGCCGTCGACACCGGCGGACCAACTGTTGGGCCGACGGTACTTCAACCTCCGGTTCTTGATGGTCAAACATCGGAGGCTGGAAACCGTAGCATGCCTCAAATGGGCTTAGATTGGTGGCGGAGGAGACGTGGAGGTTATGTGATAATTCTGCCCAAATGAGGCAGCGGGCCCAGGAGCACTGACGATCAGCGACAAAGCACCTCAGGTAGCGCTCCAGTTGTTGGTTAGTCCGTTCCGTCTGACCGTTAGTCTGTGGGTGGTATCCAGAAGACAGACTACAGGTGGAATTGATCAGACGGCAGAAGGCCTTCCAGAACCGTGAGGTGAACTGGGGCCCCCTGTCCGAGATGATGTCCCTTGGGAACCCATGCAGGCGGACTACGTGTTCTAATATCAGTTCGGCTGTGTTTTTGGCTGACGGGAGTCCGGTGAGGGCCACCAGGTGGACAGCTTTGGAGAACCGGTCGACGATCGTGAGGATGGTGTTCTTTCCTTCGGAAACCGGCAGGCCCGTGATGAAGTCGACAGCAATGTGCGTCCAGGGCCGACGGGGAACTGGGAGTGGTTGAAGTTCTCCTGGAGATGGTTGATTGCTGTCTTTGGCCCAGGCGCGCCTGGACGAACTCATCAATGTTCCTCCTCATGGTGGGCCACCAGAAGGTGCGTTGGATGAATTGTAGAGTGCGACGCCTTCCGGGGTGACCTGAGAGGAGGGAGGAGTGCCCCCACTGAAGAACCTCTGGCTTGACGATGTTGGACACATAGAGTCGTCCAGGTGGCACACCTGCCGGTTCGGTCTCCACAGCCTGTGCCTGGCGAACCCTCGTCTCTATGTCCCAATGGAGCGGTGCGATGATCTTGGTAGGTGGTAAGACAGGCGCGGGGTCCGCCCGGGGGACGTCTTCCTCATACTGTCGTGAAAGGGCATCAGCTTTGGTGTTCTTGGACCCCGGGCGGTATGACAGGTGGAAGTTGTAGTCTTCAAAAAATAGAGCCCACCGCGCCTGTCTGGGGTTCAGCTGTTTCAGTGAACGGATGGTGATGAGGTTCTAGTGATCAGTCCAGACGATGAATGGCTCTCTGGTGCCCTGGAGCCAGTGTCGCCATTCCTCCAAGGCCCACTTTATGGCCAGCAGCTCGCGGTCCCCTACTCCGTATCACTGCTGAGTGGGGTCAAATTTCTTGGAGAAGAAACTGCAGGGATGCAGTTTTTGGTCTGGACCTCATTGGGAGAGAACGGCCCCGGCGCCCACATCTGACACGTCCACCTCCAAAACGAATGATTTGTTGGCATCTGGATGAAGGAGGATAGGAGCCGTGGTGAAACGGCGGCAGAGTTCACGGAATGCGGCGATGGCAGAAGAGGTGAGGTGGAAGGGGTGAGATGATGGGCGCGTCAGAGCAGTTAGCGGACTGCAACTGTACTGTAGTCCCGGATAAAGCGACGATAGAAGTTTGCAAACCCGAGGAAACGCTGGAGTTGTTTGAGAGTACTGGGTAGGGGCCAGTGACTCACAACCTCCAGCTTCTGCGGGTCCATGGCCACACCCTGGGGCGAGATGACAAAACCCAGGAACGTGGTGGAGCGTTCGTGGAAAGCTTCTCCAACTTACAGTACAGCTGGTGGGCAAGCAATCTCTTTAGAACCACTCTGACGTGTTGTACATGTTCACTGACAGTCTGGGAGTATATGATCGACCTAACATGTCTCTTAGAACGTCATTAATGAATTGCTGGAAGACAGCAGGAGCATTGCAGAGTCCAAATGGTATTACCAAACTTTCATAATGGCCGGTGGGAGTGATGAAGGCCGTCTTCCACTCATCGCCCTCCCTGATGCGCACCAAGTTGTAGGTGCTCCGGAGGTCCAACTTAGTAAAACTGCTGGCACCAGAGAGGGCGTCCAGGGCAGAGTTGGTAAGAGGCAATGGATGTCGGTTCTTGATGGTGATGTTGTTGAGTCCCCGATAATCGACACATGGGCGTAAGCTGCCATCGCATTTCTTCACGAAGAAGAACCCCGTGGCAGCAGGTGAGGAGGAAGGCCGGATAGTACCTTGGCGCAGTCCACTGGAAACATATTCCTCCATCGCCTGCGTCTCAGTGGCAGATAATGAGTAGAGGTGGCCGTGGGGTGGCATTTTGTCTTTTACAAAACACCTCAGCCAAGTCCCGGTAGGCACTCGGGATGTTGTCTGTGTCGACCTCGGGGGCCTCGGACTCCCTAGAACACGTCCCAGGCCAGGCCCGTAGGCAGAGTTCAGAACAAGTCGGCCCCTATTGTAAGATCCGACTTTGTATCCAAGATATGAGCGGGTCGTGGTGAAGTAATCAGGGGTGTCCAAGAATAAGAGGAGTCGAAGAGATGAGGGGGAGGTAGAAGTGAAGCTGTTCCTGATGTTGGCCGATTTTCATGGTGATGGGTTGGGTTTGGAAGGTGATGGGGCTGGAGGAGAGGGGCCGACCATCGACAGATGTAATATTTACGGGCTGGGATAACGCCTTGATCTTTACCCCCAGTTTCTTGGCATAAGAAGAGTCAATGAAGTTACCAGCCGCACCGGAGTCAATGAATGCGGTACTTCCGACCCGTTTGTGGCCAAACTGGAGGTGTACTCTTACCGTGAGACGGGAATCATTGGTCAGGGTGGTGGAAAGGGAGATGGAACCCGGTGAGTCACTCTAACTCCTCACCGGGGCTGTGCGTTTCCCGGGCGCAGAGGACAGATGGCTCGGTGGTGCACTGCTGACCCGCAATATGTGCAGAGACCCTCTCTAAATCGGCGTTCCCGTTCTGCAGCGGTTAAGGAGGCGCACCCTAATTGCATGGGTTCCCCGGCTCCGGGGTCAACCACGGCAGGAGGTGGAGAGCCGACGGGTCCGGTAAGTGCAGTAGATAACGAGGAGCGAGCTTCCGGAACAGGCGTGTGGGAGAAGAAGGAGGGGGTTCGGGGCGTGAAATGAGGCAGTGATGGCGTGATGGGTGGCAGGGTGCTAGGGGCTGGCTTGGGTCGGACGAGCAGACGCTGATCGATCCGGAGGGCGAGTTGGATTAAGCCCTCCAATGTAGCTGGAAGTTCTCGTCCGGCGAGCTCGTCCTTGATGCGCGCAGCCAGTCCCTCGTAGTAGGCCGTCCGGAGGGCGGAGTCTCCCCAGTCGGTCTGGACGGCGAGCGTTCGGAAATCCGCTGTGTAGCGGCTCACGGATGAGCCTCCCTGCCGCAGATGATATAATTTGGAGTCGGTCTCCACCTCAGCAGCAGGATGTTCAAAGGTGAGTTTTAGCTGGCGGGTGAACTTTGTGTAGGAATAGGCTACATCTGAATCAGATCGCAGGACTGCCGTGGCCCACTCCGCTGCCTGCCCGGATAGCAACGAGACGAGAAGAGCAACACACAGTCGGTCTGTGGAGTATCTGATGGAATTAAACTCAAACACAAGATCCAACGCGGTTAAAAAAACACTGCATTTCCCATCCGTGCCATCCCACTTATCCGGTAGAGCAATGAAAACATCAGAAGAAGGGGGGGAGGGTGGCGGCGCAGCCGCCGCTGCAACGGGCGTGGCAACAACCGGCTGAGTGGCCGCTCCGCGGAGTGTCGCATTCTCTTGCCGTAGCTCCTCCACCTCATGGGGCAGGGCCGAGATGTCTTGGATGCCTTGGCGGAGAACCGCGACTTCACTATGGAGCTGATTGATCAGCTTAGCATGTTGATCCACCACATTGCAGAGGTGAGCGTAATCCGCTGGGTTTTCTGCTGATGGCTCAGTCATTCTGTCACAAACAAATGGAGATGGACCAGAAGACTAGCAGTTAGCCCTGTAGCGTGGATGGTAAACCCAAACGCGGAAGTAGCGCGAACATGCAGGATAACCACGCTGTTTATTTTTAGAACTCTCTCGGCACGAGAGCAAGAGTTTACACAAATAAACCCGCGTTCTAATAACACACACTCAATCGAAAGCGAAACCCAAGAAAGTGAGTACTCACGATTAGATGGACAGAGCGTCGGCGATAGCATGGGCAAACTCAATGACTGAGTAATGTGTGGAGCCATCTTGTCTCCTTTTATACTTCCTGAATAACGACCGTACTACTTCCAGGTCCTAGTGCCGGTCGTGTTAGGAGTGCGCATGACACTTACAAATTCATTTAAATTGTTAACGGCTCAATGTGGGGTCGTTACGCTTGAAAAATTACCCGAATTGGTAGCAGCTACAGTACAATGACTTTGGAGACGATTTTAAATCAGAAGACGTTGGAAGAGATTGTTAGCTAATTCAACTTAATGAAATGGGGTATTAGACAGCAATGAACTCACATGCAGTGATTCATGAATAGATTTAGATTTCTGTTTTCATTTTGTGTTTCAGGTGTTTTTAATAAGTACTGCTGGAGTGTGACTTACTCCACCAAGACTATCTGCTCTCTGATTGGCTCATCAGTGGACATACACAGTTATTTAACCTTCCCTGATCGTTTCAAAGTGACAAAGGTGTTGTGGTTCATTAAAGAGCGGGCTGATGGTGAGTCTGTGGATGTGAGAGAGGATGAGGAGTATCAGGGCCGAGTGCAGTACACACAGAGCTCCCAGAATAACTGTAGTCTGAGAATCACTAACCTGACAGAGAGAGACGCTCAAACATACAGATTCAGATTCTACACTGATGATCCTAAAGGCAAATACACTGGACACCCTGGAGTCTCTCTGTCTGTTACAGGTAATGTCATACAAATATACAGATAAGATAAAGGAAAGTAATTACTAATCTAATTTATGTTTTGCAGATCTGAAGGTTACAGTATCAGACTGGAGAGACCAGTACATGACACTGAGCTGTATCACCACCTGCACTCTGTCTAACAACCCCACTTACATCTGGTACAAGAACGGACGGCGTGTGTCTGACTGTAAATCTGCCTCCTGCTCTGTAGCTGCAGTCAGTGGTGCGGTCAGTTACAGCTGTGCTGTTGAAGGCCATGACAGTCTCCTCTCTCCTCCAGTGTGTGAGTGTGGATTTTACTCTCCTCAATCTGTAACTATCATACAGTGTCTGAGGCATAATTTGTCTGTAGTACAAAAAAATTCAACTCAATTCAGTTTTATTTATTAAGGGATTTTAATAGTGGTCATTGTGGCAAAGCAGCTTTAGGACATACTGTATGAGAACCGAGTTTGGAAAGTGTGAGGAAGTGTGTGTAAATCATAAATATCAGTTTCTGTTGAGTACAAATGTTGTTATACATGTTCATCATAAGGTGGCATAGTGGTTAACACTCGCACCTCTAGGGTCCAGCGTTCGATAACTGCCTCGGGTCTGTGTGCGTGGTGTTTGTGTGTTCTTCCCATGCTTGGTGGTGTCACACCTGTGTCACCTCAGTCCCGGGGGATAAGATCTGGCTTACCGGCTTACTGAGCTGCCTCTTTGTCTAGTGTGTCTACATGTGTATGTGTTTCACTTTAACACTAAATCAAGTTCACCTATGTCTTCGCTGTGTGTCTCTCTATTTATACCAGCCAGTCCCGTAGCCCTTTGTCTGTTGTTATCCATTGTGTTGTGTGTGCTTGTGCCGTCAAGGGTTCATTGTTTCTCCCCCAGGACTGAGCAGTGGCTGTAGAGAGGGTCGCGCGTCCTTTTTGTTGTTGACGATTTCAAGCAAAGGTCAAGTTCAAGATTGCGACACTCTTACTCCTTTCCATTTCCTGTTCCCGCCAGAGAGGCTTTGCAATTCCAGAATTTTGTGAATCAGTGTGCCTGCTTGAGGCTCCAGCCAGGAGCTTCTTGTCCTCTGTTAGTTTTCTTTTGTGTTGACGCTTGTGTGAGAGTAAAGAAAAGAAAAAGAATAAACATTCTAAGTTGTACACATTGCATCTGCGTCCGCATCTTTGAGCCCCTTGACAGGTAAGTTTCTTCTGGGTACTCCGGTTTCCTCGCACAAACCAAAGACATGCAGATTAGGCTGAATGACATTCCCAAATTGTCTTTAAAAATTCCCCGAAAAAATTTAATCTCCATGTGAACATGTGTGTGCCCTGTGATGGACAAGTGCCCTGTCCAGGGTGTACCATGCCTCATATCCTGGGATAGGCTCCAAACTCCAGTGACCCTGTGTGTGCAGGATAAGCGATTTAGAAGATGAATGAATGAATGTTTATCAAGCCTGAGTTATTATGTACAACAGCATTCACTATTTTCAAGCAGAGGAAATAATTCCTCTGCACAAGAGCGTGTGGCATAGGTGAGTCACAGTTCGCGGAATCGATCCAATGATTTGGAATTCTCATGGTTGTGCTGCCTGGTCATATACGTGATTTTGTTCACTTTGTGCTTTTTGCATGTGCTATTGAACAATAGGGAGAACGTTGAGGATTTTAGTTTATAACTCTTTTACGTACTCGACCACTGACCAGAAAAGTGAAGGCTGCTGTAACAACCAGCACACATCACACATTAGTTTAGACATAAAAGGCATACCTTGGTCTGTCAGGATCTCTTTGGGTAGCCCCGTGTGGCTAAAAAGCTGAGAGTGGGTGGCAGGCAGCTTCCTTCAAGTCAGAGTTCAAAGAGTCTGAAAGCATAAATAATGTGTACTTGTTAATGTTTGTGCAGTGAGTGACCTGCATTGTGCTGTGTGTCTGACATGTCTTAGCGAGAAGATTTTCCTAATATGTGAGCACTAACAGTAACCCTGCTGTCACATTCCGTAATGTTATTTATTTATTATTTGTTAAGGTATGTTTAGAAATTGCGACTGGATTTGTGAATGATAAACATATATAACACAATTTTTACTACAGATAATATGGTGCCTTAGACTTTGGCACAGTACTGTCCATCAAATGCTGATCTTAAAGACACTCCAGCTGATTCAGGTGTTTTATTTTTAATCAGATCCCCCTAAAAACACCAGAGCAGTGGTTCTTTCCTCTGGAGACACAGTGAAGGGGGATTCAGTGACTCTGAGCTGTAGCAGTGATGCAAACCCTCCTGTTCTCACCTACTCCTGGTTTAAGCAAAGAGCAGCTTCAGACACACTGCTGACAACAGGTCAGAATTACAGCATCAGCAACATCAGCTCCCAGGGCAGAGGACTGTACCACTGCACTGCTCACAACCAGCTGGGACAGCACAACTCCACACCAATACACATGGATGTGTTGGGTAAGTAATAGCAGTGTTAGTTATTTTTGTTTCTGCAGTAAATTTCCACAAGTCCCACATCACTTGTGTGGAATGAATAAACATCAAAACATTGAATCAAACCAATAAGAAGTAAGTTAGTTAATGACCAGCATTATAGTGCCATGATACTATGCCGTTCACCACCCCATCTAATGTTGGTATGGTATAAAAGCCAGAATACTTGGAAGATTGTCATCCAATATGTAAAATATCAAACAGAATCAGTATAAAATCAGCTTTATTGGCCAACACAAACAATATTAACATTGTGTAATATGTAACAATATATACAATATGTATATTTGTAACAATATGATAATTTAACAATGAACAGCAAATAAGTTTTGATTAAAAAAAATAAATAAATAAAAAAACATGAGACCAACCTCTACAGAGACACTTTCACACATTTACTTTCACACCACAGGAGTGTAAATGAGTGAGCTTGGCCCTCAATCTTTATGTAGGGGTCTGCAGGTTTAGTAGTTCTGATATGTCCTGACATTTGTGTATTTTTCTTACTTATAAACATATAAATGTCACCTCTTTCACCTAGTGCAAAGTAAATGTCCAGGATTGAGGGAAGAGTGACACAGATGATCTTATACACAGAAGGCACATTTCTGGCATACTGTAAATATGGCCCTGAAAACAGACATTCAGGGTAAAACAGTGGGAACAGGAACAGTGCACTATGAAGAAAGGGTGTCAGGTTTGTAAAAGCCCACTTTTACACCCTATACAGAGTCATACATCTTTATGCCTCTCTCGAAAAGCAGTTCTTGTTTAACTCAAGACACAAGTGAACATCGCATACCTGGCATTTCCATGGTGTTTATGGCTGCTTACCATAAACTGATTTGCAATTCACACAGACCCTGTGACCAGCAGTGGTAACATTCCTGGCATCTGAGGTCAGTCCATGTGCTGGTTGTATGCAGTCACAGGTGAAGCCTTATCGTGTGGTCAACCGCTTAAGAAAAATACAAGAGATCCATCCCGAATCCAGACCCCAGTCGTGGTCGAGGTTCCCATGACATAGTGATGGTCCGTCTGTATCTTGCCTGCTTGTTTGCATTTGGTCTCTATAAAACAGGTGGCTCATCATTTTCATGGTCACAACAGTTTATAAAAAAGGAAAAAGAAACATAAGCATGATGATAATAAAATTACTGTCAATAATCATCAATAACTATTGACCAGGCATAAAGACAACACAAACTTTTGCAATAATACAACAATTTATACTTTTTGCATTACGATTTACATTTACACCTTTATATCACAAACATCTGTAAGCTACATAAGGCAGTATTTTAGGCAACGGGAGCTGAAGTGTTTGTGCTAAATAACATTACAGATAGCAGTGTCATAAGCTAACCAAAAACTGAACCAAATAGCTACCATAACATGAAGCTATCCAAAACAGGGTGAATATATTATAAACATTTACACCACAGCTGATACTGACAACCATCTGTAATCTACTGTACATACTGTAAGGCATTAGCTTAGCCACCTGTGAGCTAACCTGTTTGTGCTAAGCTACATAAGGCAGTATGTTAGCATGATTTAGCAGTGTTATCTGCATGCTAACCAAACCATGTAAGTGACATTAAATGACAATGTTTCACATAAACTGGCAAAAGCTTGGGACAAAATGAGGAAAAATAAATTAATATTAGTTTTATATTATCAGAATAAGGATTATATAAGATTTAAAAACTTACCCATGGTAACAGCTTGCTGTATTCTCCTCCTTCATTCTCTGTTGGAGTCTTAGTGCCGTTCTGTGCAGAACATTCTGTGTGTGTGTTTGGGGGCGTGGCCTTGTATGTAGATTACCCCGACAGTTTCCCTGTGAACAACGTGTGGGCGTGTCCTGTCTCAGGTCATTATCAGTGAATGAAGTGTGGCAGAAAGACTGTATCTCTCCTTAGATTCATATGGATTACATAAACTGAGGACATTTATTTTTGAATAAGCTTGCTACATTTAAAAGTAGACACTTTAAGCTTTCTATGGATATATATGTATAGATATATAGATATATGCATATGTATGTATTCATTTTAGATTAAAAAGATAAAATTGATGGATAAAAAGATTTTCAGGCACATTGAGACGGCAGAATGCGCACCCTGTTTATTTTCTTCATTTTACAAAAGCACAATGTTTTATTGATATGTGAGTGTACATTAACAAATAAAAACATAAATCGATACATTACACTTATGTGTATGGTTAAAAATGATGGAGCATTTTAAGTTATTTTGATGGTTACCAAAAAGAAATGCAAGTGGTCCAACCGCCAAAACAGCTGACCCCCATGGTGCTGGTGCTGGTATACTGGTAACCCTGCTGGTATAATTGCAGGTGACCAGCTATGATGGCCTATGCTTTTTTTTTTTTTTTTCAATTTTAAGTGATTTCCATTAATTACTTCTTTTAAAAATTGCATTAATATAAAAGGTTTGTGTTGTGTTTTTAGACAACCCACTGATATTTAATAAATGTAAAATAATGTATTTACATGTTTTTGGTAGATGGATTATTTTTGTCTCTTGTATGTAAATCCATTTAAAGATAACGCTACACGGTCCATGTATTTACATCACACATTATTTTTAATACTAGCTATTAAAATACAAGATAATGATATTAATGGTAACAAATTTTAACTACTAAAACCTTGCTGGTGGCCCAGCATATAAATCATGCTGGCCTATGATGGATTTTTTAGCAGGCATGCCGGACTTCCAGAATTTGTGCTGGTTCACCAGGTAAACCAGCACCAGACCAGCATTAACGAGCAAGACCAATGCTGGTGGTAAGGTTTCATCAGCGTAGATATGCTGGTCTTCCATCAGTTATGCTGGTTCACCAGCTAAACCAGCATCAGACCAGCACTAACCAGTATTAACCAGCATCAACCAGCATATAAATCATGCTGGTCTATGCTGGATTTTTCAGCAGGGGAGTGAGAGATTCAATGCAATCAAACACAAGAAATATCTGCTGAAACAAAGGTGTAATGAAGTATCAGGTTTGAGTTGCTAGTTTAGAGTTATGGTCAGTGGCGGCTGGTGCAAAAAATTGTTTTGGGAGGGCAAACAAAATTAAAATGAAACTTTTAATACTCGCCTGTAAATAGCCATTTATCAGGTGATTAAGCATCATTACTACTAGTATAAAATAAAGGCATGACTTGCCGTAAGAACTGCTGGAAGACTCGTTGAGAATGGTCCAATCACATGAGCCCAAATATTTAAAAACAATATTGATTCGCTAAGAACAAAAGTGGGAGGGTTCAGGGTGCACAGTTCTGCGCCCAAAGGATGAATCTAATCAGAGCTCTGCCTCAAGTCACATGTTTTTCAAAAATGTAAACGTAATACAGTTTAGATTTTTTTAATTGCAAATAAATTATATTAAGAAATACAGTGTAATATCGTGACTAAATTACTTTATTTCCATTATTAAAATAAATAATTATTATGTTAAATAATTACATGTTAAAGGAGCATTCTTCTCTGCCTAACTTTAAGGGGGGGTCGGCGCCCCCGCGTCCAGTATTGACTGGCTGCCACTGGTTATGGTAACTGTGGGACATCGGTTGGAATGCACAAGTCTTTGTTCTCCTTCAAACACTCTCTTTATTCCAGCATTGCATATGTTAATCAACAGGTGGACATCTATGTGGTTCTATATAAAGAAATAAAATAAGTAACACCATATAAGTCACTTAAACAGTAACTTCAGGAACAACAATAGTTACTAATTAGTTTCATGAATTAAACTATACATTTCTAGATACTGAACAACAGGTCCATTGGCGATCCCTACTGGATTGACCCACACTTTCCTTTACAACAAAAGGTGTCTCTCAATGATGAGCACAGGGTGTAAAATTCCAACAGTGTGTAATCCTAATAAACCTGGCTTTGATCACACATCAAGATTAACTGGTTCTTATGATTAGTTTCTGAAGGCACGGAGGAGAACACAGTGTTAAAGCTCATCATGGTGGGCCTGGGTGTCTTCCTGGGATTAACACTCATCCCAGGAGCTCTGTGGATGTGGTATGTATATACCACGTGCTGAATATGTTTTGCATATGATTTACATGATTTACATTTAAATACTCATTTAAAATGATCATGAACATGTGCTCTGTGTTTCTCAGGAAGAGGAAGTGGAGCTCAGCTAACAGCCACAGCAGCACTGGTGAGAGTGAACAGGTGAGTGTGTGTGAAAAGAGAGACTGTTTGATCCTGTCACATGTTCATATATGTAATTTATTCTGTGCTTCTTTTCAGCTTCAGTCTGATGTTGTGTATGAAACTGTCCCAGCCTCAGACTGCAGAGAGAGAGTCTCCTCAGATGATCAGAGACTTCCTTCCGACACCACAGAGGGAGAGGAAGTTCAGTACGCTGCTGTGAACATTAGCAGGAGCACTGCTGCCACCCAGTGAGTAAATCAATGTCAATACTAATTGTGCTGTGCAGACTACTTGATTAAGTTCATCACCTGCTTTTGTTCCACAGCCTCGGGACAGATGAAATGGCTGATGATTCATCTCAGATCTACAGCAAGGTTCATAAACTCCCCAAAACATGAAAGAGCTCAGAGTGATGCGTTAATTCTTTTCTGTGTCACGTTCCTGCCACGTACCGCTGTCATTGACGTCTCCTTTTTCCCACGCTGTCATGCCTTTGCGCTCACGTGCTTATGTTTTCCTACTGGCTGTCATACTCTCTCACACTCACCCCGCCCCTTTACACACCGGCATCCCATTCACAACTAATTTCTCCCGGCATTTAAGGAAGCGTAGAACGCTGTCTCGCTGCCAGATTATTGCGTGCCTTCAGAACCCAGTTTTCTCGCGTTTCTTTTCCATGATAGTTGTTTCCGTTCTCGACCTCGCTTGTTCTCGATTTTTGCTTCTAGCCTCTCGTTTTTGGATCTTGTTCGCTGTTTGTTTTCCCGCTGGTTTTGACCTCTCGCTTCGTTTCACGTTTACGTCTCTGCTCGCTCCCCTTTTGGATTACTCGCATCGCTGACTGACTCACTGGCTTTGAACTCTCGCTCTGGCTCACGACAACGGCTCTGCTCGCCCCCTTTTTGGCACACGCATCGCTGACTGATTTAACCGGCTTCCGACCCATTGCACCGGCTTTGTACTACGTCACCAGGATTTCCCCCCCGAACACGGAAGTGTTCAACGGCCAGCACGCCACGCCCCCCTCGTCCAAAAGCGTGTCTAAGCCACGCCCCTTTGCTGCTGTAAATCTGCACTTGGGTCCTGCTCCTCTTTTTCTCTTCATTGCGCTGCCTGACAGAATAATCTGGCCAATATGGACCCAGCAGACTTAAACAGACTAAGAACAGCCTTGGAGAGCCAGGGTGCTATGTTGGGCTCTCACCAGCAGGATCTCCAAAACATAAATCAAACTCTGAGAACCATTACGGATTCCCTCGCTGGCCTTTCATCACAAATTCAGCACCTCCAGGCAGCTTCCCCGGCACAGCCCCTGGCGCCCGCCCCTGTTCCAGCAGTAGCTCCTCTCTCTGTACCAGCTCATGAACCCCGCTTACCCGCTCCACCTTCCTATGATGGCGATCCTGGGACCTGCCGTTCTTTCTTGTCCTAATGTTCCCTGGTTTTAGAATTGCAAACTTCGTCCTTCCCCACGAAGCGCTCCAAAGTGGCTTACATCATCACCCTGCTCTCGGGTAGGGCCCGGGAATGGGGCACTGCCCTGTGGGACGCCCAAGCTCCATGTTGCAGGGACTATAACTCGTTCACCACTGAAATGAGAAGGGTGTTTGACCGATCCTACACTGGACGACAAGCAGCTGTCCAAATCCTAAATCTTCGACAAGGGTCTCGTTCCGCTTATGACTATGCTATTGAGTTTCGTACTCTGGCAGCCTCCAGTGGCTGGGATGAATGTGCTTTGTGTGACGCCTTCGTTAATGGTCTGGCGGAATCTGTGACGGATGAATTGGCTTCCCTAGAGTTACCCTCCAGCTTCCAAGAATTAACGGACTTAGCCGGTCGCGTCGACAGCCGCCTTTGCCTTAGACAACGGGGGAGCGGCCGGACGTCCAGAGAATGCAGCTTATCCTCCCTTCCTGAACCTGCTCCTGAACCCATGCAAGTAGATTGCACCCACATCTCTCCAGAAGAGCGTCTGCGTCGACGCACGGAGAGAGCATGCTTCTATTGCGGGCAAGCTGGTCACTTTCGAGAGACCTGTCCGTTAAAAGGCAAGGCCCCCTAGTGAAACTGAGGGTCCTAGGGGGCCAGAAACAGGACATTAACTCAACCCCTCGCTCCTGCTTTCCTGTCACTGTGACTGTCAACAATAGGACTCACACCGTATGGGCCCTCATTGACTCTGGAGCCGACCAGAACCTGATTTGCCCCCGTATTATAGACACCCTCAAGATTTCATCCACCCCTCTTGAGCGCCCTCTTCCTGTTCAAGCTCTGGATGGTAGCAGCCTTAACCGCATCACTCATCGCACTCTCCCCATCAGTTTAAGAATTTCCGGCAACCACACGGAGACTATCTCATTTCTCATCATGCCTAAGTCCCATAGCCCAATCGTCCTTGGACGCCCCTGGTTAGTAAAACAAAACCCTCATATAGACTGGGTCCGGAACACGATCCTAGGCTGGAACCCAGCTTGTCTGTCCTCATTCCTTCTCTCTGCATCTATTCAGCCTCCTCCTGCTACCAATAAAGGGGAGCTCCCCGATCTCACCAATGTACCCCCGGAGTATGTAGATCTCCGAGAGGTCTTCAGCAAATCTTGTGCCATCTCCCTGCCACTACATCGACCCTATGATTGTGCCATCGATCTTCTCCCAGGCACAGCCCCCCCAAGGGGGCGTCTCTACTCCCTCTCCTCCCCTGAGAGGGAGGCTATGAACCACTACATCGCTGACTCACTGGCGGCTGGAGTCATCCGACCTTCGTCTTCACTGGCAGGTGCAGGATTCTTCTTCGTAGAGAAGAAAGACAAATCTTTATGGCCATGCATTGATTATCGAGGACTTAATGAAATTACGATTAAAAATCGTTATCCCCTTCCGCTTATGACCACGGCTTTCGAGCTATTGCAGGGAGCACACATCTTCACTAAACTGGACCTCCGAAATGCCTATCACCTCGTCAGAATCAGGGAAGGGGACGAGTGGAAAACAGCATTTAACACTCCTACCGGTCACTACGAATATCTAGTGGTACATTTTGGACTGACTAATGCCTCTGCTGTTTTCCAAGCCCTGATTAATGATGTTCTAAGGGACTTCCTGAATGTATGTGTATTTGTCTACCTTGATGACATTTTAATCTTTTCTCACTCCCTTGAAGAACACGTTACCCATGTTCGCCAGGTATTACAGAGGCTGCTGGAAAACAAACTTTTTGTCAAGGCAGAGAAGTGTGAGTTTCACCAGAAATCCACTTCTTTTCTGGGGTTTGTGATTTCTCCCTCCATGATCGAGATGGAGCCCTCCAAAGTCAAGGCGGTTACTGACTGGCCCACGCCCACTTCTAGATGAGAACTGCAACGCTTCCTAGGGTTTGCTAATTTCTATCGCAGATTCATAAGGAACTATAGCACCGTGGCTGTTCCCCTTACAGCTCGCACCTCCTCAAAAGTTCCCTTTAAGTGGAACGCAAGGGCAGAAGAGTCTTTTACTAGCCTCAAGCGAAGATTCACTTCGGCACCTATCCTTTCCATCCCAGACCCCTCTCTCCAATTCACTGTCGAAGTAGATGCTTCTGAGACTGGGGCTGGAGCTATTCTTTCTCAGAGAAGCCCCAAAAACAACAAGCTGCATCCTTGTTCCTTTTTCTCTTGCCAACTCACTCCTGCAGAAAGGAACTATGACATTGGTGACCAAGAACTACTAGCTATCAAGCTAGCCCTTGAAGAGTGGAGACATTGGTTGGAGGGGGCTCAGCATCCTTTTCTAGTTTGGACTGACCATAGAAACCTCGAATACTTAAAATCTGCCAAAAGGTTAAATGCCCGTCAGGCCCGCTGGTCCTTATTTTTTTCAAGGTTCAATTTTATTATATCCTACCGCCCAGGTTCTAAGAACACCAAGCCAGATGCTCTCTCTCGACAGTTCTCTTTGCCCCAGAATTGTGCCCCCATTGAAAGCATCCTCCCACCACAATGCCTTGTGGCTGCCACCCAACAGGACATTGAAGTCCTGGTCAGACAGGCCCTAGAGCAAGAACCAGGTCCAAGCAACGTTCCTACCAACCGCCTATTTGTTCCAGAGTCTATTCGCCCACATGTACTTGAATGGGGACACTGCTCCAGAATGGCCTGTCACCCAGGAGGGGCCCGCACCCTGTATCTGATCCAGCAACGCTTCTGGTGGGCAACTATGAAGGAGGACGTTTTAGGATTCGTGGCAGCTTGTGATACATGTGTAAGGAACAAAACATCCAACAAGCCTCCAGCAGGTCTCCTTAAACCACTTCCCATCCCTCACCGTCCTTGGTCTCACATTGCCCTCGATTTTGTCACTGGACTCCCAACTTCGGAGGGGAACAATTGCATTATGACCATCGTTGATCGTTTCTCCAGAGCTGCCCATTTCGTCCCCCTGACTAAACTCCCTTCGGCCAAGGAAACAGCTGAGCTACTCATCCTCCACGTTTTTCGGCTACACGGACTTCCTGTTGACATTGTCTCCGATAGGGGACCCCAGTTTTCTGCACACTTCTGGAAGGCCTTCTGCAGACTCATTGGCGCTACACCTAGCCTGTCATCGGGTTACCATCCACAATCCAATGGGCAGACAGAGAGAACCAACCAGAAGCTGGAGACCTCTCTGAGATGCATGACGTCACAGAACCCAACTTCATGGAGCAGGATGCTCCCATGGGTCGAATATGCCCACAACTCCCTTCCCACCTCATCTACCAGAATGTCTCCCTTTCAGTGCTGTTTGGGGTATCAACCACCCTTGTTTCCTTCTCAGGAAGAAGAGGTAGCGGTCCCTTCAGCACAAAGTTTCGTGCGCAGCTGCAAGAGAACCTGGCAGAAGGCTCAGTCCCAACTCCTAAAGTCAGTACAAGCCTTCAAACTACAAGCAGATCGACGGCGCTCGGTTGCCCCAAGATACAAGGTCGGCGATAGAGTAATGCTCGCCACACGAGACATTCCCATCAAGACCATCTCACACAAACTATCCCCTAAGTTCATTGGCCCATTCACTGTCACTAAGATTATCAACCCTTGTTCTGTCAGGTTACGCCTGCCTTCAACTATGCACCGGATAAATCCCACCTTTCATGTCTCCCAAATCAAGCGCCTGGTTACCAACCCCATATTTTTCAGGTGAGTGTGTGTGAAAGGAGAGACTGTTTGATCCTGTCACATGTTCATATATGTAATTTATTCTGTGCTTCTTTTCAGCCTCAGTCTGATGTTGTGTATGAAACTGTCCCAGCCTCAGACTGCAGAGGGAGAGTCTCCTCAGATGATCAGAGACTTCCTTCAGACACCACAGAGGGAGAGGAAGTTCAGTATGCTGCTGTGAACATTAGCAGGAGCACTGCTGCCACCCAGTGAGTAAATCAATGTCATTACACCAACACTAATTGTGCTGTGCAGACTACTTGATTAAGTTCATCACCTGCTTTTGTTCCACAGCCTCGGGACAGATGAAATGGCTGATGATTCATCTCAGATCTACAGCAAGGTTCATAAACTCCCCAAAACATGAAAGAGCTCAGAGTGATGCGTTAATTCTTTTCTGTGTCACGTTCCTGCCACGTACCGCTGTCATTGACATCTCCTTTTTCCCACGCTGTCATGCCTTTGCGCTCACGTGCTTATGTTTTCCTACTGGCTGTCATACTCTGTCACACTCACCCCGCCCCTTTACACACCGGCATCCCATTCACAACTAATTTCTCCCGGCATTTAAGGAAGCGTAGAACGCTGTCTCGCTGCCAGCTTATTGCGTGCCTTCAGAGCCCAGTTTTCTCGCGTTTCTTTTCCGTGATAGTTGTTTCCGTTCTCGACCTCCCTTGTTCTCGGTTTTTGCTTCTAGCCTCTCGTTTTTGGATCTTGTTCGCTGTTTGTTTTCCCGCTGGTTTTGACCTCTCGCTTCGTTTCACGTTCACGTCTCTGCTCGCTCTCCTTTTGGATTACTCGCATCGCTGACTGACTCACTGGCTTTGAACTCTCGCTCTGGCTCACGACAACGGCTCTGCTCGCCCCCTTTTTGGCACACGCATCGCTGACTGATTTAACCGGCTTCCGACCCATTGCACCGGCTTTGTACTACGTCACCAGGATTTCCCCCCCGAACATGGAAGTGTTCAACGGCCAGCGCGCCACGCCCCCCTCGTCCAAAAGCGCGTCTAAGCCATGCCCCTTTGGTGCTGTAAATCTGCACTTGGGTCCTGCTCCTCTTTTTCTCTTCATTGCGCTGCCTGACATTCTGTATGTAAAATGAATAGGAGAAAAGGAGCAACTTTGGCATTTTTTAGTTGAAGTACTGATGCATCAATCTGCCATCTCATATACTGTTGTACCGTTTGTGTTAACTTTAAAATTGTGTCCAGTCAGGATTTTAAAGAGGGATTTAGATTAAGCATTTCGACAAAAGGGATCTCTGCGGCAGCACGCGGGAAGCTGCAAAAATTACATTCATTACCCAGAGGGAGCAGTCGTGTTTCAATCTGAGGTATTATGTGTCTGTTGAAGCTGAAAAATGTGTTAATCTCTCTTAGGCGCCTGTTGACAGCAAGCGACAGAGCTCATAAACGTCTCGAGCTCAAAATATAAATACTGATATGTATTTATTCTTTATTTTCTTCTCTCCTTCAATGATTTCTAGAATTATTACTATTATATTATTATTATTAGTAGTAGTAGTAGTAGTAGTAGTGCTGTGATTTTTTATTATTATTATTATTATTATTATTATTATTATTATTATTATTATTATTGTAACGCACCCGCACATGTGCAAAAAGATGAACAATGAAGAATACAAAAGTGTATATGTTAGCTTAAATCAATATTGTTTTATTGTGTATATACATTAAACAATAAAGTGAAAGTGAGTTGTGCATGCATGCTTTTTGATCGAAAGGCTGATAAATGTGTGCGCAGATATGAGCAGATTTATCAATAAAACTGCAGACATACTCCCCCAGAAATGCAACAAACACAAAAATACATGCTACTTGCTGAATACAACACGACAGCTCTGAGTAACCCTGGGCTTTGACTGCGCTTTCTCCATTCATTATTACATATAATAAACACATCATTGGGTTGTTTATGCGGAGTCAAAATTGCTTTTGTTATGAATACTAAAAATGTTTCATCGAAAATTTGAAAAAGAAATGTCTCTACTTTCTCCCTAGACCTTTTGTCTGCATCACAATGAACTGAAGCTCAGCACGTCTTTTTTCCATGTTTGAATCTGTAATATTTCAGTGAAATATATTTTGCGTATAGGCCTAAATATTATTTTTTATTTATGGACAGGTCTATTATGTTTTATCTAGTGTATCTAATTTTCGCTGGTTTCAAAACACAACGTTTTCAGAGATTTGAGCTCCAGAAAATCCCCAGGTGCTCTGGGCTCATGTACCCACCTAACGCAGCCACACCTCTGAAAGGTTTTCTGAAAACTAACACTGGCTAACTTCCTCTGCAGTGGTTAAAACAACGGATGAATTTAATTTGGGTTATTTCTAACAGACAATCTACTGTATTTACATTATGTTTAGATTTTTGAAAACAAAATGGTTCTGTCTACTAAATCAAATGGAATGTGTCAGCCCAGCAAGAGCGTTAATTTACGCACTGCTTCAGTCAAATAAAATAACCCAGCACTTTAACATTTAACCCATCAGTTTTTAGAGTGTAACATAAAAATATTTAATTCATAAAATAGCATAAATAAATCATACGTTGTATATAGAGTGATTAAAAACAATACAACCATAACCCAGATGCTGGGTCACTATTGGACAGAACACGTGCTGGGTTTAACCATTTAACCCAGAATTCTGGGTTGTTCATCTGACCCAACCAGTGGGTAAAATTAACACTCTTGCTCAAAATGTACGCAACTTCACATAATGTAACAAGAAAATATAATCCCAAGGTAACCACTTGTTAAATATAAAATAAATGCAACATAAACACTCTGTAAAACAATAAAAATGTAAATCAGATTTTTTTGCATTGAATACAATGTTTAAACACTTTATATAGGAATTTTCAAAACAAATATTATAATGCCTTCATGACATCTTAATTTTCCCATCTTAATATTTTAACAGTTATTTAACTACAGTGAAACCTCAGATTGCTAGTAATGCAGTTTGCGAGTGTTCAGCAAGATGAGCAAAGATTTTTAATAAATTTTAACTTGGAAAACTAAGTCTTGGATTACAAGTACAGTATCATGCCGAGCGTCACATGCTCACAACTGAGCCAACAGTCTTTCTCTCTATCTTGTCCTGCGGAATTGTGGATAATCGTCTCCCCTGCTCGGTCTTAGTGTGCGTCTCTCACTGGTATAATTGACATCCGTGCACGTGTGTACTGTTTACTATAACACCGTGACCATGCGTGTGCGCGTAAAACATATTTTATTTTGTGTTGGTATGTGTGTGTGTGTGTACAGGGCTCATGTACTATTTATTATAACACACGTGTGTGCGTGCGTGTAAAGCAAAAGCAAGTCTCATTAGAGAGGTTAAAGGTCCATTTTCTCTTGGTTGGGTTGGGTTCACGCATTTCATTTTAAGGGGTTTACTGTGTAAGATGAGAGGGGGGATAGGGGAGGAGCTAATTCTACACACACACACACACACACACACACACACACACACACACTGCCTGCACGCATAAATGGAAACACTTCTGTCTGGGTTTATTTTTACTTTTTTTTAAAGGTAAAGTGCAGGTTAATTTGTTTTATTTTTACTTTATATTTTATAGTAATTACTTTTATATAATTATTTTTTTTGGATGTGGAATGAATAATTTTAGTTTCCATTATTTCTTATGGGAAAATTCTATTTTGTTTACAAGTGTTTTGATATATGAGCCCGCTTCCAGAGCGAATTATGTTCGTAATCCAAGGTTCCACTGTATTACTATTTCATTTCCTTCAAAATGACATTAAAGACAAAAAACTGTTGTCCTCAAAAATATAACAGATGTGTCCATCAATCTGGTCTACAGCATGCTGGAAAAACTTTCAGGTAAGAAGAGACTGCTTAACATCAATGTCAAAAAATATACTTTAAAACAAACATCAACAGCCTCCACCAAACAGTCGGTCATGGGGCGGAGTGGAACGAGGTGGAACCAAGTGCAGATTAATAAATAAAACGTCAACAGGAAGCGTGGTCGGAAAGCGAAAGCACTGTCGAATACCGGAGGATGAATCTGCGTAGCATCTAAGCCAAAAACACAAAACGAGAGCCGTAATCAAAATAGGAAGCGTGAGGTCAATGACCACCTTATGTGTCCGCATTCTAGCAGAGAATCAGCCAAACCTTCCTTCCAAACCGAACTAGGAAGGACTAAAAAACTTGACCTCCGTAACTTTTAAAGTATACACTTTCCACACCTCAGTGACATGAGATAAATACAATATGTAATTGGAACAACACTTTCCTATTATTGACCTAGTTATGTAAATCACATCAAACATAAAATGGAACATGCAGAACACAGCACAAGTGAGCATCATTTTGAATGTTCTTGTTATGATATAAATGTCTTAGATCAAAATACTTTGTGCATTGTAGAGGGCCGCCTTTTTGGGGAGAGGCCTGGCTAGTGCCTTCACCCAAGGCATGGCTCATCTTTAATCATATTTTTCATCTTCATCCAAGTTGCCAAACGTATTTTGGTGACTCTTGTGCAATGATTCAAGTGATACCACATGGTGCTGCCTTCCACCTGGACTGCTGTTGGGGTAGCTTCTATAACACTGACGGGCCCCTTCCTCCTGGGTTCGTTTCACTTCCTTCCACTCCCAGATATATCTGGTTTCCTGGAACAATTGTTGGAGTGTTTGCCTCCTCTCTGGGCTCCCTGCTTTTCTCCTGCGCATAAATTGCCTTATGTATTGCGAACAGTTTTCTCATATAAGATCTAAGTTCCATTTGCAATTGATCTGGCCTTTTAGAGGGACCTCTACAATCTGGCACAGACGTGGGTTGAACCATAAGTACTTCATGTGGGGTTAGGACTGAGTTTCTTTTAGTTTGCATGCGATAACTCATTAGTGCGGGAGGTAACGCATCAACCAAGTTAAGTTTAGTACTTCCACAGGCTTTGTCTCAAGTTTGGCCTTGATGGTACAATTTATTATTTCCACCATCCCTTGAGATTGCGGATGGTAGATATATCCTAATTTTTGTTTTATTCTCAGTTGATGCAGTACCTTACTGAAATAATTCCAAATTTATTCATTACTTCTCTTGTGAGAAATTTGATAACAGTCCCTGCCCTGTCATCTGTAGATGATGGAGCTTCTACCCATCTACTAAATCTGCCTATTATTTTCAGCATGTACCTTTTGTCTTGAGCTTGAGTCATCATATCCACACAAGTGCTTAAATGGCCCTTTTGGTACCAGTATATGGCCTATGGGTGTCGCTGTTCCGTTCCTAACATTATTTTTGCACATATTTCACATGAAGCTAAAAATGAATTCACCAACATTCCATACACCATCTTACCTTATCATGCTATTTCAACACCTGCAATATATATAATATAATATATATATATATATATAATGTGTATTTTTTTGTGTGTGTATATTACACACACACACATTTTTATATATATTTGCCAACAAATGTGTGTTAGTCAGATGAACTGACTACGATGAGTGTCCTCGAGGACACAGCACAACGGAGCTAGGGGTGACGTGGCTCCCCACACTGAGGTACGGACCAGGAGGTTCATGCATGGCTGTGACCAGGGTGAGGAGGAACCCCGGACTGAGTGTCATTGGAGGGCAGAAAACGAGTAGTATCGAAGGCGGTGCTTCTTTCTGCAACAGCGAGTGGATGGGCTCATCAGGGTGATAAATGTGTGCCGTGCTGTTAGGGGCGAGGAGCTTATGCAAATCCTGCTGGAAGAAGGTGCAATTCTCCAAAGACAGCTCGGCCATCTCAAAAAGAAGCAAGTGAGTCTTATGTTAGCCCAAGTGTAGGCCCTGATCCGTCCATTAGCCCGAGTGTGGGCCTTGATCCTCTCATTAGCCTAAGTGTGGGCCCTGATCCACCCATTAGCTCAGTCTTACCAGAGAACACCGCTAAGGGCCCAGTCTGTCCAGAGAGCCGTGCACCACCCCAACCTCTTCTGGCTCCTCCGCCCGGCTTCCACCACCCAGTGCTTGCTCCACTGCCGCCTGGCTTCCACCACCCAGTGCTTGCTCCACTGCCGCCCGGCTTCGATGACCCAGTGCTTCGCTTAAAGGACCTCGTCTCTGTCATGCTGTCCTGCCAGCCCTGCCACCCTGCCAAAGTTATTCATTAATTAAATATCATATGCATCAACATCTTATTTGATCTCTTGATCTTCCTTCCTTTGTATCCGTAGTCAGTGCTTATTGATCTAAATTTGTGATTTCTTACAGACACCAGGAGTCTCCAGCTTTTGCTTTTGCACATCATGGTTTGCGTCTTTCAGTTGTTAGCTGGTCTTGTGCTACTCTCAGAGGCTTCAGCCGGTGTTTCCTCCAGTGTCTGTCTGCAAGAAAGAATAAAACCAAGAAGTAAAAATTTAATGAAAGGTTACAACCATAACAGCTTGTATAAATTTAATTCTTCCAACATTTAAATTTTGTCACAGCATCTCACTATTCATACGTGCCTTGAGATATAATGCAGTATAAACATACATTTTATACAGAAAGGTTATACATAAAATAATGAGTAAAGAATAAAGTACCTGTAACTCTAATACTGTAGCTTTATAAACACAAGATTTGAGTTCATCGCATTTAGTCTTTTGCATTTTGAACAGGGAAATTATCTGAAGCCTTTAAGTAAGCAGCTATAAGGAGCATTCGAAGTTACTGTAACTTTGTTGTGAGCTAATGTGAAAGGATTGTCCTGTACATCGTATTATATGCATTTAAAATGTCCTCACAACATCCACAGATAATTTTCAGAAGATGAAGTGATTATATGGGACTATACTTAACATAACATCAGTATTTAATATTAACTTACTGTTTACTTGTAGGGTATCTGCTGGACTATGGTCCAAGCTGTTTGGTTTGGATGATTAAGGTGCAGTAGACGGTGTCATGGGAGCAGAGGATTCCGACTAGATTAGATTCAGCTGGCTCAATGGTTTTCATCCTATTCTTTGTTGATATTCCTCACTTTAGTAGTGCACTGCATGCTGTGTGCTGCTGGAGCTACAGTTTTCTAAACTCTACGTGGCATTGCTTAGTGCTACTGTATGTGCACGCATGAAAATACTCACAGATACTTTGATACATCTCCGAGTGTATGTAGTGATGTGTAGTGTCTAATTGTTTTTAGATGTTTTCATCTGCCTAACTTCTGAGCAAACACTGTACTTCAGCATTACTTCGCAGAAACCTTTTAGCAGCCACATACAATAGTAATTACATCACTTTTGCTTTTGAACATGATTGTGTATGCATGTCCCACATACTGGGCTCTGCAATCAGTCCAGGGATTGGTTCCTCAGCAAGGAACGATTGCATGTTCACAGACAAAAATCACCTGGTCCCAGGGCCAAGTGTGTCACTTGCCAGACCCCAGTGAGAAAACGCCCATAGTGGCCTGTGGGGAAATTGAACACGGTATTCCACTTATGCCTTTCTTTGATCCTCACCAGATGATATGCATTTGCAGGTCTAAGTTAGTGAAAACCTGCGCTTCCTGTCAGAGCTCAAAAGTCTGTCTGGTGATGGGGAGAAAAAGTGAAATCTTAGAACATGAATGGGAGGGTTGTGTGAAAAACCTCTGTAGAAGCAGTGGAAACTTGTGTGGGAATTGGATGTTCAACTGTGACGACTTCTTGGTGCGAGCAGCCAATAAAAAAGACAATGTACTGTATATATGTTGATGTACAAAACAAAATGATAGGTGACTAAAGTACAGTACTCTTGTTGTTTGTGTTTAATTATAAATCTTGCTGAAGCAGGAGCCGATAGGCCTCAGTAACATTATCTCCTAACTCTTATAAAGAAAACCAGGATTTATAAACATACAAACTGTGAGCATGGCAATTCAAATCTAGGAAATAAATTGCATATCAATGTGAAAAAATAGGGAAGTGAAACTCATGATCTAAAGAAGTTTGGATATTATTGGAAAGTACAGACATATGTTTATGTTCATATGGTTACTTCTCTGTTTAGAGAATTGGCTGAGACAAGCAAAGACAAAAGGTAATTGTAAAAGATGAGATGAGATGTGGATTCGTGATGGGAAGATGACAGTGAGGTGTTAGAATGATGTTAATTATTATGAAGTAAAACATTTTTAAAAGTAATATGATCAATGTATAAACAGTATAACATCCGGTCTTAATTTCACAAGTAAAAGCAAAGAGGAACCGGAAATAGGGTGATGTGGTAATCATAGCTCTCTAGTTAGTGCACTACTAATCTTCTGTGTCTTTACAAAAGTTACAAGTGAAGGAGGAACAGGCTGATTAAGGCAGGTAATGTTCTGAAAAGTGTAAAATACACAGTATATATACATATATTTTAATATTTATAAGAATATTTATGTTCTTCTGCACGTCAGCATGTTTTACAGAACGTGGAGAAATATTACAGTAGCAGCAATCCTCATGTTACTGACAGGTAAACTTTTCACATATGTCGGCTCTTTTTATTGTTTTTATGTCCTGTTGTGTCACTACTGTAACAGTTTAGAAACATTCTGATTTGGGTGAAAACACCCATTGCAGGACGGTGTGAGGTTATAGACAAGAGTTCCAGAGCAAATAATAACAGTAATTTATTGCAAATTTTATAAAAAACATCTGTATGTCAAATTATTTGAGGATTATTGTACTCTATTATAATACATAATTGCGCTGCAGAGTCTGGGAGTTTATTAGTTATTATTATTTTTTTTTTATAATCTAAATTCTGGGAAAGTTTAGCGTCAACACAAATATTGAATATTTTGAAACTGGGATTTTCACATGTCACTGGCTGACTCTGTGTGTGTGAGTGTGAACAGCAGCAGCAGTGATTAAAACTGTGACTACATTCTTGCTGGACAGTGGTGGGTCAGTGCATTATGTGTTTCATTTAACTTTGGGCTTCTTGTTTGTGTGTGTGTGTGTGTGTGTGTGTGTGTGTGTGTGTGTGTGTGTGTGTGTGTGTGTGTGTCCCAGGAGTTGAGGCTGAGCACAGTGTAACTCTCTCCTCTCAGAGTCTCTGTGCTGTTACTGGATCTACAGTAAAAATCCCCTGTACATTTACAACACCTGATCACTCCAGTGTCACACAGAGAGAGTGGTATCGAGTCCAGAGCTCTGAAGGAGAACCACGAGACCTGAGCACAGATCCACAATACTCAGGACGAGTGTCTGTAAGTAACTGGTGGTCTGGTGGTGAGCTGACAGTGTGGAATGTGAGAGTGAGTGACTCTGGAGTTTATAACTTTAGATTTAAAACACAGAGACGTGACTGGATATCAGCCTCATCTGGATTTAATCTGACTGTTACAGGTAACACACACACACACACACACACACACACACACACACACACACACACTTTATTGTATAATATGTAGTATATATTTCAGGTGTGTATTATTAACAGTGTTTTTGTACATAATTGTGTGTAGACTTGCAGGTGAAGGTGGATTCTAACACTGTTGGACAGAGAGAAGTGAAAGTGACCTGTAGCGCCACCTGCAGTATCAGTACAGCCCGTTTTTACTGGTACAGGAATGGCCATTACATAAGATACACCTATGATGCCTCCATTGTGATCGACTCGACCAGTCCACAGAATGAAGGCAGCTACTCCTGTCGAGTGTATGAGAGTGATCACCACCGCTCTCCTGCAGTGTGTAAGTGTCAGAGTAAATCTGTCCCTCAGCAACAAACTGAGACCATTAACTCATATTGCTCTCATTAAAACATCATGTTGTACTTATATCTACATGCTGGTATGAGATATAATTAAGCATTTTTTATTATATTATTTAGTAAGTAATTTAATATTACCTAACCTTTTAACTGATGTTGGTTAACTCTCATCAAAAGACGTTACTTCACGTTCCTTTTCACATTATATTTGACTTCATTTTCACAGAGGAATAAACAAAATAAATCTGAGCTGATAAATGTTAAAGAGAGAAAATTTGCAGTCTTAACTGTGAAACCTGTTTAAAGCTCCTCAGATAAAACAGGCCCTGTTGTTTTTATTTACATTTCTAAATGGAAATGAGAAATGCAAAAGTAGCTTTAGATCAAATGTTAGAGTTTTATTTGCTTTACCTGATTTGTACACGAACCAGCACACAGCGACATGCACAGATATTTAAAAACACTCTTGCTTTTAAGTTTTAAGTTCTTCCTTACTGTGTGTACCTGTGTGTGTGTGTTTCAGGTGTACTGGGTACAGGGTGTTGGGGTGTGACTTACACTGCTGAACGTGTGTGTGCTCTGAAAGACACATCGATTGATCTCTCCTGCTCTTATAAACACCCAGCAGGAGTCACAGTGCTAAAATCAGTCTGGTTCATTAAAGAGCAGGCTGATGGTGAGCCTGTGGATGTGAGAGAGGATGAGGAGTATCAGGGCCGAGTGCAGTACACACAGAGCTCCCAGAATAACTGTAGTCTGAGAATCACTAACCTGACAGAGAGAGACGCTCAAACATACAAAGTCAGATTCAACAGTGACCGAGACAAATACACCGGCCTACCTGGAGTCTCTCTGTCTGTCACAGGTGATGTCACACAGTTATATAGTTAACAAACTGCTACATATACACTATAGTTCATCTGAAAAAAAATAAAATAATGTAAAGTTTTTTTTTTCATAATTTAATTCAAAAGGTGAAATCCTAATTCAGTATATATTATAGTTTCATTTCAAGTGAAGTGAAATAATTCAACCATTTTTGTTTTGATTTCAATGCGTATGACTTTGGCCTCCAGGCACCTTCACATGAGGTCCTTGTGTGTGGTGTGCATTTGAAAGTTTTCAGCTGAGTGTGAGGCTGCCGGGATGTGTACAGTATCAGGACCTCTAAATCTGGGGCAATGGTTCTCTCCCAGAAAAGACCTACAGGTGAAGGGAAGTAGGTGGAGGAGTTTAAGTATCTTGGGATCTTGTTCAATAATGATGGGAAAAGCTATCGTCAGATTGACCATTTATTGTGTGCAGCAACTGTAGTGATGAGTCACTGTACCAAACCTAAGTGCTGAAGATAGGGCTGAGCCAAAATCAAAGTCTCTCATCTGGCCTGGGAGTAGTTAGCGATACCCAGGAGGAGCTGGAGGAAGTTGCTGGAGACAGGGATGTCTGGGCAATTGTGCTTCTCCTGCTACCACTGCAACCCTGAATTGAGCTGGGTGAAGTGTTAAATACTGCTAATAGCTCATAAAATAAAAAATCAAGTATCTCACCATATTGGAATATTTCCTAAGATCAGTCAAAAAGGATGTAAAACAGAGAAATGTATGTTAATTTCCTCAGTCAACTCTTGGTCAGGGCTGTTCAAATTACTGCAAATGCAGAGCTAAAATGAACAAAATTAGTTTTCAAGTAGTAGATGTTTTTGATGAGAAGAGCTGCTGCAATGTGATTTACTTATAATTACTTATCTGTCTCTGGTTGACTCAACAATGGACATACAGTTATTACACCTTCTGTCATCATTACAAGGTCAAAGAAGTGTCCTGGTTCATTGAAGCATTGAAGTTCATTGTTGAGCTAGTTAATGTGAGCAATTAGTTGTATCAGGGCCGAGTGCAGTACACACAGAGCTCCCAGAATAACTGTAGTCTTGGAAACACTAACTTGAGAGAGGTATAATTACACTGGTGAACCTGGAGTCTTTCTGTCTGTTACAGGAAATGTCACACAGTTATACAGTTACTAAACTACTAGATATGTAGTGCATATGAAAAAAAAATTATATGGTTCTTTTTTTTCGTGAATCAATTAAAACTGTTAAACTCATACCGTGGAACCTTGAATTATGAATGTAATTCGTTCTCGAAGCAAGCTCGTATATCAAAACGCTCGTAAACCAAATTATATGTTCCCATAAGAAATAATGGAAACTCAAATCATTCATTCCACTGCCCACAAAAATAAATACACAAACATAATTAATATAACATATAAAGTCAAAATAAAACAAATGAACCTGCACTTTACCTTTAAAAAAAGTAAAAATAAATCCTGACATATAAACGACACAAGTGTTTCTGTTTGTGCATGCAGACGCTGTGTGTGTGTGTGTGTGTGTGTGTGTGTGTGTGTGTGTGTGTGTGTGTGTGTGTGTGTGTGTGTGAAGCTAAAGTAAGACGAGAGGAGGAATGAGCCCCTTCCCTCTCTCTTCTCATCTTGCACAGTAAAACTACCTTCTCCCTTATTTGAGTTTCACACACAACGGAAACACTGTTTTATCAGAAAAATCGTTCTAACGACACTCGACTGAGCGCAGACTAACGGAATCACTGTTGTAAAGTAAAAATTAAACAAATTAACCTGAACTTTACCTTTAAAAAGGAAACGGATCTTTAACATCTCTAATGAGACTTTCTTTTGCTTTACACGCGCACACACAGGTGTGTTATAATAAACAGTACACGCATGCTGTACACACACACATACAGACACAAAATAAAAGATGTTTTACGTGCACACACATGGTCACGGTGTTATAGTAAACAGTATACCTGTGCACTGATATTGATTATATCAGTGAGAGATGCTCACTAAGACCGAGCAGGGGAGACGATTACCCACAATTCCGCAGCGCAAGAGAGACAAAAACCATTGGCTCATTTGTGATCATGTGACGCTCGGCGTCAAAACAAGAAGTGCATGCATGATACATGATACTCGGTACTCGTAAACCAAGACTTTCGCCTCGAGTCAAAATTTATTAAAAATCTTTGCTCATCTTGCGGAACACTCGCAAACCGAGGTTGCTCTGTATATATTATAGTTTCATTTTTCAAGCCATTTTTGTTTTTATTTAAATTAATACGGCTTTGTCCTCGCAGTATCATCACAGGAAAGCCATATATGTGGTGTGCACTTGAATGGTTTGCAGCTGAGTGCAAGGTGACGCTGATCAGCATCTCTAAATCTAAGGCCATGGCACTCTCTAAAGGGTACCATAGCCTGGTAGACAGCTATGTTGACTTTGGAGCTCATAAAACAAGGACAGATCCATGAAGATCAAACCTGACCCTTGGCTAAATAATACCACTCGTGCCCTTAGGCAGCACTGCAGACAAGCCCAGCACAGGTGGAAGAAGGACAAATTACAAGTATCACTGGGTATACTGCGTGACAGTCTTTCTAATTACCAAAATGCAGTTAAAGAAGCTAAATGTGTGTATCTGTCAAATGTAATTTCTACCTGTTGTAATCGTCCTAGGGTGTTATTCAATACAATTCAGTCAGTTACAAATCCATTGTGCAATGTTCCAAAACATGTATCAAGGTCATTTTGTGATGAATTTCTTAATCATTTTGTTGATAAGATTCTGCTCTGTTAGGCAGAATATTAACACTACTTCTAATGGTCTTGATGTGTGTTCTTCTTCTACGCCCTCATCTGTGTTTAACAGGTTTATGCCAGTGTCCCTATCTTTTCTATCTAAAGTGGTCTAGCAGTTATCCCCAACTAACTGTCCTCTGGACATTATTCCATCTAGGGTGTTGAAGCAGGTTTTTGACACAGTGGGTCCATGTCTCCTCTCTTTTATTAACAATTGCCTTAGTTCAGGGTTTGTCCAAGATGTCTTCAAGCATGCTGTGGTCAGGCCCCTTCTCAAGGAATCCAATCTTGATCGTGCAGTATTGTCTAATTTTAGACCAGTGTCTCATTTATCCTTTTTATCTAAGGTTTTAGAAAAAGTTGTCTCTATCCATTTAGTCTTTTTTAGAAGAGAATCATGTTCTAGAGAAATTTCAATCTGGCTTTAGAACATGCCACAGTACTGAATCTGCTCTTCTGAAGGTACAGAATAATATCCTCCTGTCTCTTGACTCCAAAAAACCTGCGCTGCTTGTGATGTTGGACCTCACTGCCACTTTTGATACTGTTGACCACTCATTCTCCTGACACGTCTGGCACAAGAAGTTGGCCTTCAAGGTCCCATATTACAATGGTTTAGGTCATATTCAACAAATAGGTCTTTCTCTGTCATGATTGGTGATCTCTCTTCCTCCTCGGCCCCTTTGACCTCTGGTGTTCCACAGGGTTTCATTTTGGGCCCTGTTTTATTTTCCTTGTATATGCTGCCATTAGGGTCGATTATTTCAAAGCACAATGTCTCTTTTCATCTGTATGCAGATGATTTACAAATCTATCTGCCAGTTGTGCCGAATTCATCTGATGCACTAAAATCGATCCACAGTTGTCTGCATTACATCAAACTTTGGATGTCACAAAACTGTCTCTGTGTGAATGAGAGGAAAACAGAATGTATTATGTTTGGCGCCTCCAATCCTTGTAGTTTTATCACTGCTGGTTTTGATTCTCCAGTTCTTCATTTTAGCCAAGCAGTCAAAAATTTGGGGGAGATTTTAGAAAGCTGTTTTAACTTTCAGACACACTTAGACTCTGTTGTCAGGGCAGGCTTTTTTTTTATCTGCGTCTCCTTGCAAAGGTCAAACCCTTTTTAAATCGGAGCGACCTGGAGAAAGCCATTCACGCTTTTATTAGTTCGCGGCTAGACTATTGCAATGCACTTTATGTTGGAGTCACTCAAGCTCGTTTACATCGTCTGCAACTTTTACAGAATGCAGAGGCTCGAATGCTGACCAGAAATCGTAAATATGATCATATCACACCAATCCTGTATCCTCTCCACTGGCTTCCGGTACAGTTCCGGATTCAGTTTAAACTTTGGTGTTTGTTTTTAATGCGATTAATGGTCTGGCACCTTCCTACCTATGTGACCTCCCTCTGTTTAAGGCAAAACTAAAGACTCACTTGTTTAGAATAGCTTTTAATATGTTATAGTTTTATGTAATCTTCTTATAATTTTATCTTTTTAATTTTCATTATTATCATTGTTATGGCTATGACTATTATTACATTTTTCATTCATTTATTTATAACTATATTTTATTCTGTTTTTATTTTTATTTCTATTTTTAATGCCATTGTATTGTAATTTTTAGAACTGTGAAGCACTTTGGTACAACTTAGGTTGCTGTAAAGTGCTATAGAAATAAATGTTGATTGACTGATTGATTGATTGATGGATTGACTGATCGATTGATTGATAAAACACAGTGGCCCAATGCCAGCAGTTGATATGGCACCGTTAATTATCACTAACTGTGGAAACATCACACTGGAATTCAAGCAGCTTGGATTTTTTCCCTCTAGACTCTAGACTGGTACATTGACTTCCAAAACTTACTGTCATCTGAAAAGAGATCAGGACCACTGATCAATGCAACAATTGTAGTCTACTTCCTGAAGATGACTGTGCATGGTGGCTCTTGTTAACATTTTCAATTTTCAATAATCAGTTAATTTTCTATGAAAAGGCATCCATACAGCACCTTGTGGAGGGTGTCGATAATCATTTTCTGTCAAGTCAGCAGTTTTCCAAATATGTGAACTGGATTAATTAGACATTATACTATTAGATTAATTATAACTTATTTATTTATTTATTTGTTTATTTATTTATTCATTTAAGGTTTAAAATATTTCATTATGTTTAATGAATTTAGAATGTACGAAAGAATAACTTTCTAATTAGAATGAGAAAAAATAACTCATCCTTGATGTGCATAAAGAAAAAGAAAATTACATTTCCAGAAGTAAAATTGATTATAATTATTATTTTTCAGATCTGAAGGTTACAGTATCAGACTGGAGAGACCAGTACATGACACTGAGCTGTATCACCACCTGCACTCTGTCTAACAACCCCACTTACATCTGGTACAAGAACGGACGGCGTGTGTCTGACTGTAAATCTGCCTCCTGCTCTGTAGCTGCAGTCAGTGGTGCGGTCAGTTACAGCTGTGCTGTTGAAGGCCATGACAGTCTCCTCTCTCCTCCAGTGTGTGAGTGTGGATTTTACTCTCCTCAATGATACTACATCTATATCTATATCTATATCCAGCTGATTCAGGTGTTTTGTTTCTCATCAGATTCCCCTAAAAACACCAGAGCAGTGGTTCTTTCCTCTGGAGACACAGTGGAGGGGGATTCAGTGACTCTGAGCTGTAGCAGTGATGCAAACCCTCCTGTTCTCACCTACTCCTGGTTTAAGCAGAGAGCAGCTGCAGACACACTGCTGACAACAGGCCAGAATTACAGCATCAGCAACATCAGCTCCCAGCACAGCGGACTGTACTACTGCACTGCTCATAACCACCTGGGACAGCACAACTCCACTCCAATACACCTGGATGTGTTATGTAAGTACAATTTAACACTGTGTGTCACTGAATAAAGCCGGTGAAAGAATAACATCATATTGCTTATGATTAGTTCCTGAAGGCTTGGAGGAGAACACAGTGTTAAAACTCATCATGGTGGGACTGGGTGTCTTCCTGACATTAACACTCATCTCAGGAGCTCTGTGGATGTGGTATGTAACTGTGAACAACTTAATGTGTTTATTTAAATTAATTACACATATAAAATTATCATGGACATGTGCATGGCGTTTTTCAGCAAGAGGAAGTCGAACTCAACCTCAGACTGCAGAGGGAGAGTCACCTCAGATGATCAGGATAACCTCCAATATGCCAGTGTTTATTTTAAAAAGTCCCACACACAGGAAGGGTCTCTGTCACCCAGACTTCCTCCAGACACCACAGTGGAAGAGGAAGTTCAGTACGCTGTTGTGAACATTAGGAGCACTGCTGCCTCCCAGTGAGCAAACCATTATCATTACACCAACACTAATTGTGCTGCTCAGTCTACTTCTTTAAGTTCATTGAGTGACTTATTATAAATGTAACACATTACACAATTCTAGTCTTTTGGTCATCTCGTTTTGTTCAACAGGTTTGGGACAGATGCATATAAGATCTAAAGCACTGTCCATAAAACCTTCAGAAAAAGAGAGCGCTGAGAGAAATGTGATCATTCTGTTTTGTATCCAAGGAGAACAGGAGAAGACTTTGGTATTTTATCAGAGCAGCAGTATTGCTACATCAGTAGTGTACTGTAGTGCTCTTATAGTACTGTATGCTGTTTCATGCTGATCAGAATTTATAGATCAAGGAATTTAATTTGAGGATTAATTTTTTTTTTCTTATCTGCATTTTTTTCTACATTTGTTTTTTCCTATTAAATTTTATTATTCTTTTCTATGTTTTTTTTATGCCAACTATTATAAGTTCTATATATATTTAAAAAGCATATATTAACAAAAATCTCCATTGGATCTGTAAAATGTCTTTCTAAATATGGATTTATGAGCAAGCTAGGAACATTATGCTAAGCGGTAGCTTACTGAACTGCTAAGATAGCAGACTATTCACCGTCGGGTATTGCTAATTAGCCTTGAGCTAATTCTTAGCTGCTCCTGTTATGTGTAATGTTACAGATGGTTAATGTATTGTTGTATGCAATTTACTGGGGCTTATCAGTGTTATTGTAGTGACATATAATGTATACTGCTGTATAATGTAGTGATATTATCATAGCTAGAGATCTTCTGAATAGTTATCTATGTGTTTACACAATGTATGTAATAGTCAAGAAAAGGGACTTTTGCTCGGGTTCTATCTATTCTATTATAAAGTCATTAAATGTGCTTTCATACTCCATATAATATGTATGCTTGTGTAGTTTCCTTCTGACAGGGAACTGTATGTAAATCATCAGCTAATTTTTACATCTGACTTTACATTAGTGATGGGAATTTTAAATAATTTTAGTGACTCGGTTCTTTGAATCTCCTTCATCAAAATGAACGAATCTTTTTTTGAATCATTTAGTTCATTTTATTCTTTAGAAATATTACAATACAGCTAAAGACTTATTATAATTAACAGAATGCGCAGATCACCTCTCATATCTTCTGGTCCGAGTCGTTCTTTTGAATCTATTACTGCATAGCGTCATGTGACAAAAACTCATTGACTCATTGAGAAGAACTGTTCAATTCTGTTTGCTGTGTACTGCAAAGCATCTATGGGAGTCATGTGACAAAAGAACGAACGATTTGGACGTAATTTCTGTTTCCTGTACATAACCTACGGAGGTTTTGCAATACTTTTAGCATTGGCGACAACTAGAAAAGGTACGAATCACTCTCACAAATCACCACTCGTTCTTCTGAGTCATATTAAAGACTCGTTCAAAAAGAATGACCCAGCACTACTTCCTGAGCAGAAGGTGAGGTACCTCTTACTACTTAGAATACCACTGAGCACATCTTAATCAGAGAGAACAGGGACAAACGTGTCTGTCTCTTCTTTTACATGATATGTGCATTAGGAATGGGGTAGATAGGGGTAAATTGTGCAGCAATACATAATGGCAAAAACCAATAATTGTACACAGCACTACTAAAACCTTGTATTCCATAAAATGTATGCAATTGTGTGTGTGTACGTATATATTTTTTAAAATTAATTTGTAAATAAAATGTTTATTGTAATTTATAGTTGAGTATTTATTTCCAGTATACTTAAACAAGACAGTATGTAAAGCATTGCTAGCTAAAAATGGTGTTGATCAGATGTTACTACATACTGTGTGAGGGTACAGATGGGATTTTTAGATCAATATTGGTTTTAATACTAACTGAAGCGTGCTGCTTTGGTGATGTTAGTGATAGCTCTATTTAATTTCAAACAACATACTACATAATATTTATGACTACATTAATACCATATGTTCAGTAGTTAATAGATTCTTAAACATGTTCAGAGGTTCTGAAACATTTTACAGCAAAAATGAACACCTCTGCATAAATGTAGTTATAATGCATCTCACAAAATTTTTATATTATGGAAAATTTTTTTTTTTTTAATGTAATTCAAATGGTAAAACATGTATTTTAGATTCATTACGCATGAAGCTCAAGGCCTTTTTTTATTTTGATGATTACTGCTAACTGGTTTGCAGACCACATGATGTTGCTGGTCATGATGTTGCTTGATTGGCCAGTGATCTCACCTGATCTGACGTTTCATGGGGAAGATAAGAAGAACCTAACCCAACAGTACAGATGAGCGAAAATCTGGGAGAAAAAAGCTGAATGCACCAAATGGGATCCGCAAACATAACCAGAGTGTCCTGTTTAACAGTTTAGTCCAGTGGGTTAAATGGAAACCGCAACTATTTAAAACCGTGTACCCTTATGAATAATATCTGCTTATTCTTATGTCCTGTTAATTAATTGTTCAAGAATAAGAATATATAAATGGCCAAATAATTAAAGTGCACATGTGAAAGATTAGTGCTAGCGGTTAGCATAGTGATATTAGCTTGCTTATAAAGTCATATTTGGATGTATATTACAAAGATGCTGATTGCTATTCCTTTTAATGACTGCTATTTACACTTGGCTCAGCATTTTCCCCAAACACTCAAATAGCCTTTTCACTACTAGAAAGTTGGCACTACTAGTACCCTAAACAGTAACATCCAATTAATGTTATATATTAAACAGCACCTGGTGAGTGTGTCCAGTTACAAATTATGTGAAAATTATGAAATCATCACGCTATAATTCACTGTATATTCCATCATGATAACTCGTGGAGCTGATGACCGACATGGTTCGGTGTTCACTGTGTCCTCGTCAGCCTCAAAATTTTATAGTGCCTTGCACATTAGCTTTAGCATTTAGCCTGCAACATACAGGAGAAGGAGAGTTCTCACACAGGGGGAAAAGTATTTCTAAATCCAAGGGAGTGGGCTGATTTACACAGAAGCAGAGTGTTCACATGGGAGAGGAGCAGCATCCAGGAGAGAGAATACTGATAACACAGGAGATGCTTTGCCCTTATGTGGCACCGTAATTCTGCTTAAACAATGTTTTACTTTAACTAAACTAGCATTACACATTAAATCTTTATCTAAAAAACTATTCAGTGATTCATCATTATCTGTTTTTGAGATGTTATCTGTGACAGACATGTTTGTGCAACAAAATGGCAGATGTTTCAATTCTCAATCACATTACTGCGAGAGTGTAGAGATGTAGAGATGAGGATGAGTAAGAAAGGGGCGTTAATCACACGTCTGTATTTGTGTTGGGCTAAGTGCACTATTCTACTTCCCTTTATAGCTAGTTTCATGTAGAAGCTCATAACTGCTTACAAGTGCAGTACAAGTGAAGGAGGAAGAGGCTGATTAATGCCGTTAATGTTGACCAGAAGTATAAGATTGCTTTTTTGTATTTATAAGGATATTTTTGGTCTAAACTCTACACGTGTCAGCTGTCTGAAGGCTGATGTCACCGTGTTTTACAGAATGTGGAGAAATATTACAGTAGCAGCGATCCTCATGTTGCTGACAGGTAAACTTTTCACATATTTCAGCTCATTCTACTGTTTTTATGTGCTGTTGTGTCACTACTGTAACAGTTCAGGAAAGCTCTCAATGTTGGAAGTGTTTTTGCAGTTAAAATTGAAACACTAAAACACGTCAACGCTTAAATACATAAACACATAAACAAATGATTATGTTATAACTCCAGAAAATTCTATATTAATCTCCTTCACCTCTCTTTGTTTGTGGATTTATTTGTACTGTTACTTCTAAAAACCCGGATGAAGTTTATGGTCTGTTTTAAACTGAGTTCTATTTTTATCTTCATTTTTCACACTTCTTGCAAAAACGGCAGCAGCAGCCGTTAAAACTGTGATTACACTCTCACTGGTCAGTGCATGAGTCATTGCTTTAGATATTTAATGCATTTTACTGTGTGTGTGTGTGTGTGTGTGTGCATGTGTGTTCCAGGAGTTGAGGCTCAGCACAGTGTAACTCTCTCCTCTCAGAGTCTCTGTGCTGTTACTGGATCTACAGTAAAAATCCCCTGTACATTTACAACACCTGATCACTCCAGTGTCACACAGAGAGAGTGGTATCGAGTCCAGAGCTCTGAAGGAGAACCACGAGACCTGAGCACAGATCCACAATACTCAGGACGAGTGTCTGTAAGTAACTGGTGGTCTGGTGGTGAGCTGACAGTGTCGAATGTGAGAGTGAGTGACTCTGGAGTTTATAACTTTAGATTTAAAACAACACAGAGACGTGACTGGATATCAGCCTCATCTGGATTTAATCTGACTGTTACAGGTAACACACACACACACACACACACACACACACACACACACACACACACACACACACACACACACACACACACACACACACACACACACACACACTCACACACACACACACACACACTTTATTGTATAATATGAAGTATATATTTCAGGTGTGTATTATTAACAGTGTTTTTGTACATAATTGTGTGTAGACTTGCAGGTGAAGGTGGATTCTAACACTGTAGGACAGAGAGAAGTGAAAGTGACCTGTAGCGCCACCTGCAGTGTCAGCACATCATATTTTTACTGGTACAAGAATGGCTATTACTTAAGATACACCCATGATGCCTCCATTGTACTCGACTCGACCAGTCCACATGATGAAGGCAGCTACTCCTGTCAGGTGTATGAGAATGATCACCACCGATCTCCTGCAGTGTGTAAGTGTCAGAGTAAATCTGTCCCTCAGCATCAAACTCAAACCACTAACTCATATTGCTCTCATTAAAACATCATGCTTTTCTCATATTACTGTCTTTGAAATTGTAACTTTCAAAAAAAAAACTTGGTAGGTGTTGGTGTAAGATATAATTTTATATTTTTTATTATGTAATAAATAATTTAATATTAATCAGTTATTAAAGTGTTTGTGCTGGTTGACTCTACTCAAAACACATCACTTCACTTTATAATTCCACCTCACATTATATTTGACTTTATTTTCACAGAGGAATAAACACATCTGAGCTGCTAAATACTAGAGACGCAACATTTTAGTAGCAGTTTTAAGTGTAAAATCTTGTTAAAGCTCCCAGATAAAACACGTCCTGTTGCTGCATTTATTTATATTATTTTTTTTATTAATGAGAAATGAAAACGTAGCTTTAGATCAAATGTTGTTGTATGAGAGTTGTATTTTCTTTACCTAAATTGTACATTTCAGTGGTTTACAGACGAGCACACAGGGACATGAACATATGTTTAAAAGGAATCTCAGTTTTATGTGAGAAAAAAGGCAGTATTTAACTTCTTCCTTACTGTGTGTACCTGTGTGTGTGTGTGTTTCAGGTGTACTGGGTACAGGGTGTTGGGGTGTGACTTACACTGCTGAACGTGTGTGTGCTCTGAAAGACACATCGATTGATCTCTCCTGCTCTTATAAACACCCAGCAGGACTCACAGTGCTACAATCAGTCTGGTTCATTAAAGTGCAGGCTGATGGTGAGTCTGTGGATGTGAGAGAGGATGAGGAGTATCAGGGCCGAGTGCAGTACACACAGAGCTCCCAGAATAACTGTAGTCTGAGAATCACTAACCTGACAGAGAGAGACGCTCAAACATACAGATTCAGATTCTACACTGATGATCCTAAAGGCAGATACACTGGAAAACCTGGAGTCTCTCTGTCTGTTACAGGTAATGTCTTATAGTACATTAGTATAGTATAGTAGTATGTCTTATAATTTTCAAATATAGAGATAAGATAAATGAAAGTAATTACTACACTTATGTCTAATTTTATATTTGCAGGTCTGAAGGTTACAGTATCAGACAGCAGTAATGGGAATAAATGGCTGAGCTGTGAAACCACCTGCACTCTGTCTAACAACCCCACTTACATCTGGTACAAGAACGGACAGCGTGTTACTGAGCAGGACAGAAATAATAATTATCTGTATGTCAGTAGTGGGAATGC
This sequence comes from Clarias magur, assembly GCA_013621035.1. NCBI lineage: Eukaryota > Metazoa > Chordata > Actinopteri > Siluriformes > Clariidae > Clarias > Clarias magur. The sequence continues at coordinate 427,881 of QNUK01000257.1, forward strand.
AGGCAGTTACTCCTGTGCTGTAAGAGGACATGAGGATCTTCGCTCTCCTGCTGTCTGTAAGAACTCACGTTACACTTCACTCACTCTGTCATCATCTCACTGCCAGCTTCTGTTGGATTACAATAAACTCACAGGCAGCGATTCATGACAGAAGCTTGTTTTGTTGTTTTGGTGTTGTTTGGATTTCTGTATTTTATTTTGTATTGTATTGTGTTTCAGGTGTTTTTGATGAGAAGAGCTGCTGGAGTGTGACTTACTCCACCCAGACTATCTGCTCTCTGATTGGCTCATCAGTGGACATACACAGTTATTTTATATTCCCTGATAAGTACAAGGTCAGTGCAGTGATCTGGTTCATTGAAGCACAGGTTGATGTTGAGCCTGTAAATGTGAGTAACTATACGGTGTATCAGGGCCGAGTGCAGTACACACAGAGCTCCCAGAATAACTGTAGTCTGAGAATCACTAACCTGACAGAGAGAGACGCTCAGACATACAGATTCAGATTCTACACTGATGGCGGTGATTACACCGGTGAACCTGGAGTCTCTCTGTCTGTCACGGGTAATGTTACACAATTTATACAGTTATTTAATTACATTTAAAGGGAGATGATAAACCTAGTTTATTTACTTATTTATTAATATTTTGCAGATCTGAAGGTTACAGTATCAGACTGGAGAGACCAGTACATGACACTGAGCTGTATCACCACCTGCACTCTGTCTAACAACCCCACTTACATCTGGTACAAGAACGGACAGCGTGTGTCTGACTGTAAATCTGCCTCCTGCTCTGTAGCTGCAGTCAGTGGTGCGGTCAGTTACAGCTGTGCTGTTGAAGGCCATGACAGTCTCCTCTCTCCTCCAGTGTGTGAGTGTGGATTTTACTCTCCTCAATCATACTTACATCTATATCTCTATCAAATGCTGATCCTGAATACACACCAGCTGATTCAGGTGTTTTATTTCTAATCAGATCTCCCTAAAAACACCAGAGCAGTGGTTCTTTCCTCTGGAGACACAGTGGAGGGGGATTCAGTGACTCTGAGCTGTAGCAGTGATGCAAACCCTCCTGTTCAAAACTACTCCTGGTTTAAGCAGAGAGCAGCTGCAGACACACTGCTGACAACAGGCCAGAATTACAGCATCAGCAACATCAGCTCCCAGCACAGCGGACTGTACTACTGCACTGCTCACAACCAGCTGGGACAGCACAACTCCACACCAACACTCCTGGATGTGTTAAGTAAGTGCAGTGTAACACTTTTATAAAGCTGTATAAAGTAGATAAAAAAAGAAAAAAAGAAATTAAGCCTTATTTTGTTTTGTGATTAGTTTCTGGAGGCTCAGAGGAGAACACAGTGTTAAAGCTCATCATGGTGGGACTGGGTGTCTTCCTGGCAATAACACTCATCTCAGGAGCTCTGTGGATGTGGTATGTAAAATGTGAACAGACTGATTAAGTTTGAAACATGATTTACAATTAAATACTCATTTACTAATAACAAACATCTGTTTTTTCAGGAAAAGAAAGTTGAATTCAGCTAATGGCCGCAGCAGCACTGGTGAGAGTGGACAGGTGAGTGTGGGTGAGAGGCATGTCTTTCCCTACATCACATTTGTATAACGTTGTTGAATAAATAGTAAAATAGTTTTCTCCTCATTTCTCTCAGAGCCTTCCAACACCTGGAGATGACACATACACAGCACTGACCCTCATGACTGTGTCTCCAGATTATGGCACACTGCAGGTATGTATATTGTTGTGTGCGTGTTTCATGCATATAAAAAAACGTACATACCACATTTAGTTCTTTTAACTCTTATTTCCCGCTAGAATATTAAAAGCTCTGCCAGTGACACTTACACAACCCTGAACCCTGCAGCCATGTCCTCTGATTATGACACACTGAGGGTAAGTGTGTACACCTGCTTCACCAGACTGATATTGTCACGTTCCTGCCACGTACCGCTGTCATTGACGTCTCCTTTTTCCCACGCTGTCATGCCTTTGCGCTCACGTGCTTATGTTTTCCTACTGGCTGTCATGCTCTCTCACACTCACCCCGCCCCTTTACACACCGGCATCCCATTCACAACTAATTTCTCCCGGCATTTAAGGAAGCGTAGAACGCTGTCTCGCTGCCAGATTATTGCGTGCCTTCAGAGCCCAGTTTTCTCGCGTTTCTTTTCCGTGATAGTTGTTTCCGTTCTCGACCTCGCTTGTTCTCGGTATTTGCTTCTAGCCTCTCGTTTTTGGATCTTGTTCGCTGTTTGTTTTCCCGCTGGTTTTGACCTCTCGCTTCGTTTCACGTTCACGTCTCTGCTCGCTCTCCTTTTGGATTACTCGCATCGCTGATTGACTCACTGGCTTTGAACTCTCGCTCTGGCTCACGACAACGGCTCTGCTCGCCCCCTTTTTGGCACACGCATCGCTGACTGATTTAACCGGCTTCCGACCCATTGCACCGGCTTTGTACTACGTCACCAGGATTTCCCCCCCGAACACGGAAGTGTTCAACGGCCAGCACGCCACGCCCCCCTCGTCCAAAAGCGCGTCTAAGCCACGCCCCTTTGGTGCTGTAAATCTGCACTTGGGTCCTGCTCCTCTTTTTCTCTTCATTGCGCTGCCTGACAGATATAAATAAATGCTTTTACTGAGACTGACACTAGATGGTGATTTTTTTTAATTACAAGATTACGTGTGCTCTCAGTTTTGTAGGTAGAGGACGCGGTAATAACTCAGCACTGCCCAGTGTCCCTGCCACGCCTCTTTCACCAGAACATCACAGAGATTATATTTTATCTTACTTTTCAATTTTATTTCTAGCCTTGTAGCTTAAACTGAGTCTGATGTTATAGATTTGTTTCTGTGGTGAAGTGTTAGAAAGTGGAATAGTAGTACAGGGAAGAGTAGTTGTTGAACTGATTCACTTAAAATTATTATTTTCTGTCGTACTTTCCTTTAATTATCATTCCTGTATATATTGTGTTATTTAATGAATAGTGTTAGAGTATAATGTGGTGTGTGTGTGTGTGTGTGTGTGTGTGTGTGTGTGTTTTAGGGTGCGGCTACTCGACTCAGTGAGGAGAAGTGCTCCAGAACTGGAGAATGATAACAGTTGAGTTTGGTTAGTGACTTTACCTTCAGCATCATGAACAGCACAGGAAGGATGCTCAGGGTGAGAGTTTTAGGATTAAAGTTAAACAGCATGAAGACGTCACAAAGGACTAATTTATGTCTTCAGTAAATATCACTGAGTTGTTATTTATGCAGCTGCTTTTGTATCTCAGTCGTCTTTTGTAACATTTGATCTCTTACAAACATGTACATACTGTATATACTGTGTATAGTGGTCTAGAATAATCCTTTATATTTTAATCTATACCTACGGTATCACTCCATCATTTCCTAATCGTCATCTTTTCACTCACTTGATCTATGTTCATGCTGGACTCGGTGGGGAAACAATCACTGATTAATTCAGTCAGTTCTGATCTGTTGGTTTCTTGTTACTGTATTTTTATCTTTCTGTAATTTGTCAAAACATTTGATGAATTTGTTTGCTCTTGTCTGATCCTATTTGTCATTTATGTATCCTATATATGTTGTACAGCTGCAGTGAAAAACTGGTTAATGATGGTTAATAATAAAGCCAGGAATAATAACCTCCATCATGAATTTTACTATTTCTGCCCTATTACAGTAGAGTTTACAGATATCTTGTAAAATAAAATTCAGCTTAAGTGCTTTGGTCATTATATATATATTTTTTTTCATTTATTTTATAGAGCATTTTTTTTTTAAGCAGTGCAACCCTTGTTACATAACACAGGAACAATTCTCATAATTTGAATTGTGATATTAAGTATAATTAATACAATTAAGTAGATGTACAGAACTAAAAAATATAGTTACAAACTATGAAAAAAAAATGTGGATATGTTCTAGTCTGAGCTCCTTTCTCTCACCACATATACTGTACATTTGTGGAATTTATGAAAATAGTTAATTCTTTTGTGCTTTGAGTTAAGCTTTAAAAACTGCTTATAGCAGTGGTCAGTGTTGGGATCTTATAGTAGTCCCAACACTACTATTGGGACTAGTAGGGGGGGGGCGATGACTTGTAACTATATAGCATTGGTCAGTACTATATATATATAATTACTAGCCATCACCCCCACCCACCCCACCCACTTTTCATGGTGATAAGACTAGAACATATCCATGACCCCTCTTTACAAAATAGCTCATTATACTACCTTGAGAATTGCACCCAAGGACATCAATCAACCCTAATAATGGTTTAACCAAGGCACCCAGGTACATTTACTGAGTAGGCCAAAGGTGTGGGTTTGGGTCTATACAAAACACTTATTTTCACAGAGACATATATATATACAGTGGAACCTCGGTTTGCAAGCGTTCCACAAGACAAGAAAAAATGTTCCAAAAAAAATGTTTTAGCTTGATAAACAAGCAAGTCTTAATATACGAGTACCAAATATCGTGGAATTTCATGTAGCACGCATGCCCGTCTTGTTTTGACGCAGAGCGTCACATGATCACAACTGAACCAATGGTTCTTCTCTCTCGCACGCTGCAAAATTCTGAGTAATTTTCTATCATATCCCTCTGGGTAATCATTCTATCATTCTCAGCGCGTGTGTCACTCATATATTCAACATCCGTACGAGCATGTACTGTTTACTATAATGTAGCGTTGTAAGTTTTTTGTAACTGTTCCAGCAAACATTTTTTTGTTTAATGATTAAAATACCTTCCAAATTATTTAACTCAGTAAGCTAATAAATATTTATATTATTTTATTTTAAGTGTATGATCTTTATTTTTTTACCGTATGAAAAAGGAGAAAAATAGGTTATTTTATTTATCATTATTTTTTTTGGTAATCTGGGAGTGACATCATTATTAGTAGACCAGCCGCACCTGCTCTCTCAGAACAGCCTGTGACTGGAGAGAGTCAGGTATGTTTCTGCGGTGCTCCGCAGCAAGGAGGGAAAATGTGCTTTACTAGTTGAAGTTTAAGTAAATATTAATCGTAAGGTAGCTATGAAACTTAAATGAATAGACTGGTATTTAAATGCTGATGTTTATTCGGAGTTTTATAAACGCACATGTTTATTTCATGGTTTCGCCTGCGCCAAAACTTTTTCCGTTTTAATATGTGTTCCCTTATATAAATATTTTTGGTGGATTGAATCTGTAGAGATGTCATTGAGTGCAGTAAAGAAACGTCTTTTAAAGTCAGAGTGTATATTTATAGACAAATCTGTGTGTAAGAATTGCAGTTGCTGTTAAGGAGGGCGGTACTAATGCATTTTATTTTGCATCCTTCAGATGAATCACATTGAAACTGAAGGCGTGTGTATTAATTGTCTGTCCACAAAATATAATATATATATATGTATGTATATATATATATATATATATATATATATATTCCTGAGAGTTACCTTGTTAAAGGAGCACAGTTTCAGTTAGAGTGTGTGTGAAAGCTGTCCCACATAGTATCCCTCCCACACAGCCACCGCAGTAATCCCACACAGGGGAGTCATTCCTCCTCTCGTCACATATACATACACAGGGTGCACAAACACACTAACAGAAATACTTATCTGTCTGGATTTTGTACAGTATATCACAAATACAATAAGTGGTAATTTGGATAAATGAGCAGTGTTGGGGAATGTTACTTTTTAAAGTAACTAATTTCATTACAAAATTACTATCATTAAAAAATTATTCGGTTACATTACAGCATTACTTTCTGGTAAAAGTAACTAGTTATAGTACTCTTCCATTGCAGATAATAAAAACTCCTTTGTGATTCCTCATGCATGTTGTTTTAGTCAAGACCTTTATAATTATTCTACCATCATCACTCAACAAAGTTTGGCCCATAATCTGTTAACAGCAGGAATTAGAGAGGGGGGCGGGTTATAGGGCGTGGAGACGGGGCACGTAGGATGACTTTCACCCACACACACCCACACACACACACAGAGTAACAGAATCACTGCTGTCTGGCTCATGAATTACATAAATTGTCTGAATAACGGATTACATTTTTTAAAATATAACTAAATAACTGAGTACTTAAATGGTGGACCTAACATGGTAGATTACTCCTAATCCAAAAAAGTTGTAATGCGTTACACCCAACACTGTAAATGAGTAAGCTGGATAAATATATGCAACTTTTAAATACTGCATATACAGTAGGAGCCACACCAAATAGCACACCAATGGCCATGTGAATGCCATGCGGATCCCCTGCTTTTGCCTTTTGGACCCCATGCTCACCCCTCCCTCTCCTGCCAGGAAGGTCTGTCAAGATTTCACAGTGAACACGCCCATTCAAGCTCTATTTATTCATATACCTGGTGCCACCACTAGATGGTGCTTTGTTCTCAAGAACACGTTAACACAAGCCAACAATTTAGCTGCGCTGAGTTGCAATCACATGATTTTAACAAATATGAACACGAAGTGCTTCGACCTTTTTATAAAAATAATAATCATTATTATGTTTCTTTGCTGTTTGTGTTCAGCATTGAATAATTATTTCATCCATTATTTGACCAGGGCTGGAAATAATAGCTGGAATGTGATTGTGAATTTATGACTGAAATAAAGCCGTTCATCGGCGTGCGTGAACTTTCACTTTACAAAAAGGCAGCGTTTTGATCAAAAGGCTGATAAACGCATGCGATTTATCGATAAAAATCCCAGAAAGTCATCGCGTCTCGCAATAATCAGATCAAACACAATACACATGTCCATAAATAAAAAGGAATATCTAAGCATATACGCAAAATACATTTCACTTATTATTTCACAATATTACAGATTAAAACAAGGAAAGAAGACGTGCTGAGCTTCAGGTCATTTTGCTGGCGAAATACGTTTTAGGCAGAGACGTCTGCTCGGTCTTGTTAATTCTTTTTAAACTCCTCAATTCTGCCAATTCCCTCATCAGCGAAACCGGTTTGATAACTTCACACCTATTGTGAATGAAAGGTGAGAAGAGGGATTACAGTAAAGGTCTGCGGTTGTTCACCTCGGAGCGCACTGTCACGTTGTAGACTAAAACAAAATCATGTCTATACTTCATGTAGAGTCTGAGAATTTATTTACCATAAGCTTTGTTGTATTGTTTTTAATCACTATACACAACCGATGATTTCACCCATGCTATTTTACGAATGGAATATTTTTTCTGTTACACTCTAAAAACTGCTGGTTTAAATGTTAAAGTGGTGGGTAATTTTATCTATTTATTATTATTTAGTAGATTGCCTGTTAGAAATACCCCAAATGAAATTAATCCGCTGTTTTAACCATTGCAGAGATACAGTTAATCAGTGGTAGTTTTCACTACTACTCCTAATGATAATAATACTGAATGGAGAAAGAAGAATCATCATTGCAGGAGAGAAGAAAATGAAGAGTAAATACATATCAGTATTTAAATACGTTTATGAGCTCTGTCGCTTGCTGTCAATGGCATAAGAGACATTTTCGGCTTCAGTTTCAATTTTTACGAAACCTTTTCTCGAAACGTGCGTTCTTACTGGCCAGATCTGTAAGGTGAGAAACCTCAATGGAGAATGTAGTGACTCCGCCCACTACTGACTGTGCGCAAATGTGTTTTTGTTAAAGCCAACTCAGGCAAACCCGACGAATGCCAGAGCGCACACACACACACACACACACACCTGTGACTTTGAGATGTTTACAGTAAATTCGCTGTAGACAGTGTTTATTTTGCTGAACATTAAAAAAACTGCCATATCCCATAAAACATTGCATCTTTATTATTAATATTTATGATAGTACAAACCAGGAAATAAGTGTTATATAAATGTTATATTTGAAAATATATATATGAAAATGTATAATTTGTTGTGTCATTGGCTTAATTTGTGATTGAGACAAATTGGTTTAATTGAAATAATTGTTATTAGTAGTATAAGCCAGGCTGTAGCAACCTTGGACAAATCACAATATACTTTAAGCTCTCTTACGCCGCATGAGCTCTCTCTCTCTCTCTCTCTCTCTCTCTCTCTCTCTCTCTCTCTCGCCCACACACAAATAGTACCTGAAATGATGATTGATGATGATGATTGAGACCCATGGGTTTAATTTGCATAACAAAAAATTATTATTATTATTATTATTAATAGCAGTGGTAGTAGTAGTAATCCAAGACAATATAAACTCTCTCTCTCAAACACACAGCAAATGAAAATGCGTAAAAAAACAAATGAAACTAGGGCAAAATATAAGCAGTAAAAATACAGTAGTTCACTCTAGGTAAACTATAACAGGCGCTAAACCTCTGGAACTTTTGAGTTGTTTTAGAAGTGTTTTCAAGTGTGAATGTTTATGGGGATTTAATCTCTCTGCTGCCGCATCCATTCACAGTTGTGATAAGTGATTAATGCCCCATCAGATCTTTGCTGGGGGAACGTTATGCAGGAATAAATGACAAAAGAAATACTGATCTGTTGTAATGATGCGGGTCATGCGAGATGCAGATCCGCGCATAAACTGTTCAGAACGGGCAGATCCGCAGGCTGCTACCACAGCACTAAAAAATACATAACTCTCTCTCATAGGTCCTCGGTAACGGCATAAGCCCAGAGAGGATCAAAAGTTTTATTTTTGTTTCCAGAGCCCCGTCGTTTCTCCGTAGACATCGGGGCTTTGTTTATTTTGTGTTATCAGTTTTCTTTTGTTTCCTTTCAAGTTTCCTAATTCATAAGCACTCTCACACACTCTTATTTCGTTAAACCCCTCTCATGCCCTGCGTAAAAGCCCTCATCATTAAAAACATCTCGTGGTGCGGCTCTCCATACAGCGCCACATAACATCCGTATGGGCAGTTATTTGTTCCAGATATTATGCGCCATTAATCAATTTGTTATGTCAATTTTTGACTATCAGCAAAAAAAAAACATCATCAAAAATATAACGAAAACAAACCCAAGCAGAAGTTACATTTTGAGCTTTACTGTGCAACAAAATATTATCTATCAGTGTATTAAACTAGATCAAATACACAGTAATGTAAAATACATAGCCTGTATTTGTATTCCGTATCTACAGCTATCGTTATAGATAAATTACACATGTTACCGTGTCTTTAAGGATTATTAAGGATGTCTTGGAAAATGTTCCGGTTCTGGAAGCCCTTCTGCCGTTTGATCAATTCCACCTGTAGTCTATCCTCTGGTTATCACCCCAGACTAACGGTCAGACGGAGTGGACCAACCAACAACTGGAGCGCTACCTGAGATGCTTTGCTGCTGATCGCCAGCGCTCCTGGGCCCGCTACCTCCTATGGGCTGAGTTATCTCATAATCTCCACGTCTCTTCAGCCACCAATCTCAGTCCATTTGAGGTATGCCACGGTTTTCACCCTTCGATGTTCGATCATCAAGAACCGGAGGTTGAGGTGCCGTCGGCCCAACAGTTGGTTTGTCGGTGTCGACGGCTGTGGAGCCAGGCGAACGCCGCCATCCAACAGGCCAACAAACGATACGCCACTCAACATCGCTGTCGACACCCGCCGGGACGTTTGTACAATGTAGGTGACAGAGTATGGCTTTCAACCAAAAACCTTCACCTTCACACAGAATCCAAGAAGCTATCACCCAGGTTCATCGGTTCATACCGCATCACCCTCCGTATCAATCCTGTCACCTACCGGCTCCAGCTGCCTGCGGCGCTCCGAATCCGTCTGGTATTCCACACCTCCCAGCTCAAACCCTTCATCACTTCACAAATGGCTCCCAAACGGAGCTTCCAATGGAGCTCAAAATCCCATCATGCCTTGCACATTAGCTTTAGCATTTAGCCTGCAACATACAGGAGAAGGAGAGGTCTCACACAGGGGGAAAAGTATTTCTAAATCCAAGGGAGTGGGCTGATTTACACAGAAGCAGAGTGTTCACATGGGAGAGGAGCAGCATCCAGGAGAGAGAATACTGATAACACAGGAGATGCTTTGCCCTTATGTGGCACCGTAATTCTGCTTAGACAATGTTTTACTTTAACTCAACTAGCATTACACATTAAATCTTTATCTAAAAAACTATTCAGTGATTCATCATTATCTGTTTTTGAGATGTTATCTGTGACAGACATGTTTGTGCAACAAAATGGCAGATGTTTCAATTCTCAATCACATTACTGCGAGAGCTCTATAGAGACGCCTGTAGAGATGAGGATGAGTAAGAAAGGGGCGCTAATCACACGTCTGTATTTCTGTTGTGCTAAGTGCACTATTCTACTTCCCTTTATAGCTAGTTTCATGTAGAAGCTCATAACTGCTTACAAGTGCAGTACAAGTGAAGGAGGAAGAGGCTGATTAATGCCGTTAATGTTAACCAGAAGTATAAGATTGCTTTTTTGTATTTATAAGGATATTTTTGGTCTAAACTCTACACGTGTCAGCTGTCTGAAGGCTGATGTCACCGTGTTTTACAGAATGTGGAGAAATATTACAGTAGCAGCGATCCTCATGTTGCTGACAGGTAAACTTTTCACATATTTCAGCTCATTCTACTGTTTTTATGTGCTGTTGTGTCACTACTGTAACAGTTCAGGAAAGCTCTCAATGTTGGAAGTGTTTTTGCAGTTAAAATTGAAACACTAAAACACGTCAACGCTTAAATACATAAACACATAAACAAATGATTATGTTATAACTCCAGAAAATTCTATATTAATCTCCTTCACCTCTCTTTGTTTGTGGATTTATTTGTACTGTTACTTCTAAAAACCCGGATGAAGTTTATGGTCTGTTTTAAACTGAGTTCTATTTTTATCTTCATTTTTCACACTTCTTGCAAAAACGGCAGCAGCAGCCGTTAAAACTGTGATTACACTCTCACTGGTCAGTGCATGAGTCATTGCTTTAGATATTTAATGCATTTTACTGTGTGTGTGTGTGTGTGTGTGTGCATGTGTGTTCCAGGAGTTGAGGCTCAGCACAGTGTAACTCTCTCCTCTCAGAGTCTCTGTGCTGTTACTGGATCTACAGTAAAAATCCCCTGTACATTTACAAGACCTGATCACTCCAGTGTCACACAGAGAGAGTGGTATCGAGTCCAGAGCTCTGAAGGAGAACCACGAGACCTGAGCACAGATCCACAATACTCAGGACGAGTGTCTGTAAGTAACTGGTGGTCTGACTGTGAGCTGACAGTGAGGAATGTGAGAGTGAGTGACTCTGGAGTTTATAACTTTAGATTTAAAACAACACAGAGACGTGACTGGATATCAGCCTCATCTGGATTTAATCTGACTGTTACAGGTAACACACACACACACACACACACACACACACACACACACACACACACACACACACACACACTTTATTGTATAATATGAAGTATATATTTCAGGTGTGTATTATTAACAGTGTTTTTGTACATAATTGTGTGTAGACTTGCAGGTGAAGGTGGATTCTAACACTGTAGGACAGAGAGAAGTGAAAGTGACCTGTAGCGCCACCTGTAGTGTCAGCACATCATATTTTTACTGGTACAGGAATGGCCATTACTTAAGATACACCTATGATGCCTCCATTGTGATCGACTCGACCAGTCCACAGGATGAAGGCAGCTACTCCTGTCAGGTGTATGAGAATGATCACCACCGCTCTCCTGCAGTGTGTAAGTGTCAGAGTAAATCTGTCCCTCAGCACCAAACTCAAACCACTAACTCATATTGCTCTCATTAAAACATCATGTTTTTCTCATATTACAGTCTTTGAAATGGTAACTTAAAAAAAAAAAAAAATTTGGTAGGTGTTGGTGTAAGATATAATTTTGTATTTTTTATTATGTAATAAATAATTTAATATTAATCAGTTATTAAAGTGTTTGTGCTGGTTGACTCTACTCAAAACAAATCACTTCACTTTATAATTCCACCTCACATTATATTTGACTTTATTTTCACAGTGGAATAAACACATCTGAGCTGCTAAATACTAGAGACGCAACATTTTAGTAGCAGTTTTAAGTGTAAAATCTTGTTAAAGCTCCCAGATAAAACACGTCCTGTTGCTGCATTTATTTATATTATTTTTTTTTATTAATGAGAAATGAAAACGTAGCTTTAGATCAAATGTTGTTGTATGAGAGTTGTATTTTCTTTACCTAAATTGTATATTTCAGTGGTTTACAGACGAGCACACAGGGACAAGAACATATGTTTAAAAGGAATCTCAGTTTTATGTGAGAAAAAAGGCAGTATTTAACTTCTTCCTTACTGTGTGTACATGTGTGTGTGTTTCAGGTGTACTGGGTACAGAGTGTTGGGGTGTGACTTACACTGCTGAACGTGTGTGTGCTCTGAAAGACACATCGATTGATCTCTCCTGCTCTTATAAACACCCAGCAGGACTCACAGTGCTACAATCAGTCTGGTTCGTTAAAGTGCAGGCTGATGGTGAGTCTGTGGACGTGAGAGAGGATGAGGAGTATCAGGGCCGAGTGCAGTACACACAGAGCTCCCAGAATAACTGTAGTCTGAGAATCACTAACCTGACAGAGAGAGACGCTCAAACATACAGATTCAGATTCTACACTGATGATCCTAAAGGCAGATACACTGGAAAACCTGGAGTCTCTCTGTCTGTTACAGGTAATGTCTTATAGTACATTAGTATAGTATAGTAGTATGTCTTATAATTTTCAAATATAGAGATAAGATAAATGAAAGTAATTACTACACTTATGTCTAATTTTATATTTGCAGGTCTGAAGGTTACAGTATCAGGCAGGAGTAATGAGTATAAATGGCTGAGCTGTGAAACCACCTGCACTCTGTCTAACAACCCCACTTACATCTGGTACAAGAACGGACAGCGTGTTACTGAGCAGGACAGAAATAATAAGTATCTGTATGTCAGTAGTGGGGATGCAGGCAGTTACTCCTGTGCTGTAAGAGGACATGAGGATCTTCGCTCTCCTGCTGTCTGTAAGAACTCACTTTACACTTCACTCACTCTGTCATCATCTCACTGCCAGCTTCTGTTAGATTACAATAAACTCACAGGCATTGATTCATGACAGAAGCTTGTTTTGTTGTTTTGGTGTTGTTTGGATCTCTGTATTTTATGTCGTATTGTATTGTGTTTCAGGTGTTTTTGAAGAGAAGAGCTGCTGGAGTGTGACTTACTCCACCCAGACTATCTGCTCTCTGATTGGCTCATCAGTGGACATACACAGTTATTTTATATTCCCTGATAATTACAAGGTCAGTGCAGTGATCTGGTTCATTGAAGAACAGGCTGATGGTGAGTCTGTGGATGTGAGAGAGGATGAGGAGTATCAGGGCCGAGTGCAGTACACACAGAGCTCCCAGAATAACTGTAGTCTGAGAATCACTAACCTGACAGAGAGAGACACTCAAACATACAGATTCAGATTCTACACTGATGGCGGTGATTACACCGGTGAACCTGGAGTCTCTCTGTCTGTCACGGGTAATTACACATGATTATACAGTTATTTAATTACATTTAAAGGGAGATGATAAACCTAGTTTATTTACTTATTTATTAATATTTTGCAGATCTGAAGGTTACAGTATCAGACTGGAGATACCAGTACATGACACTGAGCTGTATCACCACCTGCACTCTGTCTAACAACCCCACTTACATCTGGTACAAGAACGGACAGCGTGTGTCTGACTGTAAATCTGCCTCCTGCTCTGTAGCTGCAGTCAGTGGTGCGGTCAGTTACAGCTGTGCTGTTGAAGGCCATGACAGTCTCCTCTCTCCTCCAGTGTGTGAGTGTCGATTTTACTCTCCTCAATCATACTTACATCTATATCTCTATCAAATGCTGATCCTGAATACACACCAGCTGATTCAGGTGTTTTATTTCTAATCAGATCTCCCTAAAAACACCAGAGCAGTGGTTCTTTCCTCTGGAGACACAGTGGAGGGGGATTCAGTGACTCTGAGCTGTAGCAGTGATGCAAACCCTCCTGTTCAAAACTACTCCTGGTTTAAGCAGAGAGCAGCTGCAGACACACTGCTGACAACAGGCCAGAATTACAGCATCAGCAACATCAGCTCCCAGCACAGCGGACTGTACTACTGCACTGCTCACAACCAGCTGGGACAGCACAACTCCACACCAACTCTCCTGGATGTGTTAAGTAAGTGCAGTGTAACACTTTTATAAAGCTGTATAAAGTAGATAAAAAAAGAAAAAAAGAAATTAAGCCTTATTTTGTTTTGTGATTAGTTTCTGGAGGCTCAGAGGAGAACACAGTGTTAAAGCTCATCATGGTGGGACTGGGTGTCTTCCTGGCAATAACACTCATCTCAGGAGCTCTGTGGATGTGGTATGTAAAATGTGAACAGACTGATTAAGTTTGAAACATGATTTACAATTAAATACTCATTTACTAATAACAAACATCTGTTTTTTCAGGAAAAGAAAGTTGAATTGAGCTAATGGCCGCAGCAGCACTGGTGAGAGTGGACAGGTGAGTGTGGGTGAGAGGCATGTCTTTCCCTACATAACATTTGTATAACGTTGTTGAATAAATAGTAAAATAGTTTTCTCCTCATTTCTCCCAGTGTGTTCCAACACCTGGAGATGACACATACACAGCACTGACCCTCATGACTGTGTCTCCAGATTATGGCACACTGCAGGTATGTATATTGTTGTGTGCGTGTTTCATGCATATAAAAAACCTACATACCACATTTAGTTCTTTTAACTCTTATTTCCCGCTAGAATGTTAAAAGCTCTGCCAGTGACACTTACACAACCCTGAACCCTGCAGCCATGTCCTCTGATTATGACACACTGAGGGTAAGTGTGTACACCTGCTTCACCAGACTGATATAAATAAATGCTTTTACTGAGACTGACACTAGATGGTGATTTTTTTTAATTACAAGATTACGTGTGCTCTCAGTTTTGTAGGTAGAGGCGGCGGTAATAACTCAGCACTGCCCAGTGTCACTGCCACGCCCCTTTCACCAGAACATCACAGAGATTCTATTTTATCTTACTTTTCGATTTTATTTCTAGCCTTGTAGCTTAGACTGAGTCTGGTGTTATAGATTTGTTTCTGTGGTGAAGTGTTAGAAAGTGGAATAGTAGTACAGGGAAGAGTAGTTGTTGAACTGATTCACTTAAAATTATTATTTTCTGTCGTACTTTCCTTTAATTATCATTCCTGTATATATACTGTATATATTGTGTTATTTAATGAATAGTGTTAGTGTATAATGTGGTGTGTGTTTGTGTGTGTGTGTGTGTGTGTGTGTGTGTGTGTGTGTGTGTGTGTGTGTGTGTGTGTGTGTGTTTTAGGGTGTGGCTACTCGACTCAGTGAGGAGAAGTGCTCCAGAACTGGAGAATGATAACAGTTGAGTTTGGTTAGTGACTTTACCTTCAGCATCATGAACAGCACAGGAAGGATGCTCAGGGTGAGAGTTTTAGGATTAGAGTTTTAGGATTAAACGGCATCAAGACGTCACAAGGGACTAATTTATGTCTTCAGTAAATATCACTGAGTTGTTATTTATGCAGCTGCTTTTGTATCTCAGTCGTCTTTTGTAACATTTGATCTCTTATAAACATGTACATACTGTATATACTGTGTATAGTGGTCTAGAATAATCCTTTATATTTTAATCTATACCTACGGTATCACTCCATCGTTTCCTAATCGTCATCTTTTCACTCACTTGATCTATGTTCATGCTGGACTCGGTGGGGAAACAATCACTGATTAATTCAGTCAGATCTGATCTCTTGGTTTCTTGTTACTGTATTTTTATCTTTCTGTAATTTGTCAAAACATTTGATAAATTTGTTTGCTCTTGTCTGATCCTATTTGTCATTTATGTATCCTATATATGTTGTACAGCTGCAGTGAAAAGCTGGTTAATGATGGTTAATAATAAAACCAGGAATAATAACCTCCATCATGAATTTTACTATTTCTGCCCTATTACAGTAGAGTTTACAGATATCTTGTAAAATAAAATTCAGCTTAAGTGCTTTGGTCATTATATATATATTTTTTTTCATTTATTTTATAGAGCATTTTTTTTTTAAGCAGTGCAACCCTTGTTACATAACACAGGAACAATTCTCATAATTTGAATTGTGATATTAAGTATAATTAATACAATTAAGTAGATGTACAGAACTAAAAAATATAGTTACAAACTATGAAAAAAAAATGTGGATATGTTCTAGTCTGAGCTCCTTTCTCTCACCACATATACTGTACATTTGTGGAATTTATGAAAATAGTTAATTCTTTTGTGCTTTGAGTTAAGCTTTAAAAACTGCTTATAGCAGTGGTCAGTGTTGGGATCTTATAGTAGTCCCAACACTACTATTGGGACTAGTAGGAGGGGGGGGGCGATGACTTGTAACTATATAGCATTGGTCAGTACTATATATATATAATTACAAGCCATCACCCCCACCCACCCCACCCACTTTTCATGGTGATAAGACTAGAACATATCCACGACACCTCTTTACAAAATAGCTCATCATACTACCTTGAGAATTGCACCCAAGGACATCAATCAACCCTAATAATGGTTTAACCAAGGCACCCAGGTACATTTACTGAGTAGGCCAGAGGTGTGGGTTTGGGTCTATACAAAACACTTATTTTCACAGAGACATATATATATACAGTGGAACCTCGGTTTGCAAGCGTTCCACAAGACAAGAAAAAATGTTCCAAAAAAAATGTTTTAGCTTGATAAACAAGCAGGTCTTAATATACGAGTACCAAATATCGTGGAATTTCATGTAGCACGCATGCCCGTCTTGTTTTGACGCAGAGCGTCACATGATCACAACTGAACCAATGGTTCTTCTCTCTCGCACGCTGCAAAATTCTGAGTAATTTTCTATCATATCCCTCTGGGTAATCATTCTATCATTCTCAGCGCGTGCGTCACTCATATATTCAACATCCGTACGAGCATGTACTGTTTACTATAATGTAGCGTTGTAAGTTTTTTGTAACTGTTCCAGCAAACATTTTTTTGTGTAATGATTGAAATACTTTCCAAATTATTTAACTCAGTAGGCTAATAAATATTTATATTATTTTATTTTAAGTGTATGATCTTTTTTTTTTTACCGTATGAAAACGGAGAAAAATAGGTTCTTTTATTTATCATTATTTTTTTTTGGTAATCTGGGAGTGATATCATTATTAGTTGACCAGCCGCACCTGCTCTCTCAGAACAGCCTGTGACTGGAGAGAGTCAGGTATGCTTCTGCGGTGCTCCGCAGCAAGGAGGGAAAATGTGCTTTACTAGTTGAAGTTTAAGTAAATATTAATCGTAAGGTAGCTATGAAACTTAAATGAATAGACTGGTATTTAAATGCTGATGTTTATTCGGAGTTTTATAAACGCACATGTTTATTTCATGGTTTCGCCTGCGCCAAAACTTTTTCCGTTTTAATATGTGTTCCCTTATATAAATATTTTTGGTGGATTGAATCTGTAGAGATGTCATTGAGTGCAGTAAAGAAACGTCTTTTAAAGTCAGAGTGTATGTTTATAGACAAATCTGTGTGTAAGAATTGCAGTTGCTGTTAAGGAGGGCGGTACTAATGCATTTTATTTTGCATCCTTCAGATGAATCACATTGAAACTGAAGGCGTGTGTATTAATTGTCTGTCCACAAAATATAATATATATATATGTATGTATATGTGACGAGAGGAGGAATGACTCCCCTGTGTGGGATTACTGCGGTGGCTGTGTGGGAGGGATACTATGTGGGACAGCTTTCACACACACACACTCTAACTGAAACTGTGCTCCTTTAACAAGGTAACTCTCAGGAATATATATATATATATATATTCCTTCCATATATTTCCAGGGCTGGAAATAATAGCTGGAATGTGATTGTGAATTTATGACTGAAATAAAGCCGTTCATCGGCGTGCGTGAACTTTCACTTTACAAAAAGGCAGCGTTTTGATCAAAGGCTGATAAACGCGTGCGATTTATCGATAAAAATCCCAGAAAGTCATCGCGTCTCGCAATAATCAGATCAAACACAATACACATGTCCATAAATAAAAAGGAATATCTAAGCATATACGCAAAATACATTTCACTTATTATTTCACAATATTACAGATTAAAACAAGGAAAGAAGACGTGCTGAGCTTCAGTTCATTTTGCTGGCGAAATACGTTTTAGGCAGAGACGTCTGCTCGGTCTTGTTAATTCTTTTTAAACTCCTCAATTCTGCCAATTCCCTCATCAGCGAAACCGGTTTGATAACTTCACACCTATTGTGAATGAAAGGTGAGAAGAGGGATTACAGTAAAGGTCTGCGGTTGTTCACCTCGGAGCGCACTGTCACGTTGTAGACTAAAACAAAATCATGTCTATACTTCATGTAGAGTCTGAGAATTTATTTACCATAAGCTTTGTTGTATTGTTTTTAATCACTATACACAACCGATGATTTCACCCATGCTATTTTACGAATGGAATATTTTTTCTGTTACACTCTAAAAACTGCTGTTTTAAATGTTAAAGTGGTGGGTAATTTTATCTATTTATTATTATTTAGTAGATTGCCTGTTAGAAATACCCCAAATGAAATTAATCCGCTGTTTTAACCATTGCAGAGATACAGTTAATCAGTGGTAGTTTTCACTACTACTCCTAATGATAATAATACTGAATGGAGAAAGCGCAGTCAAAGAAGAATCATCATTGCAGGAGAGAAGAAAATGAAGAGTAAATACATATCAGTATGTAAATACGTTCATGAGCTCCGTCGCTTGCTGTCAATGGCATAAGAGACATTTTCGGCTTCAGTTTCAATTTTTACGAAACCTTTTCTCGAAACGTGCGTTCTTACTGGCCAGATCTGTAAGGTGAGAAACCTCAATGGAGAATGTAGTGACTCCGCCCACTACTGACTGTGCGCAAATGTGTTTTTGTTAAAGCCAACTCAGGCAAACCCGACGAATGCCAGAGCGCACACACACACACACACACACACCTGTGACTTTGAGATGTTTACAGTAAATTCGCTGTAGACAGTGTTTATTTTGCTGAACATTAAAAAAACTGCCATATCCCATAAAACATTGCATCTTTATTATTAATATTTATGATAGTACAAACCAGGAAATAAGTGTTATATAAATGTTATATTTGAAAATATATATATGAAAATGTATAATTTGTTGTGTCATTGGCTTAATTTGTGATTGAGACAAATTGGTTTAATTGAAATAATTGTTATTAGTAGTATAAGCCAGGCTGTAGCAACCTTGGACAAATCACAATATACTTTAAGCTCTCTTACGCCGCATGAGCTCTCTCTCTCTCTCTCTCTCTCTCTCTCTCTCTCTCTCTCTCTCGCCCACACACAAATAGTACCTGAAATGATGATTGATGATGATGATTGAGACCCATGGGTTTAATTTGCATAACAAAAAAATATTATTATTATTATTATTATTATTATTATTAATAGCAGTGGTAGTAGTATTAATCCAAGACAATATAAACTCTCTCTCTCAAACACACAGCAAATGAAAATGCGTAAAAAAACAAATGAAACTAGGGCAAAATATAAGCAGTAAAAATACAGTAGTTCACTCTAGGTAAACTATAACAGGCGCTAAACCTCTGGAACTTTTGAGTTGTTTTAGAAGTGTTTTCAAGTGTGAATGTTTATGGGGATTTAATCTCTCTGCTGCCGCATCCATTCACAGTTGTGATAAGTGATTAATGCCCCATCAGATCTTTGCTGGGGGAACGTTATGCAGGAATAAATGACCAAAGAAATACTGATCTGTTGTAATGATGCGGGTCATGCGAGATGCAGATCCGCGCATAAACTGTTCAGAACGGGCAGATCCGCAGGCTGCTACCACAGCACAAAAAATACATAACTCTCTCTCATAGGTCCTCGGTAACGGCATGAGCCCAGAGAGGATCAAAAGTTTTATTTTTGTTTCCAGAGCCCCGTCGTTTCTCCGTAGACATCGGGGCTTTGTTTATTTTGTGTTATCAGTTTTCTTTTGTTTCCTTTCAAGTTTCCTAATTCATAAGCACTCTCACACACTCTTATTTCGTTAAACCCCTCTCATGCCCTGCGTAAAAGCCCTCATCATTAAAAACATCTCGTGGTGCGGCTCTCCATACAGCGCCACATAACATCCGTATGGGCAGTTATTTGTTCCAGATATTATGCGCCATTAATCAATTTGTTATGTCAATTTTTGACTATCAGCAAAAAAAAAACATCATCAAAAATATAACGAAAACAAACCCAAGCAGAAGTTACATTTTGAGCTTTACTGTGCAACAAAATATTATCTATCAGTGTATTAAACTAGATCAAATACACAGTAATGTAAAATACATAGCCTGTATTTGTATTCCGTATCTACAGCTATCGTTATAGATAAATTACACATGTTACCGTGTCTTTAAGGATTATTAAGGATGTCTTGGAAAATGTTCCGGTTCTGGAAGCCCTGCTGCCGTTTGATCAATTCCACCTGTAGTCTATCCTCTGGTTATCACCCCAGACTAACGGTCAGACGGAGTGGACCAACCAACAACTGGAGCGCTACCTGAGATGCTTTGTTGCTGATCGCCAGCGCTCCTGGGCCCGCTACCTCCTATGGGCTGAGTTATCTCATAATCTCCACGTCTCTTCAGCCACCAATCTCAGTCCATTTGAGGTATGCCACGGTTTTCAACCTTCGATGTTCGATCATCAAGAACCGGAGGTTGAGGTGCCGTCGGCCCAACAGTTGGTTTGTCGGTGTCGACGGCTGTGGAGCCAGGCGAACGCCGCCATCCAACAGGCCAACAAACGATACGCCACTCAACATCTCTGTCGACACCCGCCGGGACGTTTGTACAATGTAGGTGACAGAGTATGGCTTTCAACCAAAAACCTTCACCTTCACACAGAATCCAAGAAGCTATCACCCAGGTTCATATCGCATCACCCTCCGTATCAATCCTGTCACCTACCGGCTCCAGCTGCCTGCGGCGCTCCGAATCCGTCTGGTATTCCACACCTCCCAGCTCAAACCCTTCACCACTTCACAAATGGCTCCCAAACGGAGCTTCCAATGGAGCTCAAAATCCCATCATGCCTTGCACATTAGCTCTAGCATTTAGCCTGCAACATACAGGAGAAGGAGAGTTCTCAAACAGGGGGAAAAGTATTTCTAAATCCAAGGGAGTGGGCTGATTTACACAGAAGCAGAGTGTTCACATGGGAGAGGAGCAGCATCCAGGAGAGAGAATACTGATAACACAGGAGATGCTTTGCCCTTATGTGGCACCGTAATTCTGCTTAGACAATGTTTTACTTTAACTCAACTAGCATTACACATTAAATCTTTATCTAAAAAACTATTCAGTGATTCATCATTATCTGTTTTTGAGATGTTATCTGTGACAGACATGTTTGTGCAACAAAATGGCAGATGTTTCAATTCTCAATCACATTACTGCGAGAGCTCTACAGAGATGCCTGTAGAGATGAGGATGAGTAAGAAAGGGGCGCTAATCACACGTCTGTATTTCTGTTGTGCTAAGTGCACTATTCTACTTCCCTTTATAGCTAGTTTCATGTAGAAGCTCATAACTGCTTACAAGTGGAGTACAAGTGAAGGAGGAACAGGCTGATTAATGCCGTTAATGTTGACCAGAAGTATAAGATTGCTTTTTTGTATTTATAAGGATATTTTTGGTCTAAACTCTACACGTGTCAGCTGTCTGAAGGCTGATGTCACCGTGTTTTACAGAATGTGGAGAAATATTACAGTAGCAGCGATCCTCATGTTACTGACAGGTAAACTTTTCACATATTTCAGCTCATTCTACTGTTTTTATGTGCTGTTGTGTCATTACTGTAACAGTTCAGGAAAGCTCTCAATGTTGAAAGTGTTTTTGCACTTAAAAAAGTTAAAAATTGAAAACACTAAAACACGTCAACGCTTAAATACATAAACACATAAACAAATGATTATGTTATAACTTCAGAAAATTCTATATTAATCTCCTTCACCTCTCTTTGTTTGTGGATTTATTTGTACTGTTACTTCTAAAAACCCGGATGAAGTTTATGGTCTGTTTTAAACTGAGTTCTATTTTTATCTTCGTTTTTCACACTTCTTGCAAAAACGGCAGCAGCAGCCGTTAAAACTGTGATTACACTCTCACTGGTCAGTGCATGAGTCATTGCTTTAGATATTTAATGCATTTTACTGTCTGTGTGTGTGTGTGTGTGTGTGTGTGTGTGTGTGTGTGTGTGTGTGTGTGTGTGTGTGTGTGTGTGTTCCAGGAGTTGAGGCTCAGCGCAGTGTAACTCTCTCCTCTCAGAGTCTCTGTGCTGTTACTGGATCTACAGTAAAAATCCCCTGTACAGTTACAACACCTGATCACTCCAGTGTCACACAGAGAGAGTGGTATCGAGTCCAGAGCTCTGAAGGAGAACCACGAGACCTGAGCACAGATCCACAATACTCAGGACGAGTGTCTGTAAGTAACTGGTGGTCTGGTGGTGAGCTGACAGTGTGGAATGTGAGAGTGAGTGACTCTGGGGTTTATAACTTTAGATTTAAAACACAGAGAAGTGACTGGATATCAGCCTCATCTGGATTTAATCTGACTGTTACAGGTAACACACACACACACACACACACACACACACACACACACACACACACACACACACACACACACACACACACACACACACACACACACACACACTCACACACACACACACACACACTTTATTGTATAATATGAAGTATATATTTCAGGTGTGTATTATTAACAGTGTTTTTGTACATAATTGTGTGTAGACTTGCAGGTGAAGGTGGATTCTAACACTGTAGGACAGAGAGAAGTGAAAGTGACCTGTAGCGCCACCTGCAGTGTCAGCACATCATATTTTTACTGGTACAAGAATGGCTATTACTTAAGATACACCCATGATGCCTCCATTGTACTCGACTCGACCAGTCCACAGGATGAAGGCAGCTACTCTTGTCAGGTGTATGAGAATGATCACCACCGCTCTCCTGCAGTGTGTAAGTGTCAGAGTAAATCTGTCCCTCAGCATCAAACTCAAACCACTAACTCATATTGCTCTCATTAAAACATCATGCTTTTCTCATATTACTGTCTTTGAAATTGTAACTTTCAAAAAAAAAACTTGGTAGGTGTTGGTGTAAGATATAATTTTATATTTTTTATTATGTAATAAATAATTTAATATTAATCAGTTATTAAAGTGTTTGTGCTGGTTGACTCTACTCAAAACACATCACTTCACTTTATAATTCCACCTCACATTATATTTGACTTTATTTTCACAGAGGAATAAACACATCTGAGCTGCTAAATACTAGAGACGCAACATTTTAGTAGCAGTTTTAAGTGTAAAATCTTGTTAAAGCTCCCAGATAAAACACGTCCTGTTGCTGCATTTATTTATATTATTTTTTTTATTAATGAGAAATGAAAACGTAGCTTTAGATCAAATGTTGTTGTATGAGAGTTGTATTTTCTTTACCTAAATTGTACATTTCAGTGGTTTACAGACGAGCACACAGGGACATGAACATATGTTTAAAAGGAATCTCAGTTTTATGTGAGAAAAAAGGCAGTATTTAACTTCTTCCTTACTGTGTGTACCTGTGTGTGTGTGTGTTTCAGGTGTACTGGGTACAGGGTGTTGGGGTGTGACTTACACTGCTGAACGTGTGTGTGCTCTGAAAGACACATCGATTGATCTCTCCTGCTCTTATAAACACCCAGCAGGACTCACAGTGCTACAATCAGTCTGGTTCATTAAAGTGCAGGCTGATGGTGAGTCTGTGGATGTGAGAGAGGATGAGGAGTATCAGGGCCGAGTGCAGTACACACAGAGCTCCCAGAATAACTGTAGTCTGAGAATCACTAACCTGACAGAGAGAGAAGCTCAAACATACAGATTCAGATTCTACACTGATGATCCTAAAGGCAGATACACTGGAAAACCTGGAGTCTCTCTGTCTGTTACAGGTAATGTCTTATAGTACATTAGTATAGTATAGTAGTATGTCTTATAATTTTCAAATATAGAGATAAGATAAATGAAAGTAATTACTACACTTATGTCTAATTTTATATTTGCAGGTCTGAAGGTTACAGTATCAGGCAGGAGTAATGAGTATAAATGGCTGAGCTGTGAAACCACCTGCACTCTGTCTAACAACCCCACTTACATCTGGTACAAGAACGGACAGCGTGTTACTGAGCAGGACAGAAATAATAAGTATCTGTATGTCAGTAGTGGGAATGCAGGCAGTTACTCCTGTGCTGTAAGAGGACATGAGGATCTTCGCTCTCCTGCTGTCTGTAAGAACTCACTTTACACTTCACTCACTCTGTCATCATTCCACTGCCAGCTTCTGTTAGATTACAATAAACTCACAGGCATTGATTCATGACAGAAGCTTGTTTTGTTGTTTTGGTGTTGTTTGGATCTCTGTATTTTATGTCGTATTGTATTGTGTTTCAGGTGTTTTTGAAGAGAAGAGCTGCTGGAGTGTGACTTACTCCACCCAGACTATCTGCTCTCTGATTGGCTCATCAGTGGACATACACAGTTATTTTATATTCCCTGATAAGTACAAGGTCAGTGCAGTGATCTGGTTCATTGAAGCACAGGCTGATGTTGAGCCTGTAAATGTGAGTAATTATACGGTGTATCAGGGCCGAGTGCAGTACACACAGAGCTCCCAGAATAACTGTAGTCTGAGAATCACTAACCTGACAGAGAGAGACACTCAAACATACAGATTCAGATTCTACACTGATGGCGGTGATTACACCGGTGAACCTGGAGTCTCTCTGTCTGTCACGGGTAATGTTACACAATTTATACAGTTATTTAATTACATTTAAAGGGAGATGATAAACCTAGTTTATTTACTTATTTATTAATATTTTGCAGATCTGAAGGTTACAGTATCAGACTGGAGAGACCAGAACATGACACTGAGCTGTATCACCACCTGCACTCTGTGTAACAACCCCACTTACATCTGGTACAAGAACGGACAGCGTGTGTCTGACTGTAAATCTGCCTCCTGCTCTGTAGCTGCAGTCAGTGGTGCGGTCAGTTACAGCTGTGCTGTTGAAGGCCATGACAGTCTCCTCTCTCCTCCAGTGTGTGAGTGTGGATTTTACTCTCCTCAATCATATTACATCTATATCTATATCAAATACTGATCCTGAACACATAAGAGCTGATTCAGGTGTTTTATTTCTAATCAGATTCCCCTAAAAACACCAGAGCAGTGGTTCTTTCCTCTGGAGACACAGTGGAGGGGGATTCAGTGACTCTGAGCTGTAGCAGTGATGCAAACCCTCCTGTTCTCACCTACTCCTGGTTTAAGCAGAGAGCAGCTGCAGCCACACTGCTGACAACAGGCCAGAATTACAGCATCAGCAACATCAGCTCCCAGCACAGCGGACTGTACTACTGCACTGCTCACAACCAGCTGGGACAGCACAACTCCACACCATCACACCTGGATGTGTCATGTAAGTGTACTATACAACACTATATGTCACTGTATAAAGCGGATGAAAGAAAAATGTCTTATTGATTTATATTAGTTTCTGAAGGCTCAAATGAGAACACAGTGTTAAAGCTCGTCATGGTGGGACTGGGTGTCTTCCTGGCATTAACACTCATCGCAGGAGCTCTGTGGATGTGGTATGTGAAATGTGAACCCACTGAATATGTTTAAAACCTGATTTACTATTAAATACTTTTTTTTTAGTATTTACAATTACCATGAACTTTTGCTTGATGTTTCTCAGGAAGAGAAAGTCGAGCTCAGCTAACAGCCACAGCAGCACTGGTCAGAGTGAACAGGTGAGTGTGGGTGAAGGGAGAGACTGTTTGATCATGTGACATGTTCATATATGTAGTTTATTCTGTGCTCATTTTCAGCCTCAGTCTGCTGCTGTGTATGAAAGTGTCCCAGCCTCAGACTGCAGAGGGAGAGTCGCCTCAGATGATCAGGATAACCTTCAATATGCCAGTGTCGATTTTAAAAGCTGCCACACACAAGGAGTGTCTCTGTCACCCAGACTTCCTCCAGACACCAGAGAGGAAGAGGAAGTTCAGTACGCTGCTGTAAACATTAGGAGGAGCACTGCTGCCACCCAGTGAGCAAATCATTATCATTACACCAACACTAATTGTGCTGCTCAGTCTACTTGATTAAGTTCATTAAGTGACTGATAAAAAAAAAATGTAAGACATTACATTATTCTAGTCTTTAGATTGTCTCATTTTGTTCAACAGGTTTGGGGCAGATGAAATGCCTGATTCGTCTCAGATCTACAGCAAGGTCCATAAAATCCCCAGAACAAAAGAGAGCTTAGAGTGATGTGATCATTCTGAACTGAACTGAACAGGAGAAGACGGGCGACTTTGGCATTTCATCGGAGGAGCAGTATTGATGCTTCAGTTGTGTATTGCAGTGCTCATGTACACAGTGGGTGAAAATGAACTAGGCAATATTTAATGGCCATAGAACTTGTAGTCTCGTCTCACTGGACCTCCACCTTTTTGCTCTTACTGTGCATGCGTGGTTAGATCAGCATTATCCAGGACGTTCCAGAAAATTGCAGACCTTTTAACTGTACGATCGGGGACTCTGAATTTCAGCAGCGGTAATACGTTGGGGTTATAAAGGCAGTTGTGTCACTGTGAAGGTGCTGATACAGAAAGCAGAGTGTGAGTGCAGTGTGTGTGTGTGTGTGTGTGTGGGTTTGTGTACTCTCTCCTGTTTGTATCCGCTGTTGATTTATTTTCTGTAACAGCAGCTCTGACTATACAGTAGTTGCAGCTGTAGCTCGAATCACAGGTTTCTATTCGTGTACTTGTGCTAATGTTATTTTATCCCTGTTAAAAAAAAAGGTTAATTAATAATAATAATAATAATAATAATAATAATAAAAAAAAAACATTTGAACATTTGAGCTCCTGGTATTTGAGAAGAAGGTTACAGCTAACTGACGCACAGCTGCTTCTAGCAGCTGATATTGTCAAATGTTGAAATCAGTCAGATAAATAAATGGTCACACAGAAACACCCAGTCCACGTCATACTGATCATACTGTGCATTCTAAAAAAAAATAGGAATATCACGTGAAGTTAATTTCCTTTTGTAATTTAATTTAAAATGTGAAACTCGTATATCTGACTCATAAAATGTAAATTGAAATATTTTAATATGACAATAAGTCTTTTTGCTATAATTTGGATAATTATAGCATATAGCTCATGAGAATAAAAATCCATTATTTCAAAATATTAGAATCTTTCTAATGATCAATTAAAAATGATATATAGTGCTGTGAAAACGTGTTTTCCACTTTCTCATTTAAT
This sequence comes from Clarias magur, assembly GCA_013621035.1. NCBI lineage: Eukaryota > Metazoa > Chordata > Actinopteri > Siluriformes > Clariidae > Clarias > Clarias magur. The sequence goes on from QNUK01000257.1 coordinate 455,408, forward strand.
TTTTTTTTTTTTTTTTTTTTTTTTGTGTGTGTGAAAAAGTAATTGCCCTTAAACCTAACGATTGATCGTGCTCCTCTTGTTGGCAAGAACAGACATCAAGCTCATGAGAATAACTGGCAGAATTGTTTTAAATCAGCCACATTGTCGGGTTTTCAAGCATGATCGGCCTGGTTAAGGCCATGCCACTGGATTTAAGTCCAGACTTTGACTAAGTCACTCCATAATTATAATTTTGTTTTTTTGAGCCATTCAGAGGTGGACTTGCTGGTGTGTTTGCGATCACTGCCCTGCTGCATAACCCAAGTGTGCTTGAGCTTGAGGTTATGAACTGATGGCCAGGCATTCCCCTTCAGGATTTTATGGTTCCATCAATTATGGCAAGACGTCCAGGTCCTGAATGACCAATAAGATGTTGGTATATCTATCATTATCACTAAATAAATATACTCCGATTTTCTGTCTTATTGCTGTTGTAGCACCATGAAGTAAGAGTGGCTGATATAAGAGTGAATGATATAAGAGGCTGTGATGTAATATTTATGGAGCAGTCACTAAATATTAGCCAAACTTTACCCAAGCCCTGGTGTAAAAATATGAAATCTAATGGGCAGGTGGAAGCAAATAAAGAGAGAAAAAAAAAAAACACAGTACACATGTAGCTAGAACTAGAAAAAACAATAGGGACGAAATAGAATAACAATGAACATGCAGTATTAACTAGACTTCAGGAATTTCACATATAAAAACAAAGAGGAAGCTGGACTAGGGTGATGTGGTAATAACAGTGCTGTGGTAAGGACACGACTTACTGTATCTTCTGTGACTTTACGGAAAATACGAGTGAAGGAGGAACAGGCTGATTAATGCAGTTTATGTTCGCTAAAAGTGTAAGATGAATTAATTTTGTATTTATAAGAATATTTTTGGTCTAAACTCTACACGTGCTGTCTGAAGGCTGACTTTTCACATATTTCAGCTCTTTCTACTGTTTTTATGTGCAGTTGCGTCACTACTGTAACAGTTCAAGTAGTTGACAAGCATTATAGATGAAGAAGCAAGATGAATTATTACAGATTTTACGGGATAATGTGTACGGTATATCAAATAATTATTTTATGTTTTAAACGTAGAAGATAATATATTAATATCTAGCACCTTTTTTTATTCGAGTTTATCTGTACTGTCAATTCTGTAAATCAGAAGTTTATAAACTGCTTCAAACTTTTTTAGTTGTCATTTTCACACGGCATTGGAGAGCAGCAGCAGCAGCAGCAGCAGCGGTTAAAACTGTGAATACACTGTTGTTAGACAATGCGTGAGTCATTGCTTTATGTGTTTAATTTTAGTGTGTGCCTCTTGTGTGTGTGTGTGTGTGTGTGTGTGTGTGTGCGGACAGTTTGTGTGAGTAGTGAATAAGCTCACACAGCATGTATTAATAATTTTCATATTTGATGAATCTGGACCATTATAATGATTTAGTGTATGTATGATACCATGTGTATGAGAAATATACTGTAGGACAAACCACCAACAACATAAACAAACAAGAAGGTTGGCAGAAAAAAAAACACATACAAAATAAAGAGCCTACATATTTACTAAACATGATGAATAATATATGTAATACTAGCGTTAATACCGTGACCAGTCGTTGATGTTAGGAACCTCCACCAGAGGTCACTGTTCATGTCTGTCTGTAGTTTTTGTTGGTTACCTCAGTTTCCCAGAAGGCACCTCAGTCAGGTGATGAGTGCTCACCTAAACTGAGGTGGCTCATTAAAGCTTCTATAAATAGCAGTTTGTTCTGGGAAACTGGGTCGAGCATTGTTGTTTGTTTGTATACCGTCGTGTGGGCGGTCCTTTTTGTGTCTTTAAGTTTATATTTGGTTTACGTTTTGTAACCTTTGTTTTCTGTATGTTCCTTGTTCTGATGGATTCATGGAAGTGCCTTGTTCAGGGTTTAGTTAGGCCGTGTCTCCTCCTGTGTAAGTACTGTTCTTTGTATCCCCAGTGTCAGCTTTCTGGTGTAGTTCTTTGTCTGTTTAGTTTTGTGTAGCCACATGAGGGCCTAGCCGCCAGCAGGGTTAGCTGCTAGTAGGGTTAGCCGCTAGTAGGTTTAGCCTCTAGTGGGATTGACTACTAGTGGTTCTGGTTGCTAGTAGGTTAGCCGCTACTTTGGAATAGCCTCATGTGTGCTTTGCTTCTTGTGTTCTGTTTCCCTATTAGATCAGTACTAACCTGGTTAGCCACTAACTCCCTTAGATACTAACCTGGTTAGGTCAGCATCCAGTGTCTCCATATTCCATGTAGTTACTAACCTCACTAACCACTAACCCATCTGGTCTCTAGTCCTGTCTCTCCTGTCTAGCCCTTTCTCGTCTCTAGTTCCCCTATGTGTCCTTAGTTAGCTCCAGCTCCATGTTTCCTTCTGTCAGCTTCCTGTGTCAGCTCCTGGTTCCCTGTGTTCAGATCCTTTCCTGTTGTGTTTTTCCTGAGCCCTAGTTTTAGTTTACGTTTGTGGTTTTGGTTTCTTTGTTTATTGTCTTTTTTGTTTTGTAAATAAAGACTATTTCTGTCTCATCAACCCCTCTGCGTGCATGCCTACCCTATGTGCCCACGGCAACATCAGCCGGTCTAGCCAGCCACTACCACCAGCTAGACTCAAGACAGTTGACTAGTCAGAGTTTGTAGGAATAGTTAAAGCTAAAAATAAGCTGATCATCTTTAGTGATATTATTACTTTGGGTTGACGCCCACGTACATGTCTGTCTGTCTTTCTGTACGGCAGAACTCTCTGTCTAACTCATTAATACAAAGAAATTGAATTTTTGTAAGGTTGAGTATCCTACTTTTTTTTTTTGGAGAAATTCATGCTATCGTGTGTTTGGGTTTGAGGATTTCGATGCAGTCATCTCGTGTATTTATGATAAACTATGGTGTTGAGTGATGCAGACCACCCACACTTTGAAGGCAATGTATGGGTGATGTATTGGTCCCAAAAAGCGGGCTGGGAAGAGATTTTCAGATTCTTGGTAGTGGCAGTGCAAATCAAGTTCTATTCAGCTCCAGAGTCAATCAGGGTGCATGCAGTGGGCATTGGAAAATAAAGGACCATTAGGTTCCAGGTTCACCATCTCGAGTTTGATCAGTGGGCAGGTGGCGGTCTCGAAGTGGCCATGGAGCTGAAACTGGGATGAAGTTGTCTGAAACTGCTGAACCTGAGAAATGAGAGCAGTGAGAGTTTCAGCCATTGATTTCAGAGTCTGATTGACCAGCTGAATATTCTGCTGGTGTGTGCCAACAAGAGAACACCTGTTTTTCAACTGCTGATTTCAACTGACCCAAAGCTGCTGAGGCCATGTTGGTCAATTATTCTTTCAGATGCTGGCGAAGCTGGACAGACTTTTGGAGAGAGTGGGACTGAGTAACTTTAATAACATTTGACTTATCATAAAGAATGGAGAAAAGAAAGTCAGCAATAAGATCTGGCGGTGAGCTAAATGTAGTTTGTGAGATCAGCCTAGGACGAGAGAAACCACTGAGCGATGAATGATCCAGATGGTGTGAAGGAGAAACTTAAAATTCATTCTCACTGCTGTGTGTGTGTGTGTGTGTGTGTGTGTGTGTGTGTGTGTGTGTGTGTGTGTGTGTGTGTGTGTGTGTGTGTGTGTGTGTGTGTTCCAGGTGTTGAGGCTGAGCACAGTGTAACTCTCTCCTCTCAGAGTCTCTGTGCTGTTACTGGATCTACAGTAAAAATCCCCTGTACAGTTACAACACCTGATCACTCCAGTGTCCCACAGAGAGAGTGGTATCGAGTCCAGAGCTCTGAAGGAGAACCACAAGACCTGAGCACAGATCCACAATACTCAGGACGAGTGTCTGTAAGCACAGTGACGTCTGACTGTGAGCTGACAGTGAGGAATGTGAGAGTGAGTGACTCTGGAGTTTATAACTTTAGATTTAAAACAGAGAGACGTGACTGGATATCAGCGTCATCTGGATTTAATCTGACTGTTACAGGTAACACACACACACACACACACACACACACACACACACACACACACACACACATCGTTAAATGATGTAATGCGCTAATTTGCATACTGATTGCGTTATGAGTCTCATAGAAAAAGTAAAATTAGTAATTAATAAATTATATTTAACATTATTGTGAATTTATATTTTATTTTTTATTTTATGTTTGATTCACATGAAAAAAAAAATTAAATGCAATTCTTTTAGGAGCTCCCTAAGCAAGCAGGGGTGTGTGATTGGTCATGGGGAGCTCTGGTGTGTGCATGCGCAGCTCATTTATGTCAGTGCTGTTGACTGCAGAAGCTGAGAGGAGCATTCTTACATCCTGTGAGTAAGACTGCGCCCCCTCATGGCCAGTCATGGAGACACTCCTCTAGAGGAAGTGCCTCATCTCTGTCCAAAAAGTCTCTAGATTTTCCCTACAGGCACTTCCATGAGGAATAAAATTCCCTACAGGTGAATAAAAATCATTAAACCAAGCGACAAAGTCACTGACAACACTGAATATAACACCAAACCCTGTTGCTTAATTGCAGATCTGAAGGTTACAATATCACACGTGACTGCTAAGAGTAAAAAAATTATCTGTAACACCACCTGCACTCTGTCTAACAACCCCACTTACATCTGGTACAAGAACGGACAGCGTTTGTCTGAGCAGGGCAAAGATTATCCGTATGTCAGTAGTTGGTATCCAGGCAGTTACTCCTGTGCTGTAAGAGGAGATGAGGATCTTCGCTTTCCTGCTGTCTGTAAGAACTCACTTTACACTTCACTCACTCTGTCATCATTCCACTGCCAGCTTCTGTTTATGCAGCAACAAATGTAAAAAGTCTAATACTATTCCCTGATAATATTCTCTGATGTATTTTTGTAAATATTAAGACTCCTGATACATTTAAATAGTTTGTCGAATATTTCTTACATTGTTTTAAATATAAATCCTAAAAGTAAATATTGATATATAAATACATAAATATTACATTTAAATGTTGAATATGAATGTTATTGTGTGTTTTGATTGTGATTATTGATTATTGTGTGTTTTGAAAATGTCCCAGAGTGAGAAAACACAGTGGTGTAGGGTTGGAACAGTGTTGAGGAAGTAAAAACACATCTACTGATGGCATTTTAAACTGATTTAAAAACAATACACAACCCGCCAAGCCATGCCGATGAAGCTCCTCCTTCCCTTCCATGCTCCAGTCCACATCTCATCTTTTACCGCCTCAGTCAGCGCTCTGAGCACTAGACGTGGGCGATACTATTTTGTATCAATCCGATACCAAGTAAATACAGGCCCAATATCGCTGTAATAAACTCTTAAGCTCTTAATATCGATATTTTGACTTTTGGATCGATCATTTTTGACACAATCCCTATATCGAAAGTATCAATATTAAGGATCGATACACCCACTACTGAGCACACTACTATCTACCTACACTACTGCTACCACTTTACTCTTTAATCTATTCAGGACGCTCCGGAACCTTCAGCTCCTCACCAGATTGTGTGACATCCACGTGCAGAATGCTCATTGGGTTCTTGCAAGTAATTCTTCTTATTCTTGGTCATGACCCTGTTTGTTTTCACCCTCGCCTTGCGTATCATTTTGTATTTATTGCACATTTGGATTACTGGCTCGGACATCCGCGTTTCGGGTTTAAAAGTAAATAATCACAAATAAATCAACTTGATTTCTACAAAAATGCTGCACGATATGGCAAAGAAAAATACTTAAACACGGTGTAGATTTATTCACAATGTACAAATTTCATGACTCTGTAACAAGGAGGCGGACGCAGATGCAGGGAGAACAAGATAAATGTTTTATTTTCTCGGATATTGCAGACTTAAATCCACGTAACAAAATAACACACAACAAATAAACCAAAAAACGAAACCAGAATAACTCCCCAGCTGAGTCTGCAGGTGGTTTGGATACGTGGTAACAGAAAGAAAACGAAGGATAGAAAAATAACCGTTTACTGGAAACGGAGAGAGGGCTGAGAACCTCTCAGCCTTGACCTTGCCCTCGGTCCTTGGGTACTGAAAAGACCACCTGCCCTGCAGACACTGCTCAGTCCTGGGGAGAAACAATCCCCCCTCAATCGCGCAGTCCCCCGGGCGGTGAGGGGGAAGTCGTGCGGCTGCCCTAACGCTAATTACATCCTTTAAATTTGCGTACTCGGATGGTACCATAAGGGACACTTGTGCGCTCGGCCTCTCAATACTAGTTGTTTGGACCGTCAATGTCGAGGGTTTACATAATTTATTGCATCTAGTGGCACAGGAAATGATGCGCGAGTTTGCCCAATCAAAATTGGGATTGTGGGAGCTGAGCCAAGGTAGACCCAGCACGACGGACTGGTCCACCCGAGGGAGCACAAAAAATTTTAACTCCTCGGTGTGACCGGGAAAAGGTAACCGTAAGGGGGCTGACATTAGTTCAGTAGGGGATTGCTCTAATTTACGACCATTCAGAGCCTTAACTGATATCGGGCACGGAAGCTTTGACACGGGAGCTCGCAATGAGGAAAGGACAGAAGATGAAATGAAATTTCCAGCCGACCCGGAATCTATTAGGGGGCAAACAGACAAGGAAGGTGTGATTATTATATGACAACTGTGCTTTTAAACAAAAAGAATGATGTGTGCAAGGTGGTGTGCATGTGGTTACTTTTAACAATGGACAAGTGTCCACTAGATGTGTTTCTCCCCCACAGTACAGACACAGCCCTGATGCCAATCTCTATCGTGTTTCCGCCGCCGATAAGTGGGAGGTGCTCACATCCATGGGCTCAGGAGGGGCCCCTTCCTGGTGTTCCGCTTGAGGCTTGCTAAGGCTGTAACAGTGACTGACTTCTTGCCGTTTCGCCTGGGTTCTCACTGGAGTGTGACGTCGTTGTCCTCGGAGGTGCTGGTCTAGCTTGATTGCCAGGTTAACACACTCGTTCAGTGTCAAGTCTGTATCACGGCAATCGAGTTCCAGCTGTACTTCCGGCTGGAGTCCATCCCGGAACCTGGCCAGCAAGCTTTTCTCACACCAGCCACTCTCCGCGGCTAGCACCCGAAACTTAACGGCATAGTCAGCCACCGTGGAGTTTCCTTGTCTCAGCCTCAGCAGCTGATGCTCTCCAGACTTGCCTTGATCTGGGTGGTCAAACACAACACGAAGAGTATTACTCTTGCCAGAAACCTTCGTAACTGGACGTGTCATCTCCGTCTGCGCTCCACACTGCAGTCGCCCAGTCCATTGCTGCACCTGTGAGCTTTTGGATGACGAAGCTGATCTTCTCATGATCGCTCATGTGTGGATACTCCATCAGGTACAGCTCACAGGCTAGGAGAAACCGCTTACAACCCTCCGGATTTCCATCGTACCTTTCCGGAGGGGCGGGGCGAGGTGGTGAAGAAGCGGAGCGTTGACGCGGAGCGGCAGAGGGAGACCGCACTGTCATGAGCCGGCTCACACTGAATGCCAGATCATGGACGGCTCGTGCCAGGGCGTCAATTTCCCTTTGTTGACCCCAGAGATATTCGTGTATCGGTGGGTTCTCTTTGGGCAGGGGGGTCCCTGCTGCGTCCTGAAAGGTTCGCTCATCTGTCATGACTCTGTAACAAGGAGGCGGACGCAGATGCAGGGAGAACAAGATAAAGGTTTTATTTTCGGATATTGCAGACTTAAATCCACGTAACAAAATAACACACAACAAATAAACCAAAAAAACGAAACCAGAATAACTCCCCAGCTGAGTCTGCAGGCGGTTTGGATATGTGGTAACAGAAAGAAAACAAAGGATAAAAAAATAACCGTTTACTGGAAACAAAAACAGAGAGAGGGCTGAGAACCTCTCAGCCTTGACCTTGCCCTCGGTCCTTGGGTACTGAAAAGACCATCTTCCCTGCAGACACTGCTCAGTCCTGGGGAGAAACAAACACATACAAATAACATGGGCGACACCGAGCATGAGTAATGTGCACAACGGTGAGCGAACAGTGTGCTACGGGTTCGACTGGTTTAAATAGTGAGACACATTAGGGAGACACAGCTGATTTTAATTTAGTGCTAATTTGAAACATATACACACTTGGATATGGAATCCAAGATGGCGGCGCGGCAGTAGCACGCAGTGACCGCTCCGGAGCCAAAATGGTGCTACTTTGTTTACTTGGTGTTGTAGCGCGTTTATTTTACCCAGTATATCGACATCGGCGCAAACGGTGTTCGTATTTACCACCGCCAGACACTTTTGCAACTAAATAAACCGGTAAATTTAATTCAAGATGAGCTGCGTGAGAAGCTACGCTACCTCGGCTTGCTTCGGGAACCAGGCCTCCAGTCCTCTGCGTTGCCTGATGCCGGTAGCCGGAGGAGGGGACATCGTAAGCGGTGTGTGAGGAAGCGGAAGCGCGGCAAGCGGGCGGGAGTCTGTGCTAGGCTAAAAACAAACCCTAGTCGACCGGCTCTTCCGTCCATCATCTTATCAAACGTCTGCTCTCTGGACAATAAACTGGACTACATCCGACTTCAGCAGGCTAAACAGCGTGAGGTGAGGGACTGCTGTGTCTTTGTTTTCACAGAGACATGGCTCAGCGATAGAGTACCGGGCGCCGCCATTCAACTAGATGGGCTAGCCTCGTTTGGCGCCGACAGAAACACAGTTCTCTGGGGTAAGACTCGCGGCAGCGGCTTGTGTGTTTACATCAACACGAAATGGTGCAAAAACTCGGTGCTAGTTTTTAGCTTTTGCTCATCGTTGCGACTGTTAGATGTAGACCTTTTTATTTACCACGGGAATTCACCACTGTTTTCATTATCGGAATATACATTCCACCTAGTGCTAATGCTAAGGAAGCGCTCTGTGAACTGTATGCTAAGATCAATAATCTTCAGAACACACACCCGGATGGACTGTTTATTGTTGCTCGAGATTTCAACCATGCAAATCTCAAGACAGTGCTTCCTAAATTCCATCAGTATGTGGACTTTGCAATGAGAGGGGAAAACACGCTGGATTTTGTTTACACAAACATCCCCGGTGCATATCGGGCAGAGCGCCGCCCTTACCTCGGCTACTCAGACCACATCTCTGTTATGCTAATTCCAGCATACAGACCACTCGTCAGGCATTCAAAACCGGTTCTGAAGCAGGTGAAAACCTGGCCAGAAGTACCCTGCAAAGTATACTGTACAAAACTCTAACTACACAGACCCCGCAGACAGCGACGGCGGTTTGGAACGAGACCCGGTCGGATTTCTACAAAGCGCAACAGGTAATGGCGTTTTGTCTAGGCTTTTGATTGGCCCCCTGTTGATTAAGGAGTCTCTTAACAGGGCATTTTGTGTTTTCATGTGGACAAAAATATTTTTAAACCCTAGGTGGTGTGGACATAATTATTTTTAAAAGCGAAGAAAAATCTCCGTTTTTAAAAATACCCGGCTACATGTCGACACGGCCTCAGTCTGGTTCAGTAGGAAGCACAAAGCAAAAGACTGCTGACCTGACAGTTGTGCAAAAAAGACATCCTCCATAAGGGGGGAAAGCCTCAAAAGGTAATTGTAAAAGAAGTTGGATGTTCCAAAAGTGCTGTATCAAAGCACATTTAATAGAAAGTTGTGTGGAAGGGAAAAGTGTGGAAGAAAACCTAACTGCCATCTCTCCTTATTTTTTGTTCTCTCCTTTTCTGCTCTCTCTCTCTCTCCCTCTCTCCTTTCCCTCTCTCTGTCTCTCTGTCTGATCTCTGTTGCCAGTGATCCAGACCCCTCTGCCCTCTGAAGCCGTCTAACCCGTCCTGGAGTCCTGCTTCTGGTTGGAGATCCCGTCACATGGATGCCCCGTGTGGTCTGCCTGGATGCGCTTGGTGGCTGGGGATGGTTTCCATGAAGACTGTCCTATCATCGATTGATGCTCTGGGGACCTGTGACTTCAGTTGTTCGATAGCTCAGGACTGGAATCTCCTACAGTCTACCTGAGCCTCCGGGAACAAACTGGACTCCTTTTAATTTAAATTTTAACACATCTCCTGTTACACTGAACTTCCAGTACACATTATTATGCTGATCATTCTCTGCTATCCGTTATCACCCAGATGAGGATGGGTTCCCTGTTGAGTCTGGTTCCTCTCAAGGTTTCTTCCTATTACCATCTCAGGGAGTTTTTCCTTGCCACCGTCGCCCTCGGCTTGCTCATCAGGGACAATCATATCATTTTGATTCATACACATTGCATAAAAACTTACTTCTTTTTATTGTGTAAAGCTGCTTTGCGACAATGTCAATTGTTAAAAGCGCTATATAAATAAAATTGAATTGAATTGAATTGAAGAAAAAGGTGCACAAGCAGCAGGGATGACCGCAGCCTGGAGAGGATTGTCAGGAAAAGGCCATTCAAAAGTGTAAACGGATCCTGGACATGGGCTTCAAATGTCGTATTACTCTTGTCAAGCTGCTCCTGAACAACAAAGAACATCAGAAGTGTTTTACCTGGGCTAAAGAAAAAAAAGAACTGGTCTGTTGCTCAATGTTGCCAAGTCCTCTTTTCTGATGAGAGCAACTTTTGCATCTTATTTGGAAACCAAGGACCCAGAGTCTGGAGGAAGAATGGAGAGGCACACATTGAAAGATGCTTGACATCCAGTTTGAAGTTTCCACAGTCTGTGTTGATTTGGGGAGGCATGTCATCTGCTGGTGATGGTCCACTGTGCTTCATTACGTCCAGGGTCAACGTAGCCGTCTACCAGGAGATTTTGGAGCACTTCATGCTTCCTCCCAGAGACGAGCTTTATGGGGATGCTGACTTCATTTTCCAGCAGGACTGGGCACCTGCCCACACTGCCAAAAAGTCCAAAACCTGGTTCAGTGACCGTGGGATTGTTGTGCTTGATTGGTCAGCAATCTTGCGTGACCTGAACCTCATAGAGAATCTATGGTGCATTGCCAAGAGAAATATCAGAGACATGCTCTTTGCTTCCGCATTCAGTTTGAGCTCGAGGTATACACACTGGCACGACCAAGCTTCTAAACTAACTGTCATGGGTCACGGCTGCAGTGGTGAACCCAAGTGCAGATGAGGAGCAAAAAGTGATCTCTCGAGGTTTATTATGACGAGGCACTCATGAATCCATGCATAAGGCAGATATAACTATAGTATAACTATATATTAACCATTTTAGTTTTTTTTTTTTTTTCTGATGGAGTTCACTGTTTTGGAGCTCATTTAATCTAAAAGGCACAGTCTGCTACTCTTACATCATGAGTGCATGCAAGGATTGTGGCACTTATTCTCCTGCTGAGACACAAAGATTCAACAATGTATCAGAAAAAACAATCAGGGACAGGAGCTTACCATCAGGCAGCAGGATTAAGAAGGGAGATGGTGGGAGCAGGGGAGGGGGGCGTTGAAGAGAGAGGCAGAGAAGATTATCTGGTATGCAGTTTGAAATAGTCAACCTTGTAAGGCAATTTGTTTCTCACAAAGGTCTTTCACACCAATTGGAAAAATATAACTATTTTATAACTAAGGTGCTGTCTAAGACTTTTTTTTTTTTTTTTTTTACAATGTACTAATGAACAATGTACTAATAATAAAGATGCTGAACCCACTCCAGCTGATTCAGGTGTTTTATTTCTAAACAGATTCCCCTAAAAACACCAGAGACGTGGTTCTTTCCTCTGGAGACACAGTGAAGGGGGATTCAGTGACTCTGAGCTGTAGCAGTGATGCAAACCCTCCTGTTCTCACCTACTCCTGGTTTAAGCAGAGAGCAGCTGCAGACACACTGCTGACAACAGGCCAGAATTACAGCATCAGCAACATCAGCTCCCAGCACAGCGGACTGTACTACTGTACTGCTCACAACCACCTGGGACAGCACAACTCCACACCAACATTCCTGGATGTGTTATGTAAGTGCAGTGTAACACTTTTATGAAGTTATATAAACTGGATGAACAAAAAATAACAAAAATTAAGCCTTGTTTTGTGATTCGTTTCTAAAGGTTCAGAGGAGAACACAGTGTTAAAGCTCATCATGGTGGGACTGGGTGTCTTCCTGTCATTAACACTCATCTCAGGATCTCTGTGGATGTGGTATGTAAAATGTGAACACACTATGTTTGAAACATGATTTACAGTTAAATAATCATTTACAAATAACAAACATGCCTTCTTTTAGGAAAAGGAAGTCAAATTCTGCTAATGGCCACAGAAGCACTCATGAGAGTGGTCAGGTGAGTGTGGGTGAAAATTATGTTCAAATATGAAAAATGTTAACGTTTTCAAATTCATAAATAGTTGAAAATAGTTGAAGTTATTTTCTCCTTATTTCTCTCAGAGCGTTCCACCTCGAGATGAAACGTATACAGCACTGAACCTCATGACTGTGTCTCCAGATTATGATACACTGCAGGTATGTGTCACAAACTGGTATGACAGGCAGTTCGGGCAGATGTTATTGCTGTGGGCATAAAGGGGAGGCATAGGCACAGAGGGGTTGTTTTTAAACAGAAAAGGCTTTAATTCACAAAAACGAATGAACAAAATACACACATGGGCTCTGGACATATACACATACACACAGTCTCTTGAAGCATACATAGTCTCATTTAACAGTTACATGCTCCTTTAGTATATTCAGGATCTATTAAGCATTTCAGACCATTTTAAGCATTTCAGACCCTGTTGGACTGACGTGAAGGCTTAGGACTGGTGTGAATACTAGAGACTGGACGGGACAGGAAAACTAGAGACTGGGGGAGCACACCAGAGGCTAAGGGAGCACACAGGAAGCTATGGGAGCACACTGGACGTTTGGGGAACACACTGGAGGCTAAGAGGAACAAGCTGGAAACTAGGGGAACACTAGAAAACACACAACACAGTACACACAAATGAACAGAAAAAAACTAAAAGGTACACTTACACATTACACTACTCACAGAACACATCAGAGCCCTTATAAACCAACTTAAGTAAAATAAAACATAATCAAATCAACACACATGCCCACTGACAGTACTAATGCTCGACCCAGTTTCCCAGAACCATCAGCTATTTATAACACTAATAATGAGCTAACTTGGTTCAGGTGAGCACCCGCATCACCTGACCGAGGTGCCTTCTGAGAAACTGAGTCGACTAACAAAAACTACAAAACAAAAACAAACATGTGCACACAGCGACCTCTAGTGTTAGTCCCTTACAGTATGTATACTGTCCTGCTGTGTTTTCATGCATATAATTTAATAATAAAATGTACTTCTTTCTTTAAACTCTCATTTCCACACTAGAACGTTAAAAGTTCTGCCAATGACACTTACACAACTCTGAACACTGCAGCCATGTCCTCTGATTATGACACACTGAGGGTAAGTGTGCACACCTGCTTCACCAGACAGATATAAATAAATGCAATTCCTAAGACTGACACTAGATGGTGTAGTTACTTAAGACTAGCTATGCTTTGTTTTTATCTACAAGATTACACGTCCTCCTAAGCAGTGGTGTAGGTAGAGGAGGCAGTGTTAAGTCAGCACCGCCCAGCGTCACTGCCTCTTTTACCAGAACATTACAGAGATTATATTTTATCTTGCCTTTTAGATTTTATTTCCAGCCGTGTAGCTTAGACTGATCCTGATTTTATGGATTTGCTCTGTATCTGTGGTGAAGTGGAAGAAAGTGGAAGAGTAGTTCAGAGAAGAGTTGTTGTTGAACTGATTCACTTAACCCTCCTATTACCTTTAAATTTACTAACATCTTTTATCATCGGGGTCGATTTGACCCCAGCAATTTAAACCTCTAGAAAATTATCATAATTTAAATTCTTATGCAAGTTCATGTGTTGGGTATCTTTTAGGCATATTTACAGACTACTTAAATAACCCTGTAAATAAAAAAATACCCCACACAGATCAGCAGATCAGCCTTAAAATCTCACTGATTGACTTAAATCTAAATTATTAGTGAGAGCAAACATCGAAGATTCTACCTTTCTGTTCTTCATCACAAAGAACTCAGAGGGACCTTCAGTTCGTTTTTTTTTTTTTCTCACTGTTCCCAAAATATTTTGTATGTAGTATTTTTATACTGTATTTGGCTCTTCTTTGTTCGGCATATATTGTCTGAAAGGACAATGCCCACAAAATGCAACCATACATTCATACATAGTCAGGTGTGGATTGTAAACAGAGGATAATTACTGAACCCACTTGTCCATTACATCCCATATTGCTGTGGGTTTGTCAGACCATACTAATTAAAAATTTTTGAAAGGTAGTGTGTTTGCTGGTGGTTGAAACAGAACAGGAGGGTCAACACAGAGGCTCTTGTTCTCATGAAAGTATGTTGCCTCATAATCAGTGTCCTTCTCAACATGAGAAATGGTACAGAAGCCTGCTGTTATATAAGCTTTAATGTATTTTTTCATAAGCTTTTATATCTTTGTTAGGGGAATGATCAATATATTCACAAAAAAACATTTTCCCACCCCAACAAATGATGTTATACATTTAAAAAAAAATCCACCAAAAAATTTTAAATGTGATGCATTCAGATATTCAGAACCTGTAACTTTGTGCAAAGTTGTGCTTATTATAGTGTATAATGTGCCTATTTTGTTTTCAGAGTGTGCTGACTCGACTCTGTCAGAAGAAGTACTAAAGAACTGGAGAATGATAACAGTTGAGTTTGGTTAGTGACTTTACTTTCAGCATCATGAACAGCACAGGAAGGATGCTCAGGGTGAGAGTTTTAGGACTAGAGTTGAGGATTAGAGTTAAACAGCATGAAGATTTCACATAGCACCAATTTCTGTCTTCATTAAATATCATTCACTTGTTAGTCAGACAGCTTCTTTTGTGTCTCAGTTGTCTTTTTTTAACATTTGATCTATAATAAACTCATACATACTGTATATACTGTGCATAGTGGTGTAGGATAATGCTTTATATTTTAATCTATACCCATCATAATTTTCTGATCATCCTCTTTTCACTTTCTTGATCTCTGGTCATGCTGGACTTAGTGGGGAAATGATCACTGATTATTCAGTCAGTTCTGCTCTCATCTTTCTGTTATTTGTCTAAACCTTTTACATATTTGTTTTCTGATTATATTTGTTTTTTGTTTTTTTTTACATCTGCAATGAAAAGCTGGTTAATGATGGTTAATAGTAAAGGCAGGAATAATAACCTAATAATAACCTAATAATAAATAATAATAACATGAATTTTACTATGTCTGATCTATTACAGTAGAAAGTTTAAAGATATGTAAATAAAGTTTTTTTGTCATAATAATAGTATTGTTCATTTTATAGAGCATCTTTAAACAGCAGTACAACCCTTGTGTCATGTTGCTCAATGACGCGGACGCAGATGCAGGGTGCAACACTTCTTTATTTTTTCTTTTCTCGTTACTCTCACACACACAAGTCAAAACAAACTAAAACAAAAGAAAACTAAACCGAGGGCAAGACGCTCCTGGCTGGAGCTGCAGGCGGGCGCGCTGACTCAAAAAAATCCTGGAATTGCACAGCCACTGGCTGGAACTGGAAACACAAAGGGAGTGAGAGTGTCTTAATCTTCCTTTACTGGAAAACATCAACAAAGGATGCTCGACCCGCTCTACAGCCACTGCTCAGTCCGGAAGGAGGAAACACGAACCTTTGATGGTACATGCACACGCAACACAGCGGAGAACATCAGTGAACAGACAAAGGGCTACAGGATCGGCTGGGTATAAATAGGGAAACACATAAGGAAGACACAGGTGAACTTGATTAAGTGCAAAAGTGAAACAAATACACATGTAGACACACTAGGGGGGAGACAAAGAGGCGGCTCAGTAATCCGGTGAGCCAGATTTTATCCCCCGGGACTGAGGTGGCACAGGTGTGAAAGTACCCCCAGGACCGACTTCCCAAGGGAGGTGAGGGCGCACTCTCCGCATTACCTGAGGGAGTCGGGAACTGATGGGATTGCCGGCGGGCGGGGCGGCCCGGAGGTCGCGGTGCAGGGAGATCTGGCTGCATTCGGTGGAAATCAGTTATGAAATCCTGGCTTAGGATGTCTCGGGCCGGGACCCAGCTTCGCTCCTCCGGACCGTACCCTTCCCAATCTACTAGATATTGGAACGAACCCCTTCTCCTCAGGGAGTCTAGTAGTTTCTTCACTCTAAACATGGGGGTGCTCTCTATTTCCACAGCCCCGGGGAGCAAAGGATCTGCTGCACCTTCGTCTAGCAGTCCCCGAATCAAAAGCCTGAGAAGAGAAACATGAAAGACAGGGTTAATATGGATATGATTGGGGAGCTGTAACTTAAAAGACACAGGATTTACTTGAGCGAGGATAGGGAATGTACCAATGTATCTGGAGGTGGGGCCTACCTTGACACACAGCCTCGACTCAGGATCCGTACTCCTGGATAGGGGTTGGACTTTGTTCTTCTCCGGAGTTGTTCAGGGTGTGAGGCGCCAGGCGGGTGTGGGGATACTCACGAGTCCCCGGCTGAGTGCCATGACATTGGAGTTTACCCCAGTGGACGAGAGGGTTGCCTCTCTGCGCCTGAAGGCCATGGAGGGGAAAACTCTCACTGTTGTCTGTGCTTATGCACCAAACAGCAGTTCAGAGTACTCTTCCTTCTTGGACACTCTGAATGGAGTATTGCTTCGGGCCCCAGTAGGGAATTCTATAGTCTTGCTGGGGGACTTCAATGCACATGTGGGCAATGATGGAGATACTTAGAGGGGCGTGATTGGGAGGAACGGCCTCCCTGGTCTAAACCCGAGCGGTGTTTTGTTATTGGATTTCTGTGCTAGTCATGGATTGTCAATAACAAATACCATGTTCAAACATAGGGATGCTCATAAGGGTACTTGGTACCAGAGCACCTTAGGCTGAAGGTCATTGATCGATTTTGTGATTGTATCATCTGACCTGAGGCCATATGTCTTGGACACTCGGGTAAAGAGAGGGGCAGAGCTGTCAACTGATCACCATTTGGTGGTGAGTTGGGTCAGGTGGCAGGGGAGGCCACTGGACAGACCTGGTAAGCCCAAATGTGTAGTGCGGGTGAATTGGGAACATCTAGGGGAGGCCCCTGTCCAAGAGGCTTTCAACTCCCACCTCCAGCAGAGCTTTTCCAGCGTCCCTGTAGGAGCTGGTGATATTGAATCGGAGTGGTCAATGTTCAAAGCTTCTATTGCTGAAGCTGCAGCTGTAAGTTGTGGTCTTAAGGTTCTGGGTGCCTCAAGGGGCGGTAACCCTCGAACAGCGTGGTGTACACCTGGGGTTAGGGAAGCTGTCCGACTGAAAAAGGAGTCCTTCAGGAATATGTTATCCCAGGGGACTCTAGAGACAGTTGCAAGGTACCGGCAGGCTCGTAGGACAGCAGCTGCAGCGGTAGCAGAGGCAAAGTAGTGGGTGTGGGAAGAGCTCGGGGGAATTCATGGAGAGGGACTTTGGGCGGCTCCAAGGTACTCCTGAAAGACCATCTGGCACCTCAGGAGGGGGAAACGGGGAACCACCCAAGCTGTGTACAGCAAGGATGAGACGCTGCTGACCTTGACTGAGGAGGTAATCGGGCGGTGGACAGAGCACATTGAGGAACTCCTGAATCCGACTAAGCCACCCTCTGTTGCAGAGACAGAGCTGGAGCATGACGGGGGGACGACGTTGATTTCCCTGGGTGAGGTCACTGAGGTAGTCAAACAAATCCACAGTGGGAAAGCCACAGGAATTGACGAGATCCGTCCATAAATGCCGAAGGCTCTGGGTGTTGAGGGGCTGTCTTGGTTGACACACCTCTTCAACATTGCGTGGAAGTTGGGGACAGTGCCTAAGGAGTGGCAGACGGGGGTGGTGGTTCCGCTTTTAAAAAGGGAGACCAGAGGGTGTGTGCCAATTACAGGGGCATTACACTACTCAGCCTCCCTGGGAAAGTCTACTCAAAGGTGCTGGAAAGGAGGGTTTGGCCGATTGTCGAACCACAGATAGAAGAGGAACAATGTGGTTTTCGTCCTGGTCATGGAACAGGGGACCAGCTTTTTACTCTTGCAGGAATCCTGGAGGGGGCGTGGGAATATGCCCATACAGTCTACATGTGTTTTGTGGATTTGGAGAAGGCATATGATCGCGTCCCTCGGAATTTCCTGTGGGAGGTACTGCGGGAGTATGGGGTGAGGGGGTCACTTCTCAGGGCCATCCATACACACCCAAAGTGAAAGCTGTGTTCGGATTCTCGGCAGTAAGTCAGACTTTGCCTCCGGCAAAGCTGTGCTCTGTCACCAATCCTGTTAGTGATTTTCATGGACAGGATATCAAGGCACAGCCATGGAGGAGAGGGTATCCAGTTTGGTGAGCTAAGGATTGCGTCGCTGCTTTTTGCAGATGATGTGGTCCTGATGTCATCATCAGTCTGTGACCTGCAGCGCTTGCTGGATCGGTTTGTAGCTGAGTGTGAAACGGTGGGGATGAGGATCAGTACCCCGAAATCTGTGGCCATGGTTCTCAGCAGGAAACCGATGGATTGTCTACTCCAGGTAGGGAGCGAGTCATTACCCCAAGTGAAAGAGTTCAAGTATCTCGGGGTCTTGTTTACGAGTGATGACATATTAGAACGTGAGATTGGCCGGAGAATTGGGGCAGCGGGGGCGGTATTGCAATTGTTTTACCACACCGTTGTGACGCAAAGAGAGTTGAGCCAAAAGGCAAAGCTCTCAATTTACTGGTCGATCTTCGTTCCAACCCTCACCTATGGTCATGAGCGTTGGGTCATGACCGAAAGGACAAGATCGCGAATACAAGCGGCCGAAATGGGGTTTCTCAGAAGGGTAGCTGGCTGTTCTCTTTGAGATAGGATGAGAAGCTCAGTTATCCGTGAGAAGCTCGGAGTAGAGCCGCTACTCCTTTGCGTGGAAAGGAGTCAGTTGAGGTGGTTCGGGCATCTAGTAAGGATGTCACCAGGATGCCTTCCTAGGGAGGTGTTCTTGGCACGTCCAGCTGGGAGGAGACCACGGGGCAGACCAAGGACTAGATGGTGAGATTATATCTCCATACTGGCCTGGGAACGCCTCGGGATTCCCCAGTCAGAGTTAGCAGATGTGGCTGGGGAAAGGGAAGTTTGGGGTTCCCTGCTGGAAGTACTACCCCCGTGACCCAATTTTGGATAAGTGGTTGAAGATGGATGGAGATATATATATATAACCAATTGCATCCACCAGTGCTATCTATTCTAGACAGGATGCAAAGTGCATCGTGTTTTTAAAGCTTTCTTTAGCATCTCTTACAGAAGACCTCTCCCACAAACACACTCACCTGTGGCCCATTAAGTGTTAGTGCATCAGTATTGTTTTGTAAATGGCTGATTAACCCCATGAACACACCGGTCTTTTTTTTTTTTTTTGGCATTAACATTTACTTTTCTTAGATTAGCAACACTGCTGGACTCATCGTGAGTGCTCCCATTTTCTCAGAATAAACTGTGAATCTATGCTCACCTGGTTTTAAGCAGTAAAGCATTCATGTTATAAAAACTACTATAACATTCCAACACTGACCACTGCTATCAGCTGTTTTTAAAGTTAAACAAACTGCAAAAGAATTACCCTTTTTTTTTTTTTTTTTTAGAAATTTCACAAACCTATATGTTGTGAGATAAAGGAACTCAGACTAGGAGTACTTAACTCCACCGACCCCTCTTCACAAATACAATAACTGACAGTTCAATAAATATTTAAATTCTAAACAAGCCATACAATTTCAGTAGTCGTTGAAACTATGCAATATGAAATACACAATACACTAATATACAATTTAATTAAATTACCCGAATCCACACAAATGAATTACGAACTAAAGTTACTGGTGGATTTTTGGACTAAAATGTGGCAGTGAATATCTCCAGTAAGAATCACCCCAATCACATGTGAACCACTCACAAACACTTCACTGTATGAAGCAACAGGTGACACACACACTAAAAGGAAAACCATCACCAAGCAGGCCACACTACTGCAGCCTCTGGCCCACAGATCTGTAAAAGAGGAACACAAACATTTCTTGGTAATACAGATGCAGACGCACACAAACACACGCATAAGGGAGAAAAAAAGAGAGAGAAAGAACAACAACACTTAAGATTAAGTTAATGTGTAAAATGTGCACATCATAGAGAACAAACAGTGATGGACCAAGTAGAAATTACTTACAACAAGGACAACTAAAAATCGTCTTTACAGCCAGGAAGTACCTAAAGCCAACACTCATTCATCATCTCTGCTACCAATCGTACTAAAAACAGGAAACAAGCAACTTACCAACACCAGTAAGACAATGATGTTTGAAAGCAAAACCAAAAGAGTCTGGAGAGCTTGCGCAACACGACAATCAAATCCGATACGGAGAATCCAACTCGTAAATCAAAAAAAAAAACAGCAAGGGTCAGGCGATTTGCAAACAGCCATGAATAGGGAAAGGCTAAACTCGTAAACGCTGGAACAGAAACAAGATCGAAAATCAAAATTCAAAAGGCTTGATAACGACACTGGAACAAGTTCATAGGGAGCGTATACTTCACAAGGACCCGAAGTATGAGAGTTCCATTTAACGGTGTCCTGTGATTAGTTTGAGGTGTGCTAGTACTCAGGTGAGACAGAGTGCTGCTGTTGGGAGTTGTAGTTCTTGTTTGTAGTTCTGACATTTAAAACTACACTAAACAGGGAACAAACAATATTTGTCTCACATAAGACTTAACTAAACAGGAATATCTATTTCAAATATTAAAACATATTTTTACAAATGTCCAGGATTGAGAAATAAATTCTGTAAACAAGGCCACCATTGCCCCGTGTTCACCCCAGGAGTTAGCAACACTTCACTTCAAAAGGCAACTAACTTCAGTGTAAACTGCTCAACTCCGTTTGTATCTTTCTAACTTCACTAGAATTACATCAGACAGGCTTTAAACATCACATGGAGGACATCGTGAGTGAATTAAACACGCTACCAACCTGTTTCAGACAGGGGACGTTAGTTGTTTGCATTTAATCAGGCTGTTCTCTGTCTGTCCGAGAAACAGAGGCCTGACGGCTACATTTGAAACTAGCGCTCACTTTGGTGCTTACTCCCTCTAGTGGCATAATTTTGGCAATTACAGTATAAAGTCTTTCTTTACACACACAAAAAAAAAAAACTAAAAGTAAATCTTAACACAAAAATTGTTACAAACTATTAATCTAACCATCAGACAACTCGAAAGCACATTCAAGGTGCGAATGAAATCACTAACTGTCTCTGTTTCAGTTGTTGCACGTACGTGCTGACGGACGGTTTTTATTTCTACATCAGTCACTGCAGTTCCAGGAAGAGGTAGAGCTCTAGCAAGCTCGAGTTCCTGAGCTCGAGTTCCTCTTGTAAGAACTCATAGAGATTCTTGAGACTTTTCTTCCTGTTTTAGGCTGCCAACCTTCTAGCATTTATCTCAGCAATATGTTCAGCTCAGGACATTACTCCACCTAAAGTGAGCTGGGACATAAGACAACTTAAAAGATTAGCATGATCCATAACCATTCCAAGAGTTCAGGATAGACTTCCCTCTAACCCCTGTGGTCTTTAGTAAAGCTGTGAACACCGGGGAAACCCAGATAAAATATCAGTTTAACCCACATGTCTCAGAACCAGAAAGAAACTCTGATATCAGCTCTGATCAACAACATAGCTTATAGAGGTGAGGATGGAGTATGAAAGCGGTGTTAATCACACGTCTGTCTGTCTGTTTGCTTGTAGAGGAAAGAAGCTGAAATAGAGAGGTGTGAGTTAATGTCTCTGTGTGCATGGAGTTTTTAAGACCTGCAGATTAGGCTAACTGGTGTGTGAGTGTGAGTATGTATAGTATATGTCCTGCGATTGATTTGCACCCTGTCCAGTGTGCACCCCGCCTCGTGCATTCAAAATTTTAGTTTGTGCCTCTTTAGTTTGTGTGTGTGTACAGTTTGCGTTAGCAGTTACACTGGCAAGAAAAAATATGTGAACCTTTTGGGATTTCATTGTTTTCTGCATTTATCATAAAATCTCTATCTAAGGCAAGAGTATTGACAAATACAATGTGCGTAAAATAATAACACAAAACAATTCTGATCTTTCATGTCTTTATTGAGAACAACAATCCTTGAGTTATTGACCTCAAAAGAGCTTATTAGAGTCAGGTGTGTCATGTCTTCCTGGTTCGAGTGAGACGCAGATGCAGAATCCATTTGTATAATCAGTGTCTTTATTGAATATTCTTTTTTCTCAAAACAAAAACACAAGGAAAAAACAAAACCAAATAAAGTCCCGTGGCGCTCACGGCGATCCCGAGCGAGGCTTCCCAGGCAGGGTCTGCAGGTGGGCGAACATGAACCGTTTCGGCTTCTGGAGAATATGCGGAAAATAAAGGAAACTCTTGTAATATCCTTGTGACTCGTGAGGGTCTTTCCTTCCTCCCAGAGTCCCACACCTGCAGACACTGCTCAATCCTGGGAGCGAGACGGGCAGAAGAGAATCATTAAAGTCTTTACATAAAACACGGAGAGGGACAAGTGAGGACAGACATAAGGTGCACAACAGTGAACCGACGAAGCCCTACGGGTTCGACTGGAATAAATAGTAGACACACAAGGGAATCACAGGTGTTCGTGTTTAGTGCTTAAGTGCTTAAGTGCTGGTAGTGAATACATAGACACACTAGGTGGGGACAAAGAGTCAACTCAGTAATCCGGGGAACTTGATCTTATTCCCCTGATCCGTGGAGGTACGGGTGTTACAGTACCCCCCCCCCCAGGACCGGCTCCCGAGAGGGGATGTGAGGGCTGTCTCCGTGTTACCGGAGGGAGTCGAGGCTCACCAACCTGATGGGATGGCCGGTGAGGGGGACGACCCGGACGTCGCGGCGCCGGGCGTTCCGGTCTTTCCAGATGGAAATCCCTTATGAGCCCTCTATGCAAGATGTCCTTAGTCGGCACCCAGCTCCGTTCCTCCGGGCCGTACCCCTCCCATTCCACCAGATATTGAAGGGAACCCCCTCTCCTCCGGGAGTCTAGTAGTTTTCTGACTCGAAACGCCGGAGCGCCCTCAATCTCCACGGCTGCTGGGGTTGCTGGTTCCGCCACACCTTCGTCCAGCGGTCCCCGGGTCACTGGTTTAAGAAGAGAGATATGGAAGACAGGGTGGATACGTAAGTGGGTTGGTAGTTGTAGTTTAAAAGAAACAGGGTTTATTTGGGCTAAAATAGGAAAGGGACCTATATAGCGGGGTGTGAGCTTACGGCAGGGAAGATTCAAGTGAAGGTCCCTTGTGGAGAGCCATACTCTATCGCCTACCTGGAGCGGAGGACTTTCCCTTCGTCGTCTATCGGCAAATTTCTTAAAGCGACGAACTGCTTGGGAGATCTTAGTGTGGGCCTCTTCCCATACTTTTTCCGCTCTTTTAAACCAATCGTCCACCAGAGGGACTTCGGTGGGTGTGGCATCCCATGGACAGAGCGGGGGTTGATGCCCAAGTATACATTGGAAGGGCGTTAGGCCGGTAGCGGAGTGACGTAGCGAATTTTGCGCGTATTCCGCCCAGATTAAGCATTCTGCCCATTCGTGTTGACGGCTACTACAATATGCTCGAAGATATTTTCCGAGCTCCTGGACAGTCCGCTCGGCCTGACCATTAGACTCGGGGTGATAGCCCGACGTTAGGCTAACAGTGGTGCCCAATTTCTGAAAGAAAGTTTTCCAGACTCGTGCGATAAATTGGGGCCCACGATCGGATACGATATCTTCGGGGATACCATAGCAGCGAAACACGGTTGAAAATAAGGCTTCTGCTACCTGGAAGGCTGACGGGAGGGAGCCGAAAGGGATAAATCTACCCCCCTTGGAAAACCGATCGATCACTACTAGAATAGTGGTGTAGCCCTTAGATACAGGCAGATCCGTGACAAAGTCCACTGAGATATGGGACCACGGTCTGTGAGGAGTCTCTAACGGCATTAATTTACCAACCGGCAGGTGTCTAGGATTCTTTGAGGTTGCACAAACTGCACAAGACGAAACCACTGTTTCTACTGACTTCCGCATATTCGGCCACCAGTACTTTGGCTCTAGCAGTCTACAAGTCCGAATGATCCCGGGGTGTCCGGCCGCTGCACTCGTGTGTGCGTGAATGATTACCTGTTCTCGTCGGGACACCGGCACGAAGGTTCTCCCCGGAGGACATTGTCGCGGCGCGGCGTGGGACCGTGCCGCTTCTGCAATCTCCGAGTCGAGGTCCCACATGATCGGTGCCACCACGAGAGACGAGTGCAGGGTTGGCTCGGGCTCTATGGGTTCCCCAGGGGCTGTGTAGTACCGGGATAAAGCATCTGCTTTCTTATTTTTTGACCCGGGGCGGTAAGTAATAGTGAAGCGGAAGCTAGTAAAGAACAGAGCCCATCGGGCTTGGCGAGGGTTTAATCGTTTTGCTTGTTGGATATATTCTAAGTTGCGATGATCGGTCAGCACTACGAATGGGTGATCGGCTCCCTCTAGCCAGTGCCGCCACTCCTCTAACGCCGCTTTTACTGCTAACAGTTCGCGATTGCCGATATCATAGTTGCGCTCGGCAGGTGTTAGTTTACGCGAAAAGAAAGCGCAAGGGTGGAGTTTTTCTGGGTTGCCATGACGCTGTGACAGCACCGCCCCAATCCCCACTTCAGAGGCATCGACTTCAACCAAAAAAGGCTTGGTTGGGTCGGGGATTTTTAGTATGGGTGCCGTAGTGAATGCGGTCTTAAGATATTGAAACGCTCTGCGTGCCTCCGGCGGAAACTCACGCAGACGCTTAGGCTTCCCCTTTAGTAGGGTTGTTAGCGGCGCTGCCAGCATACTGAAACCCCGGATAAAGCGTCTATAAAAGTTAGCGAAACCCAGAAAGCTCTGTAGCGCCTTTACCGATTGGGGTTCCGGCCATTGTTGCACCGCCTTCACCTTGGACGTCTCCAACATAACATAACCCTAAACACGTCGTTCATGAACCCCTGAAACACCGCAGGTGCGTTTACCAATCCATAAGCCATCACGTTGTATTGGTAATGGCCAGATGTAGTGCTAAACGCCGTCTTCCACTCATCGCCCTTACGCACACGAACGAGATTACGGGTGCAACGGGTGTTACAAGGTGTTACCTAACTGGAGTCTTGTTAAGAAAATGAGTTTGGAGGTGTGGACTAGAGTTACTGTGACTGATCACACTCACTCAAACTTTTTGAGTTTGCTCTGGACAAGAACAGTATGCTAATGTGAGCCATGTCTCACCAAAAAGAGCCTTCAGAGTATCTGTGTTCAAAAATTGTTGATTTACTTAAATCTGGTAAAAAGTTACAAAGTGATTTCAAAGACTTTAGAAATTCACCAGTCTACAGTTAAGCAAAAGGAGACACTTTGGGACTATGGTTTCTCCACCATAACGTGGCTGCCCAGTCAAAATGAGAGCACAGCAATGAGACAAAGAAACAACCAACTGAATGACAGCCAAAGATTTAAAGGTATCATTGGAACTGGTTAACATGTGCATGAGTCTACAGTATGTTAAACATTGAACAAGCAGTGTGTCCATGGCAGGACACCACAAAGGACGCTGCTGATCGCAAAAAGAACTTTGCTCCATGCCTGAATTTTGTGAAAGAGCAAATGTTCTGTGTAAGAGGGAACTACAGTGGAACCTTGGATTGCGAGTAACCGGTTTGTGAGCGTTTCACAAGATGAGCAAATTTTTTAAATTAATTTTAATTTGAAAAATGAGCAGGTTTTGGTTTACGAGTCAAGTATCATGTAGCACGCATGCGCTTCTTGTTTTGAAGCCGAGTTCACAACTGAGCCAATGATTTTTGTCTCTCATGCACTTCGGAATTGTGGGTAATCGTCTCCCCTACTTGGTCTTTTTGCACATCTCTCACTCGTATAATCAACATTCGTGCGTGCATGTACTGTTTACTATAACACTGTGACCAGGTGTGTGCCTGTCCATGGGTTCAAGTGTTATGTTTTCTATTACCATTTTGAATGTTGAATGAGTGTTTGATAAAGACATGAAAGACAAAACAAATTTGTTTTTAAAACATAATATTTTTCAATACCCTGGACTTGATGAAGATGGCATTTTATGAAAAATTAATAAAAAAAAGAAAAAAAATGAAATTCCAAAACGTACACATACTTTTTCTTGTCAAAAGTGAGCCAAAAGTAGTTCGGGACCCTAGGAAGAGAGAGAGAGTGATGAAAGATCCAGATGGAAATGTGAAGTTGAATACTTAAAATCCAGGAAAACACTAAAAAGTATCAAAGCCTGTAGATCACAGACTGATAATTTCAAAAAGTCTTATTATCCTCAAAACACAGAGAATCAGCGTCAGTAGACCCACAAGTTTGGGTCGATAAATTCAGCACATTAACAGACTCTCAATATCCACACAAAAAAAAAAGACACGCAAAAGATGCGAGCCAGTATTTCCAGAAGTTTCAATCCACACGTTTCACAACTTCACTCTAACCCCTCTGATCCTTAGTGAAGCTGTGAATTCTGGTGAAAACTCAGATGATGTAAATAAAATCAGTTTAACCCATATGTCTCAGAACCCGAGGGAAACTCTGATATCTGATCTGATATGAGTCAATACTACTCTTTGTTAACTTTTTAAAATAAATGTAATGTGGAGCTTGCAGAGAATCGGTAGCTGAGTGCTGAGCAGCAGAGACTGTGTGTCTGCAGGCATGAGTGTGTCTGTATGTCTTTAAGAATGCTGAAAAATAGAAAACCAGAGCACCTGTGCAAGTTCATCTAAGCCTTGCCTCCAATTTCTTCTGAATTGAGAGAGACACAGGAGCATACGAGCACTCAATGCTGATACACCAGAACCATGTACACCTGCCATTTACATTTATTCCATGGTAACTACTAAATGACGTGGCAATGGCATTTTAATCTTCTGATGTTATTCTGGTATAATTTGCTATATTTTTAGTTGTGCTGATATTCTGCTTGAACATTTTACTAAATAAGCATTTTACGTAATTTTGTAAGTGACTCATCATCATCTGGCTTGGAGGTGTTATCCGTGACAGACATGACTGGCCGACAAAATGGCAGATGTTTAGATCCTCAATCATGTGACAGAAAGAGCTCTATAGAGATGAGGATGGTGTCAGAAAGGTCAGTTAATCACACATCTGTATGTTTGGTTGGGTGTAAAGAAAAGAAGCTGAAATAGAGAGGTGTGATAATGCAATGCTGTGGTAAGTGCACTACTCTACTTCTGTATCTTTACTGCTAGGGTCACGTAGAAGCTCATAACTGCTTACAAGTGCAGTACGAGTGAAGGAGGAACAGACTGATTAATGCAGTTAATGTTCACTAAAATTGAACATTAAGATTGATTTATTTTGTATTTATAAGGATATTTTTCGTCTAAACTCTACACGTGGTGGATCTTAGTGTCAGCTGTCTGAAGGCTGATGTCACCGTGTTTTACAGAATGTGGAGAAATATTACAGTAGCAGCGATCCTCATGTCACTGACAGGTAAACTTTTCACATATTTCAGCTCTTTCTACTGTTTTTATGTGCTGTTGTGTCACTACTGTAACAGTTCAAGTAGTTGACAAGCGTTATAGATAAAGAAGCAAGATATATTATTACAGATTTTATGGGAAAATGTGTACTGTATGTCAAATAATTATTTTATGTTTTACATGTAGAAGATAATATATTAATATCTAGCACCTTTTTTTATTTGAGTTTATCTGTACTGTTAATTCTGTAAATCAGAAGTTCATGAACACGTCATTGGAGAACAGCAGCAGCAGCAGTTAAAACTGTGAATACACTGTTCTTAGACAATGCAAGAGTCATTGCTTTATGTGTTTAATTTTAGTTTGTGGGTATGGGTGTGTGTGTGTGTGGGTGGGTGTGGGTGTGTGTGTGTGTGTGTGGGTGTGGGTGTGTGTGCAGTTTGTGTGAGTAGTGAATGAGCTCACACAGTATGTATTAATAATTTTCATATTTTTACCATTATGATGATTTAGTGTATGTATGATACCATGTGTATGAGAAATATACTTTAGGAAAACCACCAACAACATAAGAAAATGAAATATAATGAGCTCACATGTGCATCAAGTTTAATAGCCAAGTATACACATCTACAAAGAAACTAACTGGGTATTCACTCCATAAACAAACAAGAAGGTTGGCAAAAAAAAAGCCATAAAAAATAAAGAGCCCACATATTTACTAGACATGATGAATAATATATGTAATACTAGCGTTAATCCCATAATAGCGTTAGTTAAAGCCAATCGTTGACTAGTCAGAGTTTGTAGGAATAGTTAAAGCTAAAAATAAGCTGATCATCTTTAGTGATATTAATACTTCGGCTTGACGCCCACGTACATGTCTGTCTGTCTTTCTGTACGGCAGAACTCTCTGTCTAACTCATTAATACAAAGAAATTGAATTTTTGTAAGGTTGAGTATCCTACTTTTTTTTTTTGGAGAAAGTCATGCTATCATGTGTTTGGGTTTGAGGATTTGGATGCAGAATTTGGATACAGTCCTCTCGTGTATATACAGTAAACTATGGTGTTGAGTGATGCAGACCACCCACACTTTGAAGGCAATGTATGGGTGATGTATTGGTCCCGAAAAGCGGGCTGGGAAGAGATTTTCAGATTCTTGGTGGTGGCAGTGCAGATCAAGTTCTATTCAGCTCCAGAGTCAATCAGGGTGCATGCAGTGGGCATTGGAAAATAAAGGACCGTTAGGTTCCAGGTTCACCATCTCGAGTTTGATCAGTGGGCAGGTGGCGGTCTCGAAGTGGCCATGGAGCTGAAACTGGGATGAAGTTGAACCTGAGAAATGAGAGCAGTGAGAGTTTCAGCCATTGATTTCAGAGTCTGATTGACCAGCTGAATATTCTGCTGGTGTGTGCCAACAAGAGAACACCTGTTTTTCAACTGCTGATTTCAACTGACCCAAAGCTGCTGAGGCCATGTTGGTCAATTATTCTTTCAGATGCTGGCGAAGCTGGACAGACTTTTGGAGAGAGTGGGACTGAGTAACTTTAATAACATTTGACTTATCTTAAAGAATGGAGAAAAGAAAGTCAGCAATAAGATCTGGCGGTGAGCTAAATGTAGTTTGTGAGATCAGCCTAGGACGAGAGAAACCACTGAGCGATGACTGATCCAGATGGTGTGAAGGAGAAACTTAAAATTCAGTAAAGCACTAAAAAGTCCTATTTTATTGTCATTTTCACAAATCATTGAAGGACAGCAGCAGCAGTGTTTAAAACAGAGATTACACTCTCACTGCTCAGTGCATATTTTGCGTTGTGTTTAATTTACATTTGTGCTTCCTGTGTGTGTGTGTGTGTGTGTGTGTGCGCGCGTGTGTGTGTGTGTGTGTGTGTGTGTGTGTGTGTGTGTGTGTGTTCCAGGAGTTGAGGCTGAGCACAGTGTAACTCTCTCCTCTCAGAGTCTCTGTGCTGTTACTGGATCTACAGTAAAAATCCCCTGTACAGTTACAACACCTGATCACTCCAGTGTCCCACAGAGAGAGTGGTATCGAGTCCAGAGCTCTGAAGGAGAACCACGAGACCTGAGCACAGATCCACAATACTCAGGACGAGTGTCTGTAAGCACAGTGACGTCTGACTGTGAGCTGACAGTGAGGAATGTGAGAGTGAGTGACTCTGGAGTTTATAACTTTAGACTTAAAACACAGAGACGTGACTGGATATCAGCATCACCTGGATTTAATCTGACTGTTACAGGTAACACACACACACACACACACACACACACACACACACACACACACACACACACATTGCTAAATGATGTCATGCACTAATTGGCATACTGATTGCGTTATGACTCTCATAGAGAAAGTACAAGTAGTAATTAATACATTATATTTAACATTATTGTAAATTCATATTTTATTTTGTATTGTGTTATGTTCGATTCACATGAAAAAAAAATTAATTGCATTGAATCAAATACAAAGAAGGAGCTCGCTAAGCAAACAGGGGTGTGTGATTGGACATGGGGAGCTCTGGTGTACGCATGTGCAGCTTATTCATGTCTCTGCCAGCTGACTGACCGGAGTAGAAGCTGAGAGGAGCATTCTTACATCCTTTGAGTAAGACTGCGCCCCCTCATGGCCAGTCATGGAGACACTCCTCTAGAGGAAGTACCTCATCTCTGTCCACAAAGTCGCTAGATTTTCAGTTTATCACTATTTTAAATAAAATTCCCTACAGGTGAATAAAAATCGTTAAACCAAGCGACAAAGTCACTGACAACACTGAATATAACACCAAACCCTGTTGATTATTTGCAGATCTGAAGGTTACAGTATCACACGTGAATGCTAACAGTAAAAAAACGATCTGTAAAACCACCTGCACTCTGTCTAACAACCCCACTTACATCTGGTACAAGAACGGACAGCGTGTTACTGAGCAGGACAGAAATGATGAGTATCCGGATGTCAGTAGTCGGGATGCAGGCAGTTACTCCTGTGCTGTAAGAGGAGATGAGGATCTTCGCTCTCCTGCAGTCTGTAAGAACTCACTTTACACTTCACTCACTCTGTCATCATCTCACTGCCAGCTTCTGTTTATGCAGCAACAAATGTAAAAAGTCTAATACTATTCCCTCTCTGATATATTTTTGTAAATATTAAGATTCCTGATACATTTAAATAGTTTGTCGAATATGTATTTTACATTATGTTTTCAATATAAATCCTAAAAGTAAATATTGATATATAAATACATAAATATTACATTTAAATGTTGAATATGAATGTTATTGTGTGTTTTGATTACACGCTAATTGCCCCGGAGTCTGAAAATGTCCCGGAGTGAGAAAACACAGTGGTGTAGGGTTGCCAGGTTTATACCATACGCAGTTATTGTTGGAACAGTGTTGAAGAAGTGAAAACACATCTACTGATGGCATTTTAAACTGATTTAAAAACAAGCCACAACCCGCCAAGCCATGCCGATGAAGCTCCTCCTTTCCTTCCATGCTCCAGTCCACATCTCTTCTTTTACCGCCTCAGTCAGCGCTCTGAGCACTAGACGTGGGCGATACTGCAAAATTTTGTATCGATCCGATACCAAGTAAATACAGGCCCAATATCGCTGTAATAAACTCTTAATAAGCTCTTAATATCGATATTTTGACTTTTGGATCGATCAATAGCGATACAACCCCTATATCGAAAGTATCAATATTAAGGATCGATACACCCACCCCTACTGAGCACACTACTATCTACCTACACTACTGCTACGACTTTACTCTCATTATTCCGTCTATTCAGGACGCACCGGAACTTCACCTCCTCACCAGATTTTTGTGTGACATCCACATGCAGAATTCTCGCTGGGTTCTTGCAAGTAATTCTTCTTATTCTTGGTCACGACCCTGTTTGTTTTCTCGCTTGCCTTGCGTATTCTTTTGTATTTATTGCACATTTGGATTACCGGAACTGACATCTGCGTTTTGGGTTTAAAAGTAAATAATCACAAATAAATCAGATCGGTTTCTACAAACATGCTGTACGATATGGCAAAGAAATATACTTAAACACGGTGTAGATTTATTCACAGTGTACAGAACCATTTCCACTTTTTTTCTTTGAACTCAGAATAACAATAGATTATAATTTGTTTTCACAACATTGTAAATGTTTCCCTCGCTATCTGTTAGACTGCAATAAACTCACATGCAGTGATTCATGAGTAGATTTAGATTTCTGTTCTCATTTTGTGTTTCAGGTGTTCTTGATGAGGAGAGCTGCTGGAGTGTGACTTACTCCACCCAGACTATCTGCTCTCTGATTGGCTCATCAGTGGACATACACAGTTATTACACCTTCCCTCATCGTTACAAGGTCACGAAAGTGTTGTGGTTCATTAAAGTGCAGGCTGATGGTGAGTTTGTGGATGTGAGAGAGGATGAGGAGTATCAGGGCCGAGTGCAGTACACACAGAGCTCCCAGAATAACTGTAGTCTGAGAATCACTAACCTGACAGAGAGAGACGCTCAGACATACAGATTCAGATTCTACACTGATGGGGGTGATTACACCGGTGAACCTGGAGTCTCTCTGTCTGTCACAGGTAATGATACACAGTTATACATTTATTTATTCACATTTACAGAGAGGTAATTGAAGAAAATAATCAACCCAGTTTATTATTTTTTCAGATCTGAAGGTTACAGTATCAGACTGGAGAGACCAGAACATGACACTGAGCTGTATCACCACCTGCACTCTGTCTAACACTCCCACTTACATCTGGTACAAGAACGGACAGCGTGTGTCTGACTGTAAATCTGCCTCCTGCTCTGTAGCTGCAGTCAGTGGTGCGGTCAGTTACAGCTGTGCTGTTGAAGGCCATGACAGTCTCCTCTCTCCTCCAGTGTGTGAGTGTCGATTTTACTCTCCTCAATCATACTTCTGTACATCTATATCAAATGCTGATCCTAAACACACACCAGCTGATTCAGGTGTCTTGTTTCTCATCAGATTCCCCTAAAAACACCAGAGCAGTGGTTCTTTCCTCTGGAGACACAGTGGAGGGGGATTCAGTGACTCTGAGCTGTAGCAGTGATGCAAACCCACCTGTTCTCAATTACACCTGGTTTAAGCAGAGAGCAGCTGCAGACACACTGCTGACAGCAGGCCAGAATTACAGCATCAGCAACATCAGCTCCCAGCACAGAGGACTGTACTACTGCACTGCCCACAACCTGCTGGGACAGCACAACTCCACACCAACACTCCTGGATGTGTCATGTAAGTGCAGATCTTATGTGATTAAAGCAATGCCACACTTAGTCTGCCTATTACTGAATGAAAAAATAGAATAAACATCAAAATATTAATATGCTGATTTCTGGAAGAAGTTGCCATTTTAAAAGGGTCAAATTGTAGCTCTTCATCAAATAAAGGAAGCAATTAAGGAGGATAAAATGACTGCAATTAGAGGTTAAAAACGCTCCGACACATTATTGAAACATTTAAGGACAGTGGGGATCCATTACCTCTGTGGAAGGAAAGTGGTTAGAAAAAAAATCAAGAATGGACATCACTTAAACACTTGTTGAATGTGTTTAATTGATGAAAAATCAACAGCAGAAATTACAGCTGTGTTTAATAGTGAAAGTAAAGGCATTTTACACACGTAATGTGCCCAAAACTTACAGGATACAGACTACACCAGTGTTTGGCCACTAGTTTGGGAGGTATTTAATGAAACAGAACAACCCTAGAACAAACTGTGACGGTGAGTACGATTGAGTTTGTCTCTCTGCCATCAAGCGGGTCTGTTATCTCTTTAATCAAAATGGATAATCCTGGAAATTATGTGGAAGTTTTCCAGGGACGTTCTTGCATGGAAATGTTCTCTGCCAGTTTCTGCATCCTCCTGGGATTCTGTGGATTCCCCCTTGGACCCAAAAACTCCAGCAAGGATAAGAACCCTGAAGTGGGCATGTGGATGGGTTTGGTCCATCACCTTTCACCTTGTTCCAAAAACACACCTTCCTTCTAAATTACTGCAATCCAGAATAATTTTCTGGATTGAATCTGGGAAGAAAAGCTTAAAAGACTTGATGTCCTGCACATGAGAAACTGCCATCCATGTTGGCCCTGTTTGCATCCTTATTACATTTCTTGGGCAAGACCACCATTCAGTTTCACTATTTTTTTGACATCCATATTTTTTCACTTGCTGACAGGCTTCTGTTTTTGGAACTGGCTGGTTCTGTGTTTTGTCTTCGTTTTGGAATTGGAAATGTCTTCTGAACAGAGAATCTTTTGGCCATCTTGATAAGCTGTGATAAGGAACCACAAAGCTATATTTATCGCATCTGTTCCACAATTTGGGATATGAAAAATGCGATAGAATAGGAGCAAATAAAGATTGGTTCCCACAAGACAGAAGGTAAAGTGTGCAGGAATGTGAAAGCAGACAGGTGTCGGTACTTGGATTTTGCCACAATGTTGTATGACAATGTTTGCAACCTTGTGAGAGACGACAGGGCCAAAACACAAAACTCACACTCACTACACATACATACAGCAGTCCCAGACAGGAGGAGGACAGAGTGAAGGTACATAGGACCTACAATTTTCACACTTTTATTAAACATTCTCTATGTAATATAGATGTGTAAGGGGGGATCACAGGGTGTGGTCATGGAAAATGTTTTCTGATATTTGCTCTTCACAGAAAATGAGCGAAGGCCAGTGAGTGAGTTTGAAAAAAAATAATTAATTGGATCATTTTTCTTTTGATAAAACATGAATATGGGTCCAACAGACAGGTTGAGTGTGTTAACTAACTCAACTATAAGAAGTGTTGCACCAGCATTAACTACAGGCCGTAAATGGACACCCAAAGAAGCTGTACTACAGGCTAAGTCAGCCCTACAGCATGCTGAGATCATTGGCCAGGTACAAGGAGGTGCAAGGAAGAGGAGGACTGGGCCTTTCTCAGGACAGACCCCGATAGAATAAGGCAACTCCATCAGAACGACGAAAGTTGGTA
Source organism: Clarias magur (assembly GCA_013621035.1). Classification (NCBI taxonomy): domain Eukaryota; kingdom Metazoa; phylum Chordata; class Actinopteri; order Siluriformes; family Clariidae; genus Clarias; species Clarias magur. Next base: position 490,079 of record QNUK01000257.1, read on the forward strand.
GTCCATGAAGTTCGACGGCAGGAGGATGCAGCAAGATATGCTAAGGCGGTGTCACAAGCCAAACAGGGGCAGTGGACGAGCTGGGATGGCATTGAAAAAAGGAAGATCAGCTGGAAGGACATGTGGGAGTTGGAAGCAAGTAGAATCAGCTTTCTACTCAGAGCAACATATGATGTCCTCCCCTCACCCAAAAATCTCGATCAATGGAAGGGTGAAGATCCCGCATGCCCTCTGTGCTCAACACCAGCCTCCCTCAGACACATCCTCACTGCCTGTAAAGTAAGCCTCTCCCAAGGTAGGTACACTTGGAGACATAACCAAGTTCTAAAATCAATAGCCGCAGCCATCGAGACTAAGAGAACAGCCTTAAATGCGACGCCGTCTAGAATATCGTATGTTGCCCAAAAGATATCATTTGTCCGTGAAGGGGAACAAGGACAACAAAAATCCCCTTCACTGATCAGGGTTGGATCTCTGTAAGGGGCACGAGACTGGGAAATGAAGGCAGATTTGGGCCATCGGTTGTCTATTCCATCAGAAATTGTCACCTCAACCTTAAGACCAGACCTGGTATTATGGTCCAAATCTATACGCACTGTCTATTTTATAGAGCTGACAGTGCCATGGGAGGACGCAATAGACGAGGCAAATGAGAGAAAGAGGTTGCGGTATGCGGAGCTGAAGCTCGAGGCGGAACAACGGGGCTGGAGAGCAACAGTCTACCCGGTGGAGGTTGGCTGCCGTGGCTTTATTGCTACATCCACTATTAGGCTTTTTAAAGAATTGGGGATCCGTGGCCAAGCTCTGCACCACACCATCAAAGAGATTTCAGAGGCTGCTGAGCGCAGTAGTCAATGGCTGTGGATTAGGAGGAAAGATCACAGCTGGGCCCCAAGACATTAGGGACACACACCCAAGTCCGATCAGCCTAGGTGGGCCTGCCTTAGCAGAGGGTGTATTGTGAGTAAATGGCCGAAACACCCGATGATGCTGGGGAACACAACTGACAATGTGCCCCTAACGTCTGTTGGTGGCCTGGCATAACATCTTCATCATTCTTGTACGAAGGAACTTAAAGGGACTATTTCCATCTTGTCCTATAACTGGAAATTAGAAAAACACCTTATTTACGCTAAGTGATACTTCTATCAGTTTACCTTTCAGCCAAAAGCACCACCTCTTCAGTGATAAAAGAGTGAATCACAGATCAGAAATGAAAAAAAATATCAGATAAAGATAGTTTTGTTTTAAAATGACACCAGCGCAGTTAAATTCACTTATCACTTGAAAATATGAACTAATCCCAGTAAAAAAAAAAAAAAAAAAAAAATTAAAAATCAATTTAGCTTTTGTATTTAATATCTATTGGTGCAGGTGTTTGTTTACATTGAGCAAGTAGCTTATTAGTAGCTCATTCTAAAGTAGGTTATTAAATACAGCACATAACTGTTCATAACATTGCTTTTACTCAAGATTTTGATTTTGATAACACTGGGCTCTCAGTTCAGGTATTTTACACACACTCACCTGAAGACTGCTGCGGATATGTTTGCTCTAACAGCCCGTGTTTTATCTCAGTGTTGTTCCAAATTACTGCTTGTTAGTAGCACCATGGTTTTGGAATATATGAGACAAACTGGTTTTAAACTTTGCGCAGGACGAATAAACATGATCTGTCAATTTAACTTTAAATGTTCAGTTTTTATCATGTACTTGGAGTAAACGTGGATAATTGTTATTTTTAGGTGCATTACCGTTGTTGTTTTTTTTGTCTTCCACATACTCAGGTTACTGTATATACACAATCATGTTGATTGGCCCTATTGAGTGGCATGTATACCCACACCCACCTTGAGGAAAAAAGTGCTATTGTCCATAAAATCTGCATGCTGCGCAAAATGTCCCTTCTCAGCCCTGTGATCCCTAATGAAAAAAAACAGTATAGACCAGCACTGGCTGGTGACCATTATACCAGCATATGTTGTGTTTTGATGCTGGTATGCTGGTGACCAGCATACATTTTGCTGGAATGCTGGTCACTTTACTGATGCTGGTCCCCAGCAAACCAGCATACATTGAATACATGCAAAATGGTCATCCAATAACTCAATAACTTCAAATAAAATATAGAACAGAATGAGTATAAAATCAGCTTTATTGGCCAACACAACCAGTATTAACAATGTGTAATATGTAACAATATATGCAATATGCACATTTATAACAATAAGATAATTTAACAATGAACAGCAAATAAGTTTTGATAAAAAGAAAATAATAACAAAAACAAAACATGAAACATCAGGGACACTTTGACACAGTTACTTTCACACCACAGGAGTGTAAATGAGTGAACTTGGCCCTCACTCTTTATTTAGGGGTCTGCAGGTTTATGGGCTTTTACATACATTTGTGTATTTTTCTTACTTATAAACATATAAATATCACCTCTTTCACCTACGGTAGTGCAAAGTAAATGTCCAGGATTGAGGGAAGAGGGACACAGATGATCTTATACACAGAAGGCACATTTCTGGCATACTGTAAATATGGCCCTGAAAACAGACATTCAGGGTAAAACAGTGGGAACAGGAACAGTGCACTATGAAGAAAGGGTGTTAGGTTTGTAAAAGCCCACTTTTATACCCTATACACAGTCAAACATCTTTATGCCTCTCTCAAAAAGCAGTTCTTGTTTAATTCAAGACACAAGTGAACATCGCATACCTGGCATTTCCATGGTGTTTATGGCTGCTTACCATAAACTGATTTGCAATTCACACAGACCCTGTGACCAGCAGTGGTAACATTCCTGGCATCTGAGGTCAGTCCATGTGCTGGTTGTATGCAGTCACATGTGAAGGCTTATCGTGTGGTCAACCGCTTAAAAAAAATACAAGAGATCCATCCCGAATCCAGACCCCAGTTGTGGTCGAGGTTCCCATGACATAGTGATGGTCCGTCTGTATCTTGCCTGCTTGTTTGCATTTGGTCTCTATAAAACAGGTGGCTCATCATTTTCATGGTCACAACGGTTTATAAAAAAGGAAAAAGAAACATAAACATGATGATAATAAAATTACTGTCAATAATCATCAATAACTATTGACCATGCATAAAGACAACACAAACTTTTGCAGTGTTAGCCAACGATTTTTGCATTACGATTAACATTTACACATTAATATCACAAACATCTGTAAGCTACATAAGGCAGTATTTTAGGCAACGGGAGCTAAAGTGCTAAATAACATTATAGATAGCATAACCATAAGCTAGTCATAAGCTAACCAAAAACTGAACCAAATAGCTACTATAACAAAAATAGATATATACATATAAACATTTACACCACAGCTGATACTGACAACCATCTGTAATCTACAGACTGTAAGGCATTAGCTTAACCACCTGTGAGCTAACCTGTTTGTGCTAAGCTACATAAGGCAGTATGTTAGCATGATTTAGCAGTATTATCTACATGCTAACCAAACCATGTAAGTACATTACATGACAATGTTTCACATAAACTGGCAAAAGCTTGTGAGAAAATGAGGAAAAATAAATTAATATTAGTTTTATATTATCAGAATAAGGATTATATAAGATTTAAAAACTTACCCATGCTAACAGCTTGCTGGATTCTCCTCCTTCGTTCTCTGTTGGAGTTTCAGTGTTGTTCTGAGGTAAATCTAAACTCCTCCCACTGTCCAGAACATTCTGTAGAGCTTCAGAAACCTGTACAGCGCCTAACATCTTCCACATGCGGAGGAAACTTATCAGATCTACTGTGTGTGTGTGTGTGTGTGTGTGTTTGGGGGCGTGTCCTTGTATGTAGATTACCCCGACTGTTTCCCTGTGAACAGTGTGTGGGCGTGTCCTGTCTCAGGTCATTATCAGTGAATGAAGTGTGGCAGAAAGACTGTATCTCTCCTTAGATTCATATGGATCACATAAACTGAGAAGATTTATTTTTGATTAAGCTTGCTACATTTAAAAGTAGACACTTTAAGCTTTCTATATATATATATATATATATATATATATATATATATATATATATATATATATATATTTTAGTTTCAAAAAGATTTTCGGGGAGACTGAGACGGCAGAAAGCGCACCCTGTTTATTTTCTTTATTTTACAGAAGTACAATGTTTTATTGATTTGTGAGTGTAAATTAACAAATATAGACAGAAAATGATGTATTACACTTATGTGTATGGTTAAAAATTATGGAGCATTTTAAGTTACTTTCACGGTTACCATAAAAAATGCAAGTGGTCCCACTGCCGGAACAGCTGACACCATGATAAGTATACTGGTAACCCTACTGTTATAATTTCTGGTCAAGCTGGTGACCAGCTATGATGGTCTATGCTGTTTTTTTTTTTTTTTCAGTTTTAAGTGATTTCCATTAATTACTTTTATTTTTATTTTTATATATGCATTTATTTCCAGTACATTTAGATAAAAGGTTTGTGTTGTGTTTTTAGACAATCCACAGATATTTAATAAATGTGAAATAATTTTTGTACATGTTTTTGGTAAATGGATTATTTTTGCCTATATATTCTTTTTTTTGTATTTTATATAATAAAATACATAATATATTGTGTATGTACATTATATTATAATTATATAATTTGTCTATTATTTTGTATGTAAATGTGTTTAAAGATAACACAGCTAGCGCTTAGCATAGTAAAAATTAGTTTGTTTATTTATTCATATTTGGACACATACCTGATGTAAACAATTAGTTCCATTGTTTCTGTAAAATGCTTGTTCAAATATGGAGTTATAAGCAAGCTAATATCACTCTGCACCTGCTGACTCATCCCTGTGCTGAACTGGACTTTGTGTTAATTTAAATAAATTCTGTTATATCGAACTTTCAGCTGCATAACACACATGATGTTATACAATTTCTGTTACCTGTTATCACCCAGATGAGGATGCGTTCCCTGTTGAGTCTGGTTCCTCTCAAGGTTTCTTCCTATTGCCATCTCAGGGAGTTTTTCCTTGCCACTGTCGCCGTCACCCTTGGCTTGCTCATCAGGGACAATCTCATTATCATTTTCTTTTCATTTCTGTGAAGCTGCTTTGAGACAATGACCATTGTTAAAAGCACTGTAGAAATAAAATTGAATTGAATTGAAATTATGCTAACTGCTAGTTTACTGAAAAAGCTAAGATTGCAGATTAACACAGACTATTAACTGTTTCTTAGTGCTAATTAGCCTTGAGCTAATTCTTAGCTGCTCCTAAGACAGTCTGAAATATTCCATTCAATTATGCACACAATACTTGGTCAGGGCTCCTTTAGCATGAATTACCGCATCAATGCAGCATGGCATGGATGTGATCAACATGTGGCACTGCTGATGTGTTATTAGAGGCTAGGTTGCTTTGATAGAAGCCTGCAGCTCACTCTCTTCCTCTTAGCAATACCCCCACCAAAAAAAAAAAAAAAATCAGATCAGACTAGTTGGCTGGCAAATCACAGGAAGCACAGGAATGTGATGGTCAGCAAACAAGTTAATGCTAGTTTTGGCAATGTGGGCAGGTGCGAAGTCCTGCTGGAAAAAGAAAATCGACAACTCCATAAAACTTGTCAGCAGACAGAAGCATCAACTGTTCTAAAATATCCTGGTACATGGCTGCATTGACTTTTGACATAATACCAACACAAGCAGATGCTATGTCACCCCAAATTATTACTGAGTGTGGAAACATCACAACTTCAAGCAACTTGGAGGCTGTGCCTCTCCACTCTTCCTCCAGATTCTGGGATCTTGATTTTCAAATCAAATGCAACATTTACATTGGTGTTCCTGAAAAGAGCGATGAATTCTTAAGTTATCACTCACCTTCTGCTCCAGATGTAAAGCTGGTGGAGAAATCAGCAGATACACAGGCAGTTGATGATTTACACACAGCTCACTTTGAGAAGGAAACCACAGAAGCATACATGTTACAAGCAGTATGAACACACATATAATGATTTTATAATAGAATAGATAAAACCCAAACAAAAGCCACTTTTCTTGACTGTTACATACATTGTGTAAGCACATAGCTAACTATTCAGAAGATCTATGATAATGCATGCAACATTACAAGGCAGTGCATATTATATTGCAGTACAATAACACTGATAAGCTCCAATAAGTTGCATACAATAATACATTAATCATCTATAACTTTACCGGAGCAGCTAAGAATTAGACATAACATAACAGGAGCAGCTAAGAATTAGCTCAAGCCTAATTAGCACTATTAGTTTGCTTTTAGTCTGCAATCTTAGCTTTTTATCAGTAAGCTAGTGGTTAGCATCATGATATTAGCTTGCTGATAACTCGGAGCTAATTGTTTACATCAGGTATGTGTCTAAATATGAATGAATAAACACACCTGTTTTACTATGCTAAGCGCCAGTGGTTAGCATAATCATATTAGCTGGCTTATAAATCCATATTTGTATGTATATTACAGAGATGTCATGGAGCTGACTGTTTTCATTAGCGTGTTTAATGGTCTAAATGAGACTGCTATTCGTTTTAACGACTGCCATTTACACCCGGCTTTGCATTTTCCACAATAGTATTAGCACTGCTACAAAACTACTATTTACTGCGCTAATCAGTAACATCCAATTAATTTGATATATTAAATAGTACCTGGTAAGTGAGTCCATTTACAAATTTAGTGGAAATTATAATGTTATCATGCTATAATTCACTGTATATTCCACCATGATAAGTCCTGGAGCTGCACCTGCATGGTTTGGTGTTCACGGTGTCCTCGTCGGCCTCAAAATACCTTGCACATTAGTTTTAGCATTTAGCAACTTAAACTGGAAAGAGTTCTCACACGGGAAAAAGTAGTTGCACATACATGGAAAAAGAAGCACGTACACGGGAAAAAGCGTACACATTTATGGGAAAAAAATATAGCCGTTTGCCAGGGTTATAGCAGAGTAACAAACTAGCATACAAGGGTAAATGCTCAAAAAGCTGTTAATCAGGGAGCAGATAATCAGGAATGCAGTTTGAAAGGGTCGACATTGTAAGTACAACTGGGACAGAACTAATTATGACAACAGAACTACAGTATGTGAGAGCTAGACGTTAACAAGACCCTGGTTGGAAGCATTCACTACTTTGTCAACAAACCTGAAGTCTATAAAGACTATAACTATTTCATTCATATTCCGTGTAGTAATAAAGATTCTGCACCTTTTAAAAACTGCTGAACAAACACCAGCTGATCCATGGGTTTTATTTCTAATCAGATTCCCCTAAAAACACCAGAGCAGTGGTTCTTTCCTCTGGAGATACAGTGGAGGGGGATTCAGTGACTCTGAGCTGTAGCAGTGATGCAAACCCTCCTGTTCTCACCTACTCCTGGTTTAAGCAGTGAGCAGCTGCAGCCACACTGCTGACAACAGGCCAGAATTACAGCATCAGCAACATCAGCTCCCAGCACAGCGGACTGTACTACTGCACTGCTCACAACCAGCTGGGACAGCACAACTCCACACCAATACACCTGGATGTGTTGGGTAAGTAATAGCAGTATATTTTTTTTCCCCGTAACTGTAGGTTTTTAGAAACCTTAATCAAGTCAAGTCAAGTCAAGTCAAGTAGGCTTTTATTGTCATTCCAACCATATACAGTTAGTACACAGTGAAACGAAACAACGTTCCCCCAGGACCAGGGTGCTACATACATGTAACAACATAAATGTACAACATAAATTTTACATTTTTAAGTTACTCTAAAACAAGAACTATCAATATCTATACAAAAATACAAAAATAGACAAAAGTGCACGTGCAAATGTGCAAACAAAGTGGTACATGACAGACACAATGTAAGACATAACAGTACTTTTTGATGAAGGATGAATTGAGGTAGTGGGAAGAGCAGCAGTAAACAGTTTACAATTTTGACAGAAGTATTGTGTGCAAATAGCAATAAATAGCAATTTAAATATTGTGCAAAAAATTGCAAGGAGCAGCACAGGTATGTAGGTATGAGCAGATTGGGATGGGTGTGCATCAGTGTGATTGTGCATGTGTGTTTATCAGTTCAGTCCAGATGTTCCAGATTTAGTTCGTCTGAGTGATTTGTGTGTGTGTATGTGTGTGTGTGTGTATGTGTGTGTGTGTGTGTGTCAGGTATCAGTCCAGTCCTTTTGTGTTTAGGAGACGGATGGCTTGCGGATAAAAACTGTTTCTCAGTCTGGATGTGAGTGCCCGAATGCTTCGGTACCTTTTTCCAGATGGCAGGAGGGTGAAGAGTGTGTGTGAGGGGTGTGTCCGGTCAGCCACAATGCTGGTGGCTTTGCGGATGCAGCGTGTGGTGTAAAGGTCTTCGATAGAAGGGAGAGAGACCCCAATGATCTTCTCAGCTGTCCTCACTATCCGCTGTAGGGTCTTGCGGTCTGACACGGTACAATTCCCAAACCAGACAGTGATGCAGCTGCTCAGGATGCTCTCGATGGTTCCTCTATAGAAGGTGGTGAGGATCGGTGATGGAAGCTGGACCTTTCTCAGCCTTCTCAGGAAGAAAAGACGTTGTTGGGCTTTCTTATGCAGAGAGCTGGTGTTGAGGGACCAGGAGAGGTTCTCCTCCAGGTGGACGCCCAGGAATTTTGTGCTCTTGACGATCTCCACAGAAGAGCCGTCGATGCTGAGCGGAGAGTGTTCGCTCCGAGTCCTCCTAAAGTCAACAACCATCTCTTTTGTCTTTTCGACGTTCAGAGCCAGGTTGTTGTCTTTACACCAGTCCGTTAGCCTCAGCACTTCCTCTCTGTACGCCGACTCGTCGTTCTTGCTGATGAGACCCACCACGGTCGTGTCATCAGCGAACTTGATGATATGATTGGAGCTGTGTGTCGCTACACAATCATGAGTCAGCAGTGTGAACAGCAGGGGGCTGAGCACGCAGCCCTGGGGGGCCCCAGTACTCAGTGTGGTGGTGCTGGAGGTGTAGCTCCCGATCCGCACTGCTTGAGGTCTTTCGGTCAGAAAGTCCAGAATCCAGTTGCAGATGGAGGTGTTCAGGCCCAACAAGCTCAGCTTCCCGATCAGGTGTTGGGGGATGATTGTATTGAATGCTGAACTGAAGTCTATGTACAGCATTCTGGCGTAAGTGTCTTTCTTTTCAAGATGTGACAGTGCCAGGTGGAGTGTGGTGGAGATGGCATCGTCCGTTGAACGGTTTGGACGATATGCGAACTGCAGGGGGTCCATTGAGGGGGGCAGCAGGGCTTTGATGTGTCTCATGACAAGCCTTTCGAAGCACTTCATGATGATGGGTGTTAGTGCAACAGGGCGGTAGTCATTGAGACAGGACACAGAAGACTTCTTCGGCACGGGGACGATGGTGGTAGACTTAAAACATGTGGGAACGACGGCGCTGCTCAGAGAGATGTTGAATATGTCGGTGAGAACACCTGCCAGCTGTTCTGCGCATTCTCTGAGCACTCTGCCTGTGATGTTGTCTGGTCCAGCAGCTTTACGTGGGTTGACTCTGCGTAGAGTTTTCCTCACATCAGCCGTGGTGAGACACAGCACCTGGTCATTCGGCGGAGGGATAGTCTTCCTCGGCGTCACGTCGTTCTGCATGTCGAACCGTGCGTAGAAGTTATTCAGCGCATCTGGAAGGGAGCCGTCACTGTCACAGGCAGGTGATGAAGTCCTGTAGTGAGTGATGGCTTGTATACCCTGCCACATGCGCCGTGTGTCACCGCTGTCCCTGAAGTGATTGTGGATTCTCTGGGCGTGTGCGCGCTTCGCCTCTCTGATGGCCCGGGACAGTTTGGCCCTTGCTGTTCTTAGGGCCGCCTTGTCCCCCGCTTTGAAGGCAGAGTCTCTGGTTTTCAGTAGTGCACGCACCTCCGCAGTAATCCACGGTTTCTGGTTGGGTCGTGAGATGATGTTCTTGGAGACAGTGACGTCATCGGTGCACTTGTTGATGTAGCTGGTCACTGATGACGTGTACTCCTCCAAGTCGGTGTAGTCGCCGTAAGTTGCAGCCTCCCTAAACATGTTCCAGTCAGTGTTCTCGAAACAGTCCTGAAGAGCAGAGATGGCTCCTGCTGGCCAGGTTTTCACCTGCTTCAGAACCGGTTTTGAACGCCTGACGAGTGGTCTGTATGCTGGAATTAGCATGACAGAGATGTGGTCTGAGTAGCCGAGGTGGGGGCGGGGCTCTGCCCGATATGCGCCGGGGATGTTTGTGTAAACAAGATCCAGCGTGTTTTCCCCTCTCGTTGCAAAGTCCACATACTGATGGAATTTAGGAAGCACTGACTTGAGATTTGCATGGTTGAAATCTCCAGCAACAATAAACAGTCCATCCGGGTGTGTGTTCTGCAGATTACTGATCTTAGCATACAGTTCCCATAGCGCTTCCTTAGCATTAGCGCTAGGTGGAATGTACACTCCGATAATGAAAACAGTGGTGAATTCCCGTGGTAAATAAAAAGGTCTACATCTAACAGTCACAATCTCCACCAGCGATGAGCAAAAACTAGAAACTAGCACAGAGTTCTTACACCATTTCGTGTTGATGTAGACACACAAACCGCCGCCGCGAGTCTTACCGCACAGAGCTGCGTTTCTGTCGGCGCGAAACGAGGCTAGTCCGTCTAGCTGAATGCCGGTGTCTGGAACTCTGTCGCTGAGCCATGTCTCCGTGAAAACAAACACACAGCAGTCCCTAACCTCACGCTGTGTAGCCTGTTGCAGTCGGATGTAGTCCAGTTTATTTTCCAGGGAGCAGACGTTAGATAAGATGATGGACGGAAAAGCCGGCCGGCTAGGATTTGTTTTTAGCCTAGCACAGACTCCCGCCCGCTTGCCGCGCTTCCGCTTCCTCGCGCACCGCTTGCGATGTCCCCTCCTCCGGCCACGGGCATCAGGCAACGCCGAGGACTGGAGGCCTGGTTCCCGAAGCAAGCCGAGGTCGCGTAGCTTCTCCCGCAGCTCATCTTGAATGAAATATGCCGGTTTATTGAGTTGCAAAAGTTTCTGGCGGTGGTATGTATGAGCACCGTTTGTGCCGGTGTCCATAAACTTTGCAAAATAAAAACGCTACGACACGACATAAACAATGTAGCACCATTTTGGCTCCGGAGTGGCCGCTGCGTGCTACTGCCGCGCCGCCATCTTGGATCTGTGATGATACTGTGTGATACGCCATGATGATACTGTGTGATACGCCGTGACGACACACCGTGACGATACACCGTGACGATACTGTGTGATACTCTGTGATGATACTGTGTGATACTCTGTGATGATACTGTGACGATACACCGTGACGATACTGTGTGATACTCTGTGACGACACGCCGTGACGATACTCTGAGATTAATTTGTGCCAATATGCAGAGATGAAACACTGTGAAGTTATGTTGTGACGATACGCTGTAACATTACGCTATGATACACTGAGATGATACGAAATGACAAAACACTTTGACTGTAAAGTTTGACGAAACACTGTGACGATATGACTTCATTACTGTAATGATACATTGTGATGGTTTGCTGTGTCGATACTCTGTGATGATCATTTTCATGTTGAATATTGTGTATAATATCAGTATTAAAGTAGTGATAACTGACTACTGTAAGCTAACTGTGTGTGTGTGTGTGTGTGTGTGTGTGTGTGTGTGTGTGAGAGACAGATTTCCCTCCTCGTTGTGTGTGGGGATCGGACAGGTGAGTGATGTTGATCACCTTCTACATTAACACATTAAACATACGATATTATCCCGATACTTCGCTGTCCGTTGGATTTGTATTGCGGTTCTGTAAGTGTCACGAGTTTATAAAAATGTCCTGCGTCCATATTAAACTTCACAGATAAAGATTTGTTCATACCAGTGTACAGTGTGTATACAGTGTGTGCAGTGGCTGTCCTGCACGCCACGGTGTGAATAGTTCAGAGCGCCACCAGAAGGATCACAGAGGAACTGCAATAATCTCTCAAACGTATAAATGTAGATTAGATTTTAAAAAGTTGATTTTCAGTGAGTCAGTGAGGTGATACAAGAACCGCAAACGCAAAAGAATCATGTTTATGTAACTGAATCGATTTTATTAAACATGATGATCCAGAGTAGACTGTAATTAAAAAAGTGTGTGTGTGTGTGTGTGTGTGTTACAGATGTTGGCGACGGTGTGTGTGCTGTATGCAGGGAAATCCCTGAGACTCATCCACTTCCCGGACATGGACCGGAACATTCCACACAAGGTGAAACACACACACACACACACACACACACACACACACACACACACACACACACACACAGAGTGTTATAAGTGTGGGTGGAGCTTTACCTGTGTATATAACCTGCAGTAGTGACACTGGAGACTCCTTACACACACACACACAC